>CM074739.1:5262461-5607461 GCA_037367245.1 Phrynocephalus guinanensis | reverse complement strand
TCCATCACAACATGGGACACCTTGACGTCATGTTGGCGTTATTCAAAGAATGGGATATGGATCAAGTACATGCAAATGAGCCCACAGCAAGAGAGCAGATGGGAAGTTGGGAACCTGGAAAGAAAAATGACTGTGTGGCATGGAGGTAAGTAGGAAAGGGTCGTGGTGGAAGAAGAATCCAGCGACGGAGACAAAGGTGGACTTGCCACTAGGCAGAGGACATTATAAAATTATGGCATTGGAAGGGGCCAATACGGCCATTGCACTCAAGGCACTTCATGGGATTTGCAGAATAAACTTTTCTTTATGCCTTCTAAAATTGCACTTGCCTTTTTATGGCCACATCACATTGTTGGCTCATAGCCCGCTTTTGGTTTACAACAATTCCAGTGTCACCCTCGTTTGTAGTATTACTGAGCCAAGTTGTGGTAACTTTATGCAACACACCTGGTCAGGTGGATCCATTCTGGAGAAACCTTGGTGCACCACCACCTCCACCACCACCACCACCACCACCACACACACACACACTTGTCTCCTTGTAAGAATGAGATTGTTTTGAGAGATTAGCCATTTCCCCTCTCAATAGGTTGTTCAACAGGGCTGTCTCACGGCCAACGTGTAATGTGGTGAGCATTCTTCCTGCTGCTGTTTCTGAGCATGCTTAGAAATCTTCTCATCCAACTAGTGATAATTCTCTCATTTCACTTTTTAGATATTTCTTGTAGGGTTTTGAGTTTAGGCGAAACATCTCTAGCTGCTAGAGATGGGCACGAAATGAGCAATTTTTCGTTTTCATTTTCATTTTTTCATTTTGTTATGTAACGAAACAAAAAACGAATTTTGTCTCCAAAATGAAACGAAACGAAACGAAACAACAGAAATTTTGTCGTGCGTTTTGTTTTTGTTGCGGCAAATACATTGAACTGTAATGAATACTAACGAAACAGCAATTTTTCATTTTCGTTTTTGTTTTTTTGTTTCGTTACATAACGAAACGAAAATGAAATTTTTTGCAAAAAATTCACAAAAAATGAAAACGAACCGAAACGGACCCCCTAAACAACAAACGAAACACCGTTTTTTGAGTCGTGCCCATCTCTACTAGCTGCGCAAAGTGCAGAGACTTACAGAGCTGAATTAGTTGGAAAGGCTACCCCCTTTTTGTCTCATCAGCTGGCACTTAGGTTGTCAATAACTCACTTTGAGACAACGGCAAGAGAAAAAAATAAAAAGGTTCTGGCTGTATCCTGACCTTGGTTTTGGGGAACATCAGAGAGAGAGAGAGAAGGTGAACATCAGAGAGAATGTGGATGTTCCCTCTTGTTACTCATATCTCCGCTTGTCTGCTTCCTTATTTATTTATTTCTCATTTGAAGAAGGCATGCAAACAGGCACCCCGAGACCAAGAGAAGCAGCAAAATGGACAGCTGGCTGTGGGTCTCCCAAGGAATTCCCAAGATCAACAAACATCTGACCACGTTGACTTTCATTGGATCCAATCCATTTGGCCAGCAGTGCAGCAGCAAGGTTTACTGTCTTTTAAAAATCTCATTGGTAACCGAGCCTCGTGGTACAATGGTTAAACTACAGTACTGCAGCCAAAACTCTGCTCACAATATGGGTTCAATCCCAGGTAAGCCAGTTTGAGGTTCACTTAGCGTTCCATCCTTCTGGGATTGATAAATTGAGTGCCCAGCTTGCATGGGAATGGAGTTGGGTGGCATTTACCAGCTTAATTAAATTGTAAAGGCCCAAGAGACTGCTTTAAGTGATACGGGGTAGTGTAAAAGCAGCAGGCCTTGCTCTATTTCCTTCAAAACATCCTCCACACCTGCCTTCAGGGGTACAGTAAGACCCCCATATTCACTGATTCATTATCCACTGATTCGGTTATCCACAGCTGGCAGAGGGGGGGGGAATAAATAATTCAGCAGCCACAAAGCAAGCTATTGTCACAAACAGCAGGTGTAAAGCAAGCTATTGTCACAAATAGCATCTGTAAAGCAAGCTACTATCTCAAAACAGCAGTCATAAAGCAAGCTACTGTCAGGAACCAGCAGTTTGGGGGTGGTTGGGCAGGTGTTCTCTCTTATCCACGGTTTTCATTATCCACAGGAAGGCCTGGAACCAATCCCCAGTGGACGGGGTCCTACTGTACTTTCTTTTCTCTTTCTCACCCACTAAATGCCATGCTGGGTATAAAATTTCCATCCAGCACCGGTATAAGCAAGCCGCTTTTCTCCTGGGGACTGGCCCGCCAAGCGTAAACACACAGTGGGAGATTATGAAATGAGAGAAAACAAATTAAACTGGAAAAAAGCTTGATAATATACCCCACTATTATATTTTATGGTATAATTAGACCTTCCTGCTATAGATTAAATCCTCCTGGATCTTTAGCTGGCGAGGCATACCGCATTTTTATTGTTTGCTGATTCAATTATCTCTTGTTGTATTTACCCTGACACTGTTATTATGAGATGATGGAAGGATGGTGGGGGATGTCAATTATCACTCAATGGGGTGGAATATCTTAATTTGTCATGAAAGAACAGGGAAATATGCTATGGCACATTGCATCTCAGGTCGATTAGGACTGGTGCTTCAACCTTTTCCAAATGCCCTCCCTGGTAAAGGGTTTCATGTTTGACACTAACAATGTCAAACTTTCATGATCCAGACTGCATCAGCTATGTTCCAAAATAAATATTTATGTGCCAATAAACACAGACGGGATAGGAGGAGGTTGCTCGTGTAACAGACCTGCCTCTAAAAGGACCCAGGAGGTCTTGAAAACATGTCAGATACATTTTTGCATCTTTAAAAAAAAATGGCATAGCGACCACATTATCACAACATAGCTTTTATGAGATTTGTCTTCTGGGGAAAAACAGCTGCTCTTGAACCCCTGTGTCTGCTTTACATTAGTTAATTTAGTTAATTAGTTAATCACGCTTGTGTGTGTGTGTGTGTGTGTGTGTGTGTGTGTGTGTGTGTGTTTGCTTTTTCGTTCATTCATTGATTTGTTGGTTCGTCCATTCGTCCATTCGTTCATTTATTTGTAAGAGCTGGAACCACTGTTCTGCCCCCTGGGGGAGGAAAGCGTGAACCATAGTCCGGGTGGAAGTGGTGGAGGGATGAAGGCACAGAGATGGCACGGTCATCTTCCGCTCACCATGGATTCCAAGACCCTTGCCAAACTGGTAGACGTCAAGAGGACCAGCTGGGCACCCAGGCCCCACTCCAACCGAACAGTTGCACTGGGGAGGAAGTGGTTTTTGAAAAAAAGAACCTGAGGTGGCATGGAGAAGGACTTGAAGGCATTGGGCACCAGTGATGGGAGGTCACAAGAAGCCCTTCTCGCAAGGAATCACTTGATTCGGGCAGTGTGTGGAAGTCTCCCCATCAACTGCTGACTTTGGCCCTGGGGATCCTACCAAATCTGGACTCGATAGGAAGCCAACTCAGCCTCCTGCAAATTGGCTGTCTGGGTGCATCTGGTGCACAGTCCTTTTCTTGCACCCCATTCTACCCCCAACAACAACAACAACAACAACAGTAATGAAATCTGGTTCCAACAGCTTTGAAAGTCTCAACTTGATGGAAGCCACAGCTGAAGGGGGCCTCCCTGCCTCTTCCATGTTAGAGAGATATGGAGATACTCACAGAATTATACTGTATTTTTCCATCTATAAGACACCGCCTTTTACTAGACACCCCCCCCACTTTTTAGAGCCCCAAATAAATAAAATAAATTAATCCTCTTTGAGGTCTCCTCCACCCCCACTGTTACCTTTAATTTCCCCCATTCTAAACACTCCTCTCTGCTTTGGAGAGTTTGTTTTTTGCAAGATCAGGCTCTGTTGGGCTAGAGCAGCCCAATAAGAAATGCCTTTTCACACACACACACACACACACAAAAAAGGAGTGGCTTCTTTCTTTCCCATCTGGATCTCATTTCTTAATGGGCTGCTCAAGCCAGAAAAAAAGCAAAAAAAAAAAAAAGACCACGGTCATACCTGTGTTTTCTGCGTAGTTCAGATTGTGTGCTAACCAGGAAGAGAAGCAAATTCTGCTCCCGGCTGACCACGCCCCTCGAACAGCAGTTTGAGCGAAGTTTCCTAAACCACTGCCAGGGGGTGGATTTAGAAACTTCGCTTGAAAATGCTTACTTGTTTGCTTCTGTTGCAATGACAAGGCACTGAAAACACACAGTAAATTCAGTTTCTCTCATTTCTACACGGTTTAAAAGATGGAGCCTTGGAAACTGGAGCCGGAAATTAGGACAAAATGTGTAGTACACAGGTTAGGACAGAACCAGAATAGGAAGGTACGACGCAGAGGAGAGGACACCAAGTGCTCATTAAAAACCACGTGACCGCTCCCGAAAAAAATACGCATGAAATTTAAATATGAAGGAAACCCAGGTATGTCTGTGGTCAAATTTACCAATAGAGATGGGCACGACTTGAAAAAATTTTTTTTCGAGTTGTCGTTAGTCGGGCCGGTCCCGTTTCGGCTCGTTTCCGGTTTTCGCGAAAATTCACAAAAATTAGTCGGTTCGTTTTTTCATTTTTTGTTGTCGTTAGTACTGGTTTTGGGGGGAGCGGGCTCCTGGAGGCACCTCTGTGGGGTGGGTGCCTCCTCTGGCCCGCTATAAAGGGAAAGTGGGCTCCTGGAGGCACCCATGGGTGCCTCCTATCCTCACCCACTAGGAAGGGGAAGCAGGCTCCAAGAGACCCCTCTACATGGGGGTCTCCCTTCCTCACCTGCTGCTGCTGCAAAATGCTATGCAATAGCCATATGGATATTGCATAACATAATGTGCAGACAGTGAGACCAGTGTGAGAGTGATAGCGTCATGCCTTCCCTGCACAAGGCTCTCGCACCACCATGTCTCACACAGAAGGGAATTGTACTTGCTGCGTGTAGTGCAATGCAAGCAAGTAGATCTGGCTTTAAGGTGGCTTAGTGCAAGGGCTAGGGTTAGGCTAGTGACGGGTAAGGTTACGGTGGGCTAGTGGGTTGCACCTCTGGGTGCCTCTCTGACCCACTAAGAAGACAGTCTGTGACGTATGGGTACGGAGTCAAGGGTTAGGGTTAGGGTTAGGGTTAGGGGGGCTAGGGCAGGTTTTAGGGGGCTTTTTGGCACATCCCAGAAGTCTCCATGGCCAAGTGGCCATGCGATTGGTGGGATGGCTCCAAAAATTTGCATGGTCGTCCACTCCCACATGGCTGGCCACTCGGCCAGCCCATCCAATGCACAAGTGTAAATAAAATAAAATAAAATAAAATCAATGGAGGACAGAGGAGGAGAGGAGAGACATTTTGTTGCAAGAAAAAACCCACTGCTACTGTGAAAAATCTGGCAGTTTATAAATTTTCGCGTGTTTCTGTTGTTTGTGTGTTTTTGGACCACGATTTCAAAAACAATATTGTGTTCGCCGCCCCATTTTGGATCCCCCGCCCGCACCGCATGGCATGGCGATGGCGACTCGCGAGTCCGGCTGCCCAGGACGGGGGGGAGGCGGGACCCCCCCTCCAGAAACCACCCCTCCGGTAGGTGCCCTGCGCCCTTAGTCAAGCAGGCATTTTTCCGCCTGCTTTTTTGGCCCGGGAATGGGTGGGGGTAGAGTTTAAAAGTTTTTTCCTGTGCCATCCGTGCCGCTTGCTTGTGTTTTAATTGCAGCGGCCGGCGGCCAGCGAAACTGGGCTTTTTTCTGGCTGCGAGCCTGCGGCGAGTCCCACCAGAGCAGCCCAGGACGGGGGATGGGGGGAGGCCGGGGACCTCTAGAAACAACCCCTCTGGTAGGTGCCCTGAGGCACGGCAGGCATTTTTCCGCCTGCTTTTCGGCCGGGAACCGGGTTTTTTAACTTTTAAAAACTTTTTTCTGTGCCGCGTGGCATCGCGCGATTGCACGATGCAAGTAACGAGCACGACAAATCAGACCAAAATTGTTCGTTCGTCGGTTCAAGCTCGAAGTCTGGGGGAGTGATTCCCGTTACCGTTTCCGTAGAGTAACGGAACCGAGTAACGGAAACGGAAACGGGAATACCGCTAAGTCGTGCCCATCTCTATTTACCAAAGCCAAGAGAGGTGTTTAGAACAGGAAATGAAAGAAAATGGTGGGTGTGGTAGGGGTGGAGAACTCAAGGAAAGATGGAGCCAAAGCTGATCATACAAACAAACAAACAAACAAACAAACAAACAAACAAACAACAGGGGAGAAAAGCAAGGTGAGTTTCAGTTATACTCCACCAACCCACCCCAAAAGACTTAGTTCCATGTATACCATGCCCCTTAATTTTTAGCATCATGATTTTAGAAAAAAGTAGTGTGGTATACACAGAAAAAATACAGCATTTGTATATGCCAGTTTAAATTAGCACATGCAGACTTCTCTTCTTCTATTTTTTTTTTTGGGGGGGGGGTCCATGTTTTTGTGTGTGTTCCTTGTCCTTCATGTCCACCTTTCTGGTGATGGAGCAGTTGAGCACAGGCAACAAGGTGGATGCTAGATCTGGAGATGTTACTGTCTGCTACTTATCAAGCTTTCCTTTCATCGATCCCCCAGACAATTCAGACGCACTTCATACCTCCACCAGAAAGGCCACAGCTAACAACCCATACTTAATGGGTGTTGGGAAGGGTTGCATAGGTGGGACTTTTACACACCCCAAGCCATTGTTCACCTAACAAGCCTATTCAGGCCACTGTCTAAGACCAGGGTGATGTGAAATCAAGGTGAAACCACTACTTTTCTTCAGACTGATGAAGCCGTTTGGATGAGTAGCAAAAATAAAATAAAAAATCAATCTCTCAAGAAAAGATATCCAGTTGCCATGACTCAACTTCCACATAACCTCAGCTGGATGACTGAGAATCTTCACAGACATGTCTGTGACACTTCAGTCACATTTTTAAACTCTCAGCGCTATTTGAGAGAACCTTTTGCAAGGCAAAGGGTGACCTTGGTTCCCCTTCTCCATTTCTCCATTTCCTTGTTGATAGAATTCTATCTGTTAAAGATCTGATGACAAACTCTCATTAAGTATTTTAGACTTGATGAAAAATGCATCTTTTGGACAGGTTTCAATAGAAGGTTCTTCCTTAATGATCCGCAGGCAAGCAGGCAGGCTGTGTTTGATCTTTCTTTCTTTCTTTCTTTCTTTCTTTCTTTTTTTCTTTCTTTCTTTCTTTCTTTCTTTCTTTCTTTCTTTCTTTCTTTCTTTCTTTCTTTCTTTGCACATAAACACAACACAAAGCAAACATCCACATTTACCTATTTTTCCATGCAACTCACCTCCCACCTGAGACTTATTTTTTTCCAAGTGCCATGTCCTCATAGAATCTTGGCAATCAGTACCGTGATCTGATTTTTATTCAAAGCAATTCTACATACAGAAACTGTGCTAAATGCAAACCATTGACTTAAATTCTTAAGCCAGAATGTTCTTCTACACCCTGGGCCATGCTTCCCATATATTTTCCTTGGAGGATAACCTGTAGCAGATGGTGTTTGTCATTGTGCCTTATGTGTCTGAAATATTGCAATTTTCTTCTCTTGATGGTATTGAGAATTTCTAGCTTATTTTTCATGCACTGCAATATGGCCCACAGGCCTGGTCAGCATTTTTTTTTATCTCGTGCTGACCAGCTGGCACATGGGCCAGGTCGACACATTTTTTATTTTTTATTTTTTCCCTTTTTAAAATCTCCTGCCAACCAGCTGGCCCGCAGGCCGGGTGGGTGCATTTATTTATTTATTTATTTATTTATTTATTTATTTATTTATTTATTTCTCCCACCGACCAGCTGGCCCCCAGGCCGGGTCGGCACTTTTTTCAAATCTCCCACCGACCAGCAGGCCTGTAGGAGATAAAAAAATATTTCATTTTTTTGTCCTGTCTGTAATAAAATGATGCTTCATCGTTTCATTTTGTTTTGTTTCATTACATAATGAAACGACAAAACAGCACTTCGTTTTTTGTTTTGTGCCCATCCCTATTATCCAATGCTGGATTTTTTTTTATTTTTAGCAAAAATTATCCTTGCTACAATCACCATTATTATTAATTCCTCTTTGTATTTCTTCAATTGTTTATTTACAATCACAGTCAACAATACAACCTCAGGTGATATTTGAGCCCTTCCCCCTATTTCTTATTGAATTTCCTTAAGAATCACACAACCACTTTTTCTTTTTACAACTATTTCTTTATTTAGTATAGTCAATAGGCATGGGTGTTTCATTTCCGGAGTGATCCAGTTCCAAAACAAAATGTGGCTGCCCAGCTTGTGTTCAGAACCGGACCAATGTTCTGGAACCAAATCAGCCAGTCCCTTGCCCTGCTCTAGGGGCATGTGGGACTAAACTCCAATGAGGAAGAAACTTCTGACATCACTGGCCAATAAGACAAGGAGGCGGGATGATGTGTTTCCCTGCACAGCTCCTGATTGGCCAGCACCAGGGAGAAGCAAAGATGATGTTGGTTACTTCTTCCTTGTTGGAGTTTATCCCACACAACCCCAGAGCCTAAATGTCAACTTTTCCAGCATTGCATATCATCTCCAGCACACCTAATAACAATTCTCTTTTACTTCTACTGACATACAGTATGTTTCATTATTTTTCATTCCACATTTAATTCCCTTCTTCCTTTTTAATTTCTTCAATAATATCTTCTTGCCATATCTCTTTTAATCTATTCTCTTTATATTCCCCTTCAATTAATAGTTGATATGTCTCACTTACCATTCCTTTTCTAGTTTCTTTGTTCTCTGTTTTGCTTCTCTTTTCTATGATTATTACTTCAAATTTGCTCAATTTTCTACATTCTCTTACTTTGGTTTTCCATTATTTATTCCATTTTCCCAACTGTATATTTAACCAAGAAATTCCATCTCCTAGATTCTCTTTCATATTTTCCCTTTATTGCATGAGTTCCGTCCAACCAGATAAATGTATACTGTATTTTTCCATCTATAAGATGCTGTCATGTACAAGACACCCCGCCCCCCGTTATTTGAACCCAACATTAACAAAATTAACCAATCCTGCTGGAAAGGAAGGGAAACAGTGGGGGGAGGACAACCCAAGCTGAGAGCAGTGAATGAGCTGCCCCACTGAGGTTTCCGTTCCTTTCCAGCAGCTCATTCACTACTGTCAGTTTGGGTTCTCCTCCACACCCCACACCCCCACACACTGTTTCGCTTCCTTTCTGGCAGCTCTTTTCCTGCCCTCCACCTTTCCAAAACCTATTATTTTATGTCATTTATTTCAGAAAAAAAGTGGCAATGAATTTTTCAAGAATTTCAGAGATTTAACATGATTTCTTTTGAGATCCTTCGAGGCCGTATTCTTTTGGGTAGCCACTCCAAAGGAGGCCGGTAAGTCATCTACAAGGGACTGGGACTTCACAGTGGTACCAAGCTTGTGGAATAAGCTTCCAAAGGAATTACACCTGACCCCCTCCCGGAGAACATTTAGAGGGTACAGTGGTCCCCCGCCCTTTCACGGTTCATATACTGTGGTCCTGCTATGTTGCGGGACCGCAGTACCCTGAAAGGGCTTGAGGGAGGGGGAGAGGTTTTAAAATCCAGGGCTTTTTAAACCTCCCTGCCCCTTCCCCAAGCCCCGGGCTCCATCTGATTGGTGCTGGGGTGGGGAAACAAAAGGTTTTTCTCCCCCACCCTAGCACCAATCAGCTGGAGCCCAAGGCTTGCCTCCATGGAGGCATTGCACACCACTTCCCTGCACCAGGGGGTCAGGAGAAGCGGCATGCAATGTTTAAAATGAATTTCAGCAACAGAGCCAAGTGTTTGGCTCCATTGTTTAAAGACATTTTAAACATTGTGCCCCCACAGGCCTGACCCGATCTGCATCCGCATATCGCAGATTTTCAATGATTGCGGGTCAGATTGGTCCCTCACCCCCATGATGGACCGGGGGGGTTACTGTAACCTAAAATTCTGTTTTCTAGAGATGCCTTCCAAATTGACTCTGGTTGAGTTTACACCTCCAGTCCTGCTGTCCTGCTGATTAGTTGATTTATTGTGGATCAACCAGTGGTGCCATATATTTTATCTGTGGACTGCTTTAAAACTTTCTAGTTGTGCATTTGTGTATTTGCAGTTAAATAGCATTTCTTTTTATTTATAACCACATTTGTTTTATTCATGATTGCCATAAGCCACTCACCCAAATAGTACTCTAGTCTACTGGGGTACTATATGAGTTAAATTAGTCAGTCAGCCAGTCAGTCAGTCTGCTTGAGAACGCCCAAATGGAGAAGGGTGACACACCCACACAAATGCCATAAAGGCCTCAAGAATTCACTGTTGTGACTAATTCCCTTCAGCGATCCAATCTATTTCATTTATAAGGTAATGTGTTGCCCAATGTACAACCAATCTGTCATGCCTGTAAATCAATGCAATTCACGAAGAGACGCGTGCATTAGGCACCGCACTGAGGACACAATGCTGCTCTCCCCGGTTTCTGCCCTGCAGCTCCAGAGACAGCTTGAAATACACATATTTTTTCCTTTCAGTCCTAATGGAGATAATGCCACGTGGGTCATTTCAGTCCGTATTATTACAGAAGACAACATAATAACAAGAGGTGAATGTAACGTTAGGGGTGAGCCAATGCTTTGATAAGTTTCCCCTTTTCTCCAAGTCACAATGAGAATGAAGAAATGTTTCAACCATCTCCTGGAAATAGCTACACTGAGGTGGCCTCCATGGCCTAATAAGGCAGGTGGGGAGGAGAGGAGAAGGTTGCACCAGACATGGATGTAGGGTGGGATCCTCTTTGGTACTGGTGGAATTGTGGAATCATGAAGTAGGAATGGGGCCTATAAGACCATTGAGTCCAACACTCTGCTCAAGGCAGGCAAACAAATCATAGGATAGTTGCCAGGAGGTTGTTTTCCAGGGTTGGAGCACTCACCACCACCTGAGATCATTGGTTCCATTGTCATACTACTCTAACTGCTACAAAGTCTTTCTCCCCCGTTATTCAGCCAGAATCTGGCTTCCTGTAACCTGAGCCCAGTGTTGCATGTCCTACAACTCCGGGAAGATCGTGAACAGATCAGGACAGCTTCTCAAATATTTCAAAAATGCTATCCTATCTCACCCCAGTCTCCTTTTCTGCTGGCTAAACTTTCTCAGTTATTTGAATTGAATTTGGGACTTTCCCTCCTGCAGACTACACTATTTATTGGGGAAAATTTGGAAGAACTTCATGACGGTTAGAGCTGTTCAGCAGTGGCATATGCTGCCACAAAGGAGGGCGGTGGAGTCTCCTTCTTTGAAGGCTTTTAAGCAGAGGCTCAATGGCCACCTGTCGGAAATACTGTGATGGGGGTTCCTGCAAGGCAGGGGGTTGGACTAGATGGCCCTTGAGGTCTCTTCCAACTCTATGATTCTATGATTCTACTATTCTATGATTTCAGTATTTCCTTGTGGGGTTTGGTTTGCAGTTCCCTATTCAGATGCCCCTAAGCACATCCGATCTCACCTGATTTCAGAAGCTAAGCAGGGCTGGATGGGAGATCACCAGGTGCCTAGAGTAGGAACTGGCAAACCACTCCAGAATTCCTGCCCAGAAAACTCCATTGACATGGGGTCATGAAGAGTCAGTCATGACTGTAATGACACAACACACACACATTCAGCAACCATTGCCCATATGCAAGGTTCTTTTCTGGGAGGACAATGATTCCCCATTGAATTTGGGGCTTTCCTTCCTGCAGACTACACCATGTCTTGGGGAAAATGGGATTCAGAACATAGCTCACAAAGCAGACCCATGCATGATCAGAGAAGCCAGGGAGCACCCCTCCCCACCCCCTTGCCAAAAACAAAAACAGAGCTGCAAAAAGATGCGATGACTAGAGATGGGCACAAACCGAAAAAATGGTGATTCGTTTTGGTTTGGTTCGTTTTAGGGTTTGGTTTGGTTTGGTTTGGTTTGTCTTTAATGAATTTTTTTTAAAAAAAATCATTTTGTTGGTTTGTTGATTCGTTTTTCGTTTTTCCTGCGTCACATGATTTAATCCATTTGACAACAGGCAGGTAGTTCAAAACATTCAAAAAATTAAAAAACTACAGACGTTGACAACAACAGCACAAACTGGACTGGCAGCATCCTCATCCTCATCATCCACATTACCATCATTATCTTCAATCATCAAGACATCATCCTTACTGGGTGGTGGCGGCGGCGGCAGGGGCAGCGGCGGCAGGGTGACCCTGGCCCCTGTGGCAAGGGCTTTTTGAGGCACTGGTTTGGGGCAAGCGCCTCTTTTTTTTTTTCCAAGCGCCGACCACACAGCCCCGGATCATTACTTCTTTTATTTTTTATATATTTTCTCTCCAAATGAAAAGTCTGAAAGAGAAACATGGCATTCAAAAGTTGCCATCATACCGGAGGCTCAAGCCCAGAACTGCAGTGCATGCTGCTTAGAAGAATCATCTAAACAAATCAATATTTATGAACACTTGAGTAAATTGATGGGTTGTGGAATACCGCAAGGAGTCAAAAGTTGTCATTATCCTCCAGAGTAGGCTGTCATTACTGCAAAATGCACAAGTGAGCTTCTTCCCTACAGCACGACCAATAACCCACCCACTCATCATCCTCCCCCCATGCCATCAATGGTAGCAGTTAAGGGGTCCCCCTCCTATCTCAGTGAGAAGCTCCCGTGCCCTGTGGCACACAGGGATAGGGGAGCTCTTATGAAAGCAAGGTCCTCTTAAAGTGTTGCACATACTGGCAAGTGCTAGGAAAGTTTCGCAGATGTGGGAAGTGTTTGGACATGAACTACGTCACAGATATATGGCAAGAAATTCTGGCTGCTGGTTCAAAGCTGTTTTTCTGTCTCTCGACACACACATTCTTCTAGTTCTGTCTGCCTTCAGTCACAGAATCATAGAATCACAAAGATGTAAGAGGCCTATAAGACCATCGAGCCAAATTCCTTGCTCAAAGTGGGAATACAAATCCAAGAATACCTGCCAGGTGGTTGTCTAAATGTCTAAATCTGGTGTTTTGGACCGCAACTCCCACAGTCCTTTGTCATTGGCAATCTAAGCTTAGAATTCTGGGAATTGTGGTCCAAAACATCAGGAGGGCCAAAGTTTGGACATGCCTGGTCTAAAGGAATGCCTCCAACATTGGAGCACTTATCATACTGCTCTAAAAGTTAGGAGGTTTTTCCCTGATCTTCAGCCTAAATCTGGCTTCCTGTATCTTGAGCCCATTATTATGTATCCTGCACTCTGAGATGATTGAAAACAAATCCCATCCTTCCTCTGCACACCAGCCTTTCAAGTATTCAAAAGTGTTTGACATGAGTTAAGAAAGCAGCTTAACTTGGGATTAGAGATGGGCACGAAACAAAAAAAATGACATTTTGGTTTTTTGTTTGTTGTTGAGAGGTCTGTTTCGGTTCGTTTCCATTTGTGGGGAATTTTTTGAAAAATTTTGTTACGTTTTTTGTTTTTTGTTTTTTGTTTGTTGTTTCTACCCGCTTTTTGCACGATTTTTAAAGCATTTCCGTGCGCAGGCATCCCCCAATGACCCAGACCAGAGGGAAAACACTAAAAAAAATGGATGCTGGCAGAGACACAGTATAGACTAGGTATGCAGGGAGGCTGCAAAGGCAGCGGCGGCGTTGCCCAGGGTGCAAGGCAGCCGCAGAGTGACTGCACTGTGTAGCAGGAGAGGGTACTCACTGAGATGTACACAGCACGCACGCACACAGGGAGGCTGCAGGACTGAAGCTAGAGTCACAGAGACAGCAATCCCACCCTAACTCCCACCAGAGACTGCAAGGAGGACGGGGGCTGCCAGACCTTTTTATGCCCTCTGTGGCTGCCAGACCTGCCCACCCAGTCTGCAACCTGGGCATGCTATTGGTTGAACATGATCCCACATCACATGGCCTGCCTCCATTTTGTGGCTGGTGGCGACATCCATTTTAAAAGGAAAAGAAAAATACATTGCGATGGGAGAAGACAAAAACAAACGTTTTAAGGACCCCAACCCCCCTGGTAGGTATTATCAGACAATATAAATAATTATCACTGTGTTTTTACGGATGTCCAGGGCGTTTTTTAACATTTAAAACAGCTCATTTCATTGCGTGTCACCATTAACAGAAACGAAACGTAACGACCACAATTTTCGTGGTTCTGTTCATTTTGTTTCATTTTCATCACAATTGTCGTTTGTCATTTCATTACGTAATGGAAATGACAACGTAACAGAAACGAAAAAATGTTCGTTCCCAGCCCATCTCTACTTGGGATAATCTCTTTCTCCAAAAGCAAAAGCAAAGTGTTCTGCTTATATACCGCTCCATACCACTTCAAGAGGTCTCTGGGCAGTTCACATTTTTAATTACAATATACAAGCTACACATTCCCCCCCCCCCAGCAAGCTGGGTACTCATTTTACCGACCTCGGAAGGATGGAAGGCTGAGTCAACCATGAGGCAGCTACCTGGGATTGAACCCCAGGTGGTGAGCACAGTTTTACCTGCAGTACAGGCATTTAACCACTGTGCCCCTCTTGCTATGTTTATGAGACTGATTTCTTTCATTCCTTTTGTTAGTTTAACTCTATAGTTATTTTTGTATAATAATTTATATGATTTCATCCCAGAGTAGCATTTGGAATAGATACTGCAGCATAAAATCAAATAAATAAATAAATAAATAAATAAATAAATAAATAAATAAATAACCACCAAGATTTACAGTAATTGTGTTATACCAGCATAGGAACACAGTAGAAGTTTGGTCAATATATTACAATTAGAGATGGGGGCAAAAAAGCAATACATTGAGGTAGATGAATGGATGAATCAACGAATCAACACAGTTCCACTGATGAATTGATGCATCAACCGACTGATTTGTCTCCACTTAAAATGCTATAATATGCTCCCCTAAAGGCCCTGAGAGACACCAAAGTTGGAGGAAAGCAGACCCTGACTGTCCTTAAGATGCCCTGAAAGGTTGATGAGAATTGGAGTCATACCTCTTTGCAGCCCCAAGGAGACCCCCTTCCCAGGAAAGGCACCTAGAGTCACCAAACTTGCAAAGAGGCTTCTACCAACAAACCTTAACAATCCCTCCTTGTGTGGTGAAGACTGGGTTTCAAACTGTGGCAAAAAGGGTAAAACAGGTACGAATATTCATGACTCTGTTTTGAATAGCCAGTCACCAAGCTGGTGGGAGTGGTTAAGAATGTTATATATTGGAACCTAATAGGTGAGGGGCAGGTTCAGTTTGTGTTAGAGCTCAGAGGAGTTCAGTTAAATGAGCTGAGAGTCAGTTTTAGATTGTCAGTTGGTCAGGTGGGAGAACCTGCCACTGAAAAGGGTCTGGTTTATAAAGAAAATTCATGTTTGCAATACAATAACATCGGCTAAAGCTATCATAATACTGATCATCCAATTGTAAACCAATAAACGTTTCATGTTTTGTTTTAAAACTATATAACCTGGTGTGACTCTCTCTCTCTCAAATATATACAGGTGTCGAGTTAATCTGGTGGTGGCAGCAAGTGATAACTCAGTGTGTGTAAAGGGGCACGTCACAACGACATCTGATTTATAAACCCACAAAGTGAGGCCCACCCCCCAGGAAAGTGCCTTTTAGCAGCTGGCCTGGAGGGAAACTCAGTCTTCACCAAACGTGGAAGGATTGTTGAGGAAAGTCAGAGGAAGCTTCTCTCCATTTTGTGGTCTAAGTACTTGGGAGAGGGCTTTCCGACAGGGTCCTCTTTGAGGCTGCGTAACTTGGACACCATAAACCCAATCTTCCCCAAACATGGAGAGATTGTAGAGAAGTGTGGGGGAAGCTTCCCTGCAAAATTGGTATTTGGGGACCATTTAATGGCCTGACGAATCACCGAATTACTAAAAATTGCTAAAAAAATTGCTAAAAACCAATTGTTTCTTATTCATTGGGGGACTTCATTTATGATGAACACAAATAGATGAATTTTGATGAATCTGGAACTTTCATCAGAAAATAGGATTCTTTTTTTTTCAGTTTGTCCCCATCTCTAATTATCCCCATCCACCTATATTTGTTTGAAATTTGGTTTTGGTTTTGAACGGGAAAAATCTAAAGAGTTTGGGAGGTGGACCTGATCCTGCCCAGGATTTTAGATACTGTTTTTTTCAACCCATCCCAAAAACATTAACTGGTGAGTATATAAAGCAGGGCTTTCTTTGTGCTGGCACCTCTCCAATGACATTATGTTGGTTTGCTATATAACTCTTAAAGACTTCAATTCACTGGTACAAATGTAGCAGAACTCACCACTACAGACTTCCATTAAGAGTACATATTTTGTACCATTCTTGAAAATTCATACAAATAATAAACTGGGGAAAAAACCAGACCTTCAAATGCCAGCTTAATTTTCGGGGAATTGCAATGCTCTTCTGAGTCTCCAGAAAGACAGACAAATTTCAGTGCAAGTGTCAGAGGATGATGATAAAGCTTTGTTTTTATTTCCACCTTTTAGTCCCAGGGCAGCCTATGTGTAAAAATCCTTTTGAGTAATGTTGACATAGGGCAGGGCTGTTCAGCTTTGAACAAGCCAAGATCTACTTTTTCCAGCCCAAAGTGCCTGAGGGCTACTACACTAAAACCACTACTTACAAATTTTATCTGTTCTGAACACATGCTCATAAATAAAAACATTTGTAAGTAGAGCAGCAGTTTCCCATAGGAATGCATTGAAAACCAATTAATCTATTCTGGAGGGAACAGATTTCAATGCAACATGGCCCTTGAACTGCCCTGCTCAGCTGAGTCAGTGGGCTGGCAGACCCAGAACTTTGCTGGGGCAGTGGTGGTCCTTGGGAGGGGGGAGGGAGGGGTGGAGAACTTATCCCCTCACTTTTTTATTGATGGCTGGCAGGCTACTTTTGAACACTTCACGGGCTACCGGTAGCCCACGATCAACTTGTTGTGCAGGCCTGACATAGGGCAAGACACCAATGGATTGAGTCTTTCATTTGAGCATTCCCAGTTGCAGAATTGGAGAGGTTTTTGGGGTGGTTTTGGAGCCACCATGTTGGATTTGGCACATATATAAATCATTAAAAAGGTTTGTGAATGTGTTAGTATTAAAATGTTATTCCTTAGATGCACCCTTTGGCTTATGTAAATTCAGAAATGTTGACATACATGTATTAATAAATCAACACGCTGGCTGGAATCCTATTGCATGGTTAGGTTGCACTTTTAGAAAAGATTGGACAGCCATCTGTCCGGGATGGTATGAGGTCTCCTGATTTGGGCAGGGGGTTGGACCTGAAGACCTCTAAGGTCCCCTCCAACCCTACGATGATTCTGTGATTCTACGATTTTATGGTCTTGTTCCCCACATGCATCTTACTGTATCTGGAACAGGAATCCCTCTTACTATTCAAGACAAATTTGCCTGGGAATTTTGCTCTCATAATTCCTGAAAACGGTTCTTTATTGAAAATACCTCCACTGTGAAATCTGAGTTATGTGATCTTGCGCTGACAGTATCTCTTGTTTCAGTGAAGAAAAGCTAGTGAGAAGAAACGTAGTAGGTCTGAATTCACCATGGTACTAAACTATCATGCCTGCCAAAATCCCCTGGTGAGATAAACATGTTCTTTTCTGCCTACCAGGGATCATTAGAGTATATGATTTACTAGAGTTGTAAAAACAAAGGGTAACAAACCAGCAACAGCATATTATGGGGACAAGAATATTTTGGCAATGGAAATTCTTTGTGTGTGTTTTTTTTTTCTGAAGAGATGTGTTTTTATTTCCACTTAGTTCCTTTTATTTATTTTTGCCTCCCTCAATCCCGAGAGTATGATTTTAAAAACAAGATGATAATAATTACACGTTGCTAAGAGATCATTCACCATCTCCGGTTTGAATCTGTTACAAGAACATAATCCCACTTATAGTACACAGTACAGTATCTAGTCCCCAAAAGGGTTGAAAAAAAATTAATATCTCTTGTGACTCATTAATGGCTCAATTAACTATTAATGAGTGGGAGATTGTGGGATATGTTGATACAAAATGTTTTTATTTTTGATTGTGTAATTTTGAATTTCTCATTTAAATTATTTTTGCTATAGCAAGTTGTCCCTTGCTATATTGTGGTTCATATACTTTGGTACCGGTATATCGTGGGACCACAGTAAATCAAGGCAAGGGTCCCTGTGGCAAGCTGTATGGGCCTGTTTGGGGCCTCCCGCACTTACCCCAGTCCTGGTGCTGCCCTGAATGGACCTCTGACAGGCTTCCTGGGCTTAAGAGGCTCCAGAAGTTTCCAGCGAACCGGAAGTCACCTCCAAAAACAAGAAATGACTTCCCATTTGCTGGAAACCACTTCTGGAGCCTTCAACAGGCCGGGGAAGACATTGCAGGCCCATTCAGGGTAGTGCCAGACCTAAGGTAAGTGTAGGAGGCCCCAAACACTTCCCTAGTCCCGACCCGACCCAGAATCCGCATAATGCAGATTTCCCTTTATCACGGGTCGGGTCGGGTCCCTAACCCCCATGATACATGGGAGATTATTGTACAGATAGTAGAGAATAGCTTCAAGTTCCTAACACAAGCCACTCTTTCCTCATCAACTCTCACACAACTGTTGTAATAACCCACTCTGAGACATTAGTATTGCGGGGGGGAAATCATTACTTAGGCGGTTACTTCACGTCCGTTTTGTCTCTGTAAGTGTTGCGCTTCGGACCAGTACAACAAATCTTACTTCACGTCCGTCACGCAACAGCTGAAATTTGTCTCAACCATGCCCCCGGAACGGGATCAGAGCGTGACAATACTGTACCTGGTGCTGGGTTGGCATATTCTCTTGTCACGATTTGTTCCAGGTTCCTGTTCTGAAACAAGGGACCGTGTGGTAACAACTGTCACGCAACAACCAGTGTCCACCTAGTGATCAATGGCTGAAGTGGCATTCAACGTTAGTTTCCCTATAGAAAACACCATGCAGTGCAAATGTTTATTAAAGAAAGTACTGAAAATTCTGTAGCATTGACGTGCAAATCCCAGAAGACCAGTAAATCGAAATATCGAAAAAGTTTTATTTACAATATTTTTTAAAAAGGGTTAAGAAAGCAAGACAAAATTTCGTTGTTCCTGCAAGGGGGCAATGACAATAAAGATTCCTATTCCTAAAATTCAGAATTTGTCACAGAACAAGACCGTGAAGTAACAGTTGTCATGAGGCAAGTTATCACGACCATGAGGAAATGGAAACAGGGACTAAACAGGGACAAAATCACGTGATCGCGACCAACACTGTCACAGTACAAAACTAGTCACGGAACAAAGAAGGACGTGAAGTAACCACCTTATAGTTACAAAGAGGCAACAGCAAATTAACAACCAACCAAATCCCAACACATCAGAGAGGAAGGAAAAGAACTCTCAGTAGAAAGGCAGGACTCTCTTTGAATTCAGCGGCAGGAAAGAATGAGTGGTTAACGCTGGATAGACTGACAGTCACGCCAGCCACAAAATATCCCTCCCAGTCTAACATGCTACAGACAACATGGGAGGTTGTAAAAATTCCAACGTTTCCCCTCTGAGTTCTCCTTCTAGTACAGCTCCATGCATGTGGCTTTGGGATCTTTCTATTTCCTTGAGTACTGCATTTTTAAAACTTCTGACTGAAGCAATTTATTCCCATGGGCGGAAGGAGAACCACGTTAATCTCCTGCCGTGAAAATAAACTATAGGTAAGGCAGAATCTTTCATGGCTGGCTGGCAGCCTACTTCTTCAGATATTTATGGCGTTGCTTCAGAAGGAAGACATTTATACAAATGTGGGGCAATGTGGAAGCATTAATTTATTGTTTCAGTCTTCTATATACTTTCTTAACTCCATCACAGCAAATAATTCTTGCTAGGGAGACTAGGACAAACATAGATCATAGCTTAAAAGGTTGCTCAGATATTTATTTATTTATTTACAAAAAATTGAGCCACCCCACTACCAAGTGGTCTCTGGGTGGCAGACAACAATATATTAAAACTATAAATCAATGTAATTATTAAAAACCATAAAATATAAAATAATTTAAAACAATCAATATACAATACAAATAATAAACCATGCCGCTCATGAGCCTAGCTAACAAACAAACAAACCACTATCTAATTAAAATTCTGGCTGAACAGGGAGGTCTTTACCTGGTGTCAAAAAGCCAAAAGTGCGGGCACCAGGCGGATCTCTGTTGGGAGGGCATTCCAAAGTTTGGGGGCAACAGACGAGAAGGCCCTGTTTTGACATGCCATCCTCCTCACTTCTTTGAGGGACGGCACCTTCAACAGGGCCTCCTGGCCAGATCTTAAAGTTCAGGCAGGCTCAGAAGAACACAGTCCTTAAGGTAACCAGGTCCTAAGCCGTTTAGGGCTTTATATGTAAGCATAAGCACTTTGAATTAGGCCCGGACAGCAACTAGTAGCCAGTGTACATTTTTAAAGAACTGTCGTAATATGAGTCCGTGGGGTGGCACCACTCACTAGCCGTGAGGCCAGGTTTTGAACCAGTTGCAATCACCGGACTGTCTTAAAAGGCAGCCCCAAATAAAGTGTATTACTATAGTCAATCTGGTAGCTACCAGTGCATGCATGACTGTTGCCAGGCTCCACTCATCCAGGTAAGGGTGGAGTTGATATATTCTCTGGAGCTGTAAGAAGGCATCTCTGGCCACTGAGTCCACCTGGTGTTCCAGGGTAAGACCTAGGTCCAGGAGTTAAGTTGCCATGACTCAACTTCCAGATAACCTCACCTGGATGACTGAGAATCTTCACAGACATTTTGAAGAAGAAGAAGAAGAAGAAGAAGAAGAAGAAGAAGAAGAAGAAGAAGAAGAAGAAGAAGAAGAAGAAGAAGAAGAAGAAGAAGAAGAAGAAGAAGAAGAAGAAGAATCACATCAGCAATTAGGAGACTCAATGACAGGGAAATGATGATTTTTCATGGTGAAGATTTCTATCTCCAGAAATGACAAATTTTTGTCCCAAGATAGTGGAAAAGATTCAGCTGATCTCTTTTATATCTGCATGAGTATCATTGTTCCACATGATGTATTTGATCAGGAACAAGAGTGAGGGACAATAGCATGCCAGTAATGAAAGACGGTAGCCTTGATGTGCCTTCTGTGGTTTCCTTTATTTCCTGTTGGCAGCCAGCCTTCACTGGGATTCCATCAGTTGCCCAAGCATGGATATTCAAGCTCCTCTCATATTTCACTTTAGGCAAAACTCAGAGGCAGGTCGTAACAAGGGTTGAGGGAGACTTAAAAGAACCAGCTAACCCCTTGAGTGTGATGGCGAGTTATTGGAGCTAAATGTGCATGAAGGAAGTTTTGAAAGCTTCTGAGCAGAAGGAGCTGAGGATTTAGGATATGTGTATCACCCCCTCACTGAAGCAGCTCTCACAACGGACTGTCACTACTGTAACAAAGTCAATTCCCCCGCCCCCATCCCTCATCCCATCACATGAAATCAGAATCCTGCTGGTTCTTGGAAAGAAAAAATATTTCCAGGTAGCACCATGGCATGGCTTCCCACATAATGGCTGCATCTACGCCAAGGCACGATGCTGTACCTGGGATCGCCCAGAGACCTTTGGGTAGTGGGTGGCATATAAGTTGTATAAATAAATAAATAAATAAATATAAATACATCTGGGGATGGAGACACTCAAACCCAAGGAATCATGCTCCATGAGGAATTCAGCAGGGAACAACCCACTGAGATGGGAACTTGACAGGACTTGAAGAGAAAGCTGGGGGGGGGGGGTTCCAATCTTCTGTGACTTTCATTTTTTAAAGTTGTGGGGTGGGATGGTTGCTTTTACCTTATGGAAATATCTCTCTTGCCTTGTGTTATAATTACAAAACTTCTTTTTTTTCCCCTGGTGGAGGTCATTCAACAGTAACATTATGGTAATATTCTAGAAGGATAGAATACATCTCAACAATAAAGCACATCTCACAACCAGCATGGAGAATGTGATTGGTGCTACAAACAAACAAACAAACAAACAAACAAACAAACAAACAAACAAACAAACAAACAAACAAACAAACGCTGCAGCAGCAGCAATAACAACAAATTGACTGTGGATTTCTCTACTCTCTGACATCTGCCTGGTCCCCACATTGGATACATCCAAACAACACAGCTCTTCTGTTTGTGCCTCTGTCTAGACTTATACTGCCTCTGCCTTTTAATGAATTATTTATTATAGTTTATTTTTTTATATTTTAATGAGTTTCATTCGTTTGCTTTGACATACATTTCGTCTGTTATTCATTCTTGCTATGCACCACCCAAAGTAGCTAGATGGCACTGGCAGTATAAAAATTTAACAAACAAAAAAACAAATAAATAAGCAAGCAGCAGCAGCAACAATGGTGGTGATGTGCAGTCAAGTCAATTCAGGATTTCCTAGGTTGCCAAAGTTTGATTGATATTTTACTCAAGATCCATGAAATGGTATAACTCATGATGGCAAACCACAGCTGATGGACAAAGTGTGCTGATCTGCACGCCAGACACAAGACTAGGCAGTACATCATTTAGCCAGGAGCAAAATTCCCACTGCACTCTGGTCATGGGGGGTTTCCATATGCCTTTTCAATGGTGTTCAGCTATAACTAATCTTGGGCATTTGAAATTGGTGGGTGCATGTTGGATTGACGGTCCATGACATTCAGGAACTTTGACTTTCTGATTCTTTATCATCAGCAATAACATCAACGCTGTCAAATCTCCTACCCCAACTCCTTTCAAAGAACCAACGCAGTCTTGCTGCCATCTTATAAAGGAATCCCAGCTGCCTTCTTGTGCATTTCCCCTTTTAATGTTATTTTCTATCAAGCCCCCTGCACAGAAAATTGAATCTTGTTTAGGAAAACGGAGCTGAGTTAAGGCATGGCAAAATAAGCCATCACCTTGGCGCATGGGTTTGCTCCAGTGGCGTACTCCACTGTGGAGGCACAGCTGCTAAGTCATATGGGAAGCCATCTGTTTGGGAGGATGAATTAATTTTGCACGCTGAAAGGCGCAGAGAGTCTGCATAGAAGTTTCCAGTGCGGAAGAAGTAATCTTCCTCCGAAGCTACAGTTTGCCAAAATGATGTAACTCTGTGCTGAGGCCGTGAGCTGGTGATCTTCTGGTCAAAGCAGATTTATGGCTTTCTCAAGGGAAATGACCAGGAATAGAAATTTTAGTCACTCTTCCCCAAACCCTTAGCTGTAGAGATGTCCCCCTTGTAGCAGAGGACAGTACCCCAGCTGGCTGCATGGGTAAGGCCTTTGGGAATCATTAAACCTCTCTATCTGAGTGGGGAGGCCCCGGATGGAAGGAAATTAATTCCCTAGCCCATATATTCAGGAAGCCAGGTTGGTCTGTATCTCCCCACCACCACCACCACATCAGCCAGGAAGCCTGTGAAGAAGGGGTTACAGGTAGACATGGGCACAACCAGAAAAAATGACATTTCGAGTTTTTGTTTGTCAGAATGGGTCCGTTTCGGGTCGTTTCCGTTTGTCGTGAAATTTTTCAAAAATTTGTCGTTTCGTCGTTTTGTTTGTCGTTTGTCGTTTCCACTGTGATTTAGCGCAATTTGACTTCCCCCAGAGCATAGGCGCGTCCCACAATCAGGGCCGGTGCTAGGTGTTTTTGCGCCCTAGGCGGCGGGCGGGGCAGGGGGCAGGTGGCCGAAGGGAGGTGCGGGCGGGCGGCGGTGGCGGGGAGCCATCAGCGAGCGGTGACAGCGGCAGGGAGGAGGCACAGGTGGGCGAGCGGGCGGGCGGCGGCTGCGGGGGGGTGAGTGGGCTGGCGGCGGCGCGGGCTGCAGGTGGGTGGCGGCGCGGGCGGGCGGGCGAGTGGGCAGTTAGGATATCACTTAGGATAGAGGATCAGTTCTTGGCTTGCACCCGAAATGTGTGTGTGTGCAAGCAAATTGAAGTTGGGAAAATAGAAAATAAATGGTAGTATATAATATATATTTAAAATAAATCCACACCTCCCACTCCCAGTCAAACCTCCCCCTTTATCCAATATCAGAAAAAAATCCTCATCAACCACATCCATACATCCGACGGCAATTTCTGGAAGGTGCCTCGGCTTTTTATGCCCTCCGAAACATCCAGAAGTGTCAGTCAAAAACCTGGCGATGCCATTGGTGGAATGGTTCAAACAATTTGCATGGTCCCATCCCATGCCCAGCCCAAATGGGCAGGTCTAAAAATATATAAAATAAAATAAAATGAAATGAAATCAATACGACATTTTATTGCTATAAAAAAACCCACTGCTGCTACTATTAAAATTCAGGCATTTAAAATAAATAAAATTCACATATTTCTGTGGTGATTTGGTGTGTTTTTTGACCACAATTTCAAAAGAAAAATTGTGGTCGCCATTTTGGATTCCCCCCCCCCCACTGCATGGCATGCAGTGAGACAGACGACGAGGATGACCCCCCCCCCAGCCTGGTGGAAGCAGCCCAGGACAGGAGGGGGGGAAGGCCGGGGACCCCCCAGAAACCACCCCTCTCATACGTAGCAAAGCCTCAGGCAGGCATATTTTCGCCTGCTTTTTTGGCTGGGAGTCGCGGTTTTGTTTTTTTGTTTTTTACTTTTTAAAACTTTTTTTCTGTGCTGCTTGGCATCGTGCGATCGCTGCGATGCCATTAACGACAACGAAAAACCCGACCCAATTTTTCTTTTTTCGGGTCGGGTTTGAGCTGGAGCGGCATAATTATCGTTACCGTTTCCTTTAAGTAACGGAAAGAATAACCGAAAACGGAAATGACAATTTCGCCGCTCCGTGCCCATGTCTAGTTACAGGACATAAAAGCTGTCTGTGAGCACTCAGATACGGCTTCTGTACCCCAGCTAAGTGACCAGCCCAAGCCCCTGCCACTTTAAATAAGGCTTCCCAGGAATTCACCAGCTTACCTGACCCCTGGCATGTAGGCCTGTCTCCACCCCTTGTGAAGCTTGGTTATTGTAACTAATAAAAAGCCTTGAGTCCAGGCTAGCTTGGTCAGGAGCTGCTGCACAGGCCTCAGCATGCTTGAACCCACCAATGTGTCCATGTGTGGTTCATCCCACACTTAGCCTTGGGACAAATTTTTCCTCTCTACTCTTCCATGTCTTGGGTGACTCAACATCAAATTTGATGCCAGGCGCAGAGGGAGATGTGGAGGCTGTGAGATCCTCATTGTGGGAGTTCTGTGTGCCTCAATTTAAAAAGGATGTTGATAACCTCGAGCGGGTGCAGAGAAGGGCGACCAGGTTGGTTACAGGTCTGGAACATGTGTCTTACAAGGAGCAGCTTAGGGAGCTGGGAATGTTTAGCCTTACAAAAAGAAGGTTGAGAGGGGATATGATACATATGTTTAAATATTTGAAGGGATGTCACATTGAAGAAGGGACTGGTTTGTTTTCCATGGCTTCAGAGACTAGGACTCGAAGCCATGGTCTCAAACTACAGGAAAAGAGATTCCATTTAAACATTAGGAAGAACCTCCTGACAGTTACAGCTGTTCAGCAGTGGAATAACCTGTCATGGAGGGTGGCGGAGTCTCCTTCTTTGAAGGTTTTTAAGCAAAGTCTGGATGGCCATCTGTCAGGAGTCCTGTGATGGGGGTTCCTGCATGGCAGGGGGTTGGACTGGATGGCCCTTGAGGTCTCTTCCAACTTTATGATTCTATGATTCTGTAGAAAGAGGAATGCCAGAAGTAGCTCAGGCATAGGTTTGGGGGATTGTATTCCCTCCAGTGTAAATTGTATCCATGAAAAAAGCCTTCAAGCTGTATTCCCTGATCCATTGAAAAGAATCAGTTGTTTCACTCAGAGAACAATGCCCTGTGGACACCAAGCAAGCCCAGGGCTTGATCATGCCTGAGGGGGGATATGATTGAAACATACAAAATAATGCAGGACATGAGTAAAGTGGATAGAGGGAAGCTCTTCTCCCTCTCACAAAATACCAGAACTAGGGGACATCCACTCAAATTGAGGGCTGGGAGAGTAAGAACCGACAAAAGAAAATATTTTTTCACCCAGCGCGTTGTTAGTCTGTGGAACCCCCTGCCACAGGATGTGGTGATAGCATCTGGCCTGGATGCCTTCAAAAGGGGAATTGCACAGATTCCTGCAGGAAACGTCCATCACAGGTTACAAACCCTAATGGGGGGATGTGTAATCTCCAGGCTTAAAACCGGGGTACTTCAAGAACCAGATGCAGAGGAGTGCTATCAGGAGACAGATATCTAGTCTCATGCACTCCCAGAGGCATCTGATGGGGCCACTGTGAGATACAGGAAGCTGGACTAGATGGGCCTTTGGCTTGATCCAGCAGGGCTCTTCTTATGTTCTTATGTTCTCTTCCAGTGGGAGGCAAACTGCTTAGCAGTTGCAGGGGAGAGAGTCTGATCACAACCTTTGCTTCTTGGATGATGCTGCCTTCAGAAGAGGAATGACTTAGGATAGGGTGGAGTAGGAAACCATAGAATAGGATGGAAAGACAGTGGGGACTAGAGCCTCGTAGTGCAGTGGTTAAACTGCTGTACTGCAGCTACAACTGTCCTCCTGAGGGTTCCATCTGGTTGACTCAGCTTTCTATACTTCCAAGGTTGGTAAAATGAGTAACCAGCTTCCTGGGTGTGTGTGCAATGTGTAACGTATATAAATAAATTGTGAGCCACCCAAAGAGTGCTTTAAGCACTATGGCAGTGATGGCGAACCTTTTAGAGACCGAGTGCCCAAACTGCGATTCAAAACCCACTAATTTTTCTGCAAAGTGCCAATGTAGCAATTTAACCTGAATACAGGTGGCTGTGAAGGGGTGATGTCAGGTGATGACAGAAAGGGTTCTGAATGCCACCTTTGGCACCCGTGCCATAGGTTCGCCAGCACTGCACTATGGGGTGGTATATAAGCAGAACCCTTTGCTTTTACTCCAGGAGTAATTGTGCAGACAAAAGTGGTGTTTCTGTTGTCCTTCTTCATTATGATAAGTGAGCACACACTCGGTTAAGTTCTAAATTATGCATATTGTGCATAATGTGCATAATCCTAATTATGTGCCATCACATCAGCTCTGGCTTATTGCAGCCGTTTGTCAGGGTTTTGCAGGTAGAGAGGATGCAGAAGTGATTTGCCATGCTCTTCTTCTAGGGGCAACCTGGGAACATGTGGTTTGCTCAAGGCAACCCAGGCTGGTTCAGTTCACCGGAGGCACAGGGGGATATTCAACGCCCAACCTCTAGCCCTGCGACCAGATGTCTAAACCATACAGGCAGCCTACAATCCATGCATAGCTTAAGTAAAATTCACCCTTGCATGATCCAGAACATTTTAATTCCAGTCATTGCTAACTGCTATTGGCTTCTCTGGTTGAGGGTATATGAGAGTTGTGGTTCAACACAGTTTGGAAGGCCATCAACAATCCAGTCCTGCTCTGTCCTCATATGTGTCTGTCTGTCTGGGCTGATTACTGGGATGGGGAACGTCCCTTATTAGGAAAGGCTAAAACATTTGGGGCTCTTTAGTCTGGAAAAAAAGGTGCCTGAGGGGGGATATGATAGAGATGTACAAAATAATGCAGGGCATGAGTAAAGTGGATGGAGGGACACTCTTCTCCCTCTCACAAAATACCTGAACTAGGGGACATCAACTCAAACTGAGGGTTGGGAGAGTGAGAACAGACAAAAAAAATTTTTTTTAACCCAGCATGTTGTCAGTCTGTGGAACTCCCTGCAGCAGGAGGTGGTGATGGCATCTGGCCTGGATGCCCTCAAAAGGGGATTGGACAGATTCCTGGAGGAAAAGTCCATCACAGGTTACAAACCAGGAGGGTTGTTTACAGTTATAGCTTAGGCTGCTGCTTCCTGCTTACCTATTGTATGTCTTTTCATTTATTTTATTAGTGGTCCATGAAGGTATTCCCTATGGTCTACTGTTAGATTTGACTCAGGAAATCAGAGGGACAATAAACCATCCCACATACAGGTGGGTGGAGCCCCCTCATTCACCTCACTTTAACGATACTCCTTCCATGCCTTCACAGAATGAAGAAGAATGGACAAGAGATAGATTTTGCTTGGCACATATACGGATGCTGACAATTTTTGCCCTAATCCACAGTCCAGGCAGGTGGTTCTCCCATTTTATTTGTGAAAGGAATATAAGGATCAAATCAAAAGCAGAAAGGGTGCATTGCTGATCTCACATATTTATACTAGAGATGGGGACAGCCTGTGGCTGTCTAACCCCCCAAAACAGCCAAGTTCCTCTGCCATTATACAAAACAATAGTAAGGCCGCATCTGGAGTATTGTGTACAATTCTGGTCACCGCATCTCAAGAAAGACATAGTGGAACTGGAAAAGGTGCAGAAGAGAGCGACTAAAATGATTACTGGGCTGGGGCACCTCCCTTATGAAGAAAGGCTAAAACATTTGGGCCTCTTTAGTCTGGAAAAAAGGCGATTGAGGGGGGATATGATTGAGACATACAAAATAATGCAGGGTATGAGTAAAGTGGATAGAGGGAAGCTCTTCTCTCTCTCCCAAAATACCAGAACTAGGGGACATACACTCAAATTGAGGGCTGGGAGAGTAAGAACTGACAAAAGAAAATATTTTTTCACCCAGCGCGTTGTCAGTCTATGGAACTCCCTGCCACACAATGTGGTGATGGCATCTGACCTGGATGCCTTCAAAAGGGGATTGGACAGATTCCTGGAGGAAAAGTCCATCACAGGTTACAAACCATGATGGAGATGTGTAACCTCCAGGGTTTAAACCAGGGTACTTCAAGGGCCAGATGCAGGAGAGTGGTATCAGGAGACAGATATCTAGTCTCATGCGCTCCCAAACCCATCTGGTGGGGCCACTGTGAGATACAGGAAGCTGGACTAGATGGGCCTTTGGCCTGATCCAGCATGGCTCTTCTTATGTTCTTATGTACCCTGCTTCAATTAAAAAAAAAACCAACCTCAGCCTTCATGGGTCATGCTATCCACATTGTCCTTGGCCATGCATTAACTCTGCTGAGAGAACATCACTTGATCTCATTCCTGAGACATCCAGAAAGCCATTTATATGCATTAATATTTGATCAGGACAATTATTGATTGAAACATCATGCTCTTCCTTGGAAGTCAAACTGACAGCAGATTAATTCTCTCTGGTACTTGAAAAGAGTTAATGTGGTCCTTCTCCAGCGTGATAGTGAACTGTACGTCACCCACAGAGAGAAAGGAGGAGAAATGGAGCCGAGGTCTAAATATAAGCATGCACAGTAGTGGGCTGCTGGCATGCTCTAATGGGTTCATCCAGCTGTCAAGGCTGATGGCCTGCCTGTAAGCTGGGCCGTCAAGAATGGATGGAAAGTCTGAACGCTGATTGCTCTGTGCCTGAGCCATCAGTTGCTTCGACTGGAAGCCGTCAGGCCGAGCAGCTATATAGGAGACAGAGTGGAGGGTGTCCATCTCACTTGATCCCTGCAGCGCTGCTTAGCTGTAGTAGCACGCTCCAGCCATTTGCATTGGTGGCGCTATAGCGCAGCAGTAGACAAGCCTGAAGGTCACTACTCCAGCATATTGGCATGTATAGTGTTGAGAGTATGGTGATAACAGAGCCACCTCTAGGTAATCATCATCATCATCACCATTATCACCATCATAGTCACAGTCATCATCATCATTATCATGATCATCTTCTTCTTAGAAATGCAGAGCTGGAAGAGATAGATCGCATCATGGGCATCTAACATTGAGCAACTTATTTCAGGTACAACATGCCACGGCTTTAGAAAACATTTCATAGACTATGCCTGGTGGTTTGCTGAAGCTCAAAGAATTGTCTAAACATCAAACATTGTATATTGGAACATGGTAACACTATATGCATTTTTAATGTTCATTATAGAAAACATTGCACTGCTTATTTATTAATTACCTGGACTTGTAAAGTTTCTTGCTTAGTAGAGTTGCGATAATCACATGTAATCTAAACTAAATCTTTATGACTAATTTAATAACTACAGTACATTTTTAAGGCTGAATATTTAGAATTTTCCAAGAGATGTTGCACGAATCTGTTAACATCTGTTAACATCTGTCTTTTACATGGCTTTTTATGGGGGGTGGGGTGGGAGGGTGCTCATTAAGCAGTATATGTTTTACCAGTTGGATTCTAACCAACTAGGCTCGGTAAGCCTGGCTACTCAGAAAGTTACCAAATTGTACCTCAAGTGTATCCCATAGAGTTGCAAGAAAACAGAAATAGTGTGAATTTCAAAAGTTTTGAAATCTGGGAGCTCAACTTGCCTGGAATAAAAGATTCATCATTATCTTAGACCTGTATAGCCAGAATGGACCCTATAGATAATCAAGTCCTGAGCCATGCTCCTAACCCTAACTCTAACCCTAACCCAAGGAGCCCCAGGGGGGGATTGAACTCCCAAACTCTGGGTCTCCAGCTAGAGACCTAAGCCCCTGAGCTATCCAAAAGAGAAGTATTCCTAAAGGAAAGATAGGAAGAGTTTTATTCAAATGCTTCTCAAGTTAGCAAAAATGTGAACAGGGAGTTAGCTCTGCAACTTGGTATATTTCAGTAGGTTGGAGCACCTGATAAGGAGTTTGAACTCTGTGCCCCCTCCCTCCCCAGAGACCAGCCAAGATTACCAGAAGAATATGCAGCTGATAGGGAGGCCTTACCATCTTATGACCTTGGGCAAGCTTAACAATCCCAATGTGGTACCAGAAAAGGGACCGGGGGCTACCTCTGAGCACAGACAAAAGAAAATACTTTTTTACCCAATATGTTGTTAGTCTGTGGAACTCCCTGCCACAGGAGGTGGTGATGGCATCTGGCCTGGATGTCTTCAAAAGGGGATTGGACAGATTCCTGGAGGAGAAGTCCATTACAGGTGACAAACCATGATGGAGATGTGTCATCTCCAGGCTTAAAACTGGGGTACTTCAAGGGCCAGATGCAGGGGAGTGGTATCAGGAAACAGATATCTAGTCTCATGCGCTCCCAGACACATTTGGTGGGGCCACTGTGAGATTCAGGAAGCTGGACTAGATGGGTCTTTGGCCTGATCCAGCATGGCTCTTCTTATGTTCTTATGTTCACTTCAACCTGCACAAATCTGTGCTTTTGGACATGCTATAGTCACCTTGCCTAGGGAATCCTGGGAGAAGAGTTCCAAAGCTACACATTTGCAGACATCTGCAGTGCTCTACATTTGAATGGCATTTGCTTGTTATTTATTTATTTATTTATTTATTTATTTATTTATTTATTTATTTATTTATTCATTTGATATACTTTTATACCACTCCTTTTTCCATAATGGAGCTCAGGGCGGTTTACAGATTTAATATATCAGAGAAAACAACAATATCAAAAGACATAGATAAAGAGGCCCAAGAGACTTACTATGGACATTTTTGTCTTTGCTGCAATTGGATAAGATGGTCTTAAGATTCCTGTGTGCTCTATCTGAACCAACATACTGTATAGTGAGTGACTCTAGCTGGAGTTTCAAGGTAAGTGAGATACATTTAAGGGATGGTTCTACCATTCCACCTGGGGGCAGTCAGTTTCTGTGGCCACGTGGCAGGAATGTTGGCAGGTCTTTGTACCTGAGTCATAGACTGAGTCTGATTCATTGGAAAAACAACACAATAACGAGTTGAGGCTGAGTTGAGTCTTAAATCCAACTTGACAGATATTCCCACAACTCAAGTCCCTAGCTCTCTCCAATGGGGGTTCGGTTCCTGTTCTCCATAGTCCTAGTTGGTCTCTCTGTCCACTACACCACACTGGGAACCATGTTAGAGATTCCTAATATTTTGTTTCTTTGCTCTCTACCAGATTGCTGGCACTCAACCTCAAAAAGGCTGCAGAGCAGCTTTTAAACTGATAACTGGGGGAAAGCCGACAGGAGCTGTGTGGCATCCGGTTCGGAACACCTCATCCACAGGGAATGAGGTTGGAAAGGGTAGAGAATCACATAGAGATGACATAGCAGGTATTAGTACTGGGAGAATAATGGAATGTGATAGTTCATCTACTGAAAATAATAGCTGTGGGGGGGAAAGAACAAAGCAGCAGCTGTTGTTGCAGAACCCACTGTACAGGTGCTTCTACGCCAATGCTCGAAGCCTCCAACCAAAAATGGGAGAACTCGAACATTTGGCAGCTAGGGATAACATTGATATAATAGCCATAACAGAAACCTGGTGGAATGCAGAGAACCAGTGGGATACAGCAATCCCAGGCTATAAACTCAATAGAAGGGATAGAGAGGGGCGGGTTGGAGGGGGAGTGGCCATCTACGTTAAAGAAGGGGTAAAATCCAGCAGAATGGAGATTGACAGAGGGTCTGACTCCACCATAGAATCACTGTGGGTTAAACTACCAGGTCCAAGGAGTGATGTGATAGTTGGGGTATGCTATCGCCCACCAGATCAAAAACTTGAGGGGGACCTTGAAATGAGGAGACAAATCATGGAGGTGTCTCAGAAGCACAGGATAGTAATCGTGGGGGGCTTCAATTATCCCCACATCGACTGGGCCAATGCGAGCTCCGGGCAAGAAAGAGAAACTGGGTTTCTCGACTTGCTGAATGACTGTGCCTTAGAGCAACTTGTCACGGAGCCCACCCGAGAACAGGCAACTCTGGATCTAATATTGTGTGATACTCAGGACCTGGTCAGAGGTGTGAATGTCACTGAGCCTCTGGGGAACAGTGACCATGCTGCTATTACCTTTGCCATGAATGTCGGAGGAAGAGTGTCAACCAAATCAGACATAAAAACCCTTGATTTTCGAAGGGCAAACTTCCCTCAGATGAGGAAACTAGTTAGAAAGAAATTGAAGGGGAAGGTTGGAAGAATCCAATCTCTTCAGAGTGCATGGAACCTGTTTAAAACAACGGTAACAGAGGCCCAGCACAAGTGCATACCACAAAGAAAGAAGAGCTCATTTAAGTCCAAGAGGGCACCAGCATGGTTAACGAGTGGAGTTAGAGAGGCTCTAAAGCGCAAGGAGAGGTCTTTCTGTAAATGGAAATCCTCCCCAAATGAGGAAAATAAAAAGGAACACAAACTCTGGCAAAAGAAATGTAAGAAGATGATAAGAGAGGCAAAGAAAGATTTTGAGGAACGCATGGCTAGCATTATAAAGGGTAATAATAAAAGCTTCTTTAAATATGTTAGAAGTAGAAATCCTGCCAGAGAACCAGTTGGCCCTCTGGATGGTGAGGGAGGAAAAGGGGAGATTAAGGAGGACTTGGAAATGGCAGAGAAATTAAATGAGTTCTTTGCATCTGTCTTCACGACAGAAGACCTTGAGCGGATTCCGCTGCCTGAACGGCCGCTCTTGACTAAAGAATTAAATCAAATACAGGTTAAAAGAGAAGATGTTTTAGGACTAATTGATAAATTGAAGATTAACAAGTCCCCGGGCCCAGATGGCATCCACCCAAGGGTTATTAGGGAACTGAGAAATGAAATTGCAGATCTCTTAACGGTAATATGCAACTTGTCTCTTAAAACGGACACAGTGCCGGGGGACTGGAGGATAGCAGATGTCACACCAATTTTTAAAAAAGGAAGGAGGGGGGGGACCCGGGAAACTACAGGCCAGTTAGCCTTACATCTGTCCCAGGGAAGATGGTGGAAAGCCTCATCCAAGAGAAAATCTTAAAACACATAGAAGAACAAACATTGCTGAGAGAAAATCAGCATGGCTTCTGCAAGGGTAAGTCTTGTCTGACAAATCTTGTAGAATTTTTTGAAAAGGTCAGCAGGCATGTAGATTTGGGTGAACCGGTGGATATAGTCTATCTGGATTTTCAAAAGGCCTTTGACACAGTCCCTCACCAAAGGCTGCTGAGAAAATTGCACAGTCAGGGGATAAGAGGGCAGGTCCTCTTATGGATTGAGAACTGGTTGAGATCCAGGAAACAAAGAGTAGGTGTCAATGGGAAATTTTCACAATGGAGAGAGGTGAAAAGCGGTGTGCCCCAGGGCTCTGTCCTGGGACCAGTGCTTTTCAATCTGTTCATAAATGACCTGGAGACAGGGATAAGCAGTGAGGTGGCCAAGTTTGCAGATGACACAAAACTTTTCTGTGTGGTAAAAACCAGAGAAGATTGTGAAGAGCTCCAGAAGGATTTCTCCAAACTGGGGGAATGGGCTACGAAATGGCAAATGCATTTTAATGTAGCCAAATGTAAAGTAATGCATATTGGGGCGAAAAATCAAAGCTTTATCTATCAACTCATGGGCTCTGAGTTATCCGTGATGGATCAGGAAAGAGATCTTGGTGTGTTGGTGGACAGCTCCATGAAGGTGTCTTCCCAATGTGTGGCAGCGGTGAAGAAGGCCAATTCCATGCTAGGGATTATCAAAAAGGGGATTGAAAATAAAACAGCCAACATTATAATGCCATTATACAAAACAATAGTAAGGCCGCATCTGGAGTATTGTGTACAATTCTGGTCACCGCATCTAAAGAAAGACATAGTGGAACTGGAAAAGGTGCAGAAGAGAGCGACTAAAATGATTACTGGGCTGGGGCACCTCCCTTATGAGGAAAGGCTAAAACATTTGGGGCTCTTTAGTCTGGAAAAAAGGCGCCTGAGGGGGGATATGATTGAGACGTACAAAATAATGCAGGGCATGAGTAAAGTGGATAGAGGGAAGCACTTTTCCCTCTCACAAAATACCAGAACTAGGGGACATGCACTCAAATTGAGGGCTGGGAGAGTAAGAACAGACAAAAGAAAATATTTTTTCACCCAGCGCGTTGTTAGTCTATGGAACTCCCTGCCACAGGATGTGGTGATGACATCTGGCTTGGATGCCTTCAAAAGGGGATTGGACAGATTCCTGGAGGAAAAGTCCATCACAGGTTACAAACCATGAAGGAGATGTGTAATCTCCAGGCTTAAAACCAGGGTACTTCAAGGGCCAGATGCAGGGGAGTGGTATCAGGAGACAGATATCTAGTCTCATGCGCTTCCAAAAGCATCTGGTGGAGCCACTGTGAGATACAGGAAGCTGGACTAGATGGGCCTTTGGCCTGATCCAGCATGGCTCTTCTTATGTTCTTATGTTCTTATCACTCTTTATTCCCTGGATTTTCTCACCACTCTTTTGTCCTAATAGAATGCTTGTTTCTTAATAGATGCTCCATGTTTGTCTTTCAGATTTCCTGGAAATTTCCCCACTACCACTGGATGTAATGGAGAAACTGATGGGCTGAATATTCCTCTATTATACTTGTCCTAAATTAAAAGCATATTTTAAAGAAACAAGAGTTTCCAATATCCTGTACTATGCTCTTGTTATGTTGAATAAAAAGAAGATTCTCAGGGACCTTTTCAAAAGATGAAGTGCCCCTTCGAAGCTACAAATCACCAGAGGGGTGCTGGGAAAGGGCTTGAGAGCCTCATGAAATATAGGAATGCACTTTGTCTACCCAAATCTAGGATTGTGTTGCCTTCTCTGGCCCCAGTGGGTGGTCCAGCAGAAGGCTTTCTCAGCACATGCCCCTACCAGGCATGCCCAAACTTAGTCTCTCCAGATTTTTTTGACCACAACCCCCACAGTCCTTTGTCATTGGCAGGATACACTTAGAATTCTGGGAATTGTGGTCCAAAACATAAGGAGGGCTGAAGTTTGGACATAAATGCCCTAACCCTTTTGCTCATGAATGCTATGACCCCCATCCTGCAGACTTTAGGACTATATACACAATCTGCTATTCAGATGAAATACTTGGTGCAGCTGCCAGTCAAAACATCTGGAGAATGTAGAGAAATATCTTGATCAGATTCAACATATCACGGTGAGCGTTTCTCACATGGCCATCGGTAGCCAAAAGAGATGGGGACAAATCAGAAAAGTGGTGATTCGTGATTCATCAAGATCGGCGAGTCACGAAAACATTAATTTACCAATTTTTTTCCTGATGAATCGATGAATCGAATTGTAAATCCATTTTTAACTTAAAACCCTACAATATGAGGAAAGGCTAAAACATTTGGGGCTCTTTAGTCTGGAAAAAAAGTCGCCTGAGGGGGGATATGATTGAGACGTACAAAATAATGCAGGTCATGAGTAAAGTGGATAGAGGGATGCTCTTCTCCCTCTCACAAAATACCAGAACTAGGGGACATCCACTCAAATTGAGGGCTGGGAGAGTAAAAAGAGACAAAAGAAAATATTTTTTCACCCAGCGTGTTGTTAGTCTGTGGAACTCCCTGCCAGAGGAGGTAGTGATGGCACCTGGCCTGGATGCCTTCAAAAGGGGATTGGACAGATTCCTGGAGGAAAACGCCATCACAGGTTACAAGCCATGATGGAGATGTGGAATCTCCAGGCTTAAAACTGGGGTACTTCAAGGGTCAGATGCAGGGGAGTGGTATCAGGAGACAGATATCTAGTCTCGTGCGCTCCCAGACGCATCTGGTTGAGCCACTGTGAAATACAGGAAGCTAGACTTAGATGGGCCTTTGGCCTGATCCAGCATGGCTCTTCTTATGTTCAACGAGTCTTTGGCTCCATACCCAGGTTGGATGGCTGGTTTTCATCCCAGAAATGTACCTTCATCAAGTTACCTAGCATAGACTGTAGTGATGATGTAGTGTTGATGTCTGCGTTATACCCCCACAATGAAGACCACCATGGGAAAATGTCCTCCCCCCACCACCTGGAGACAAAAAAAAAACCCTGCAGGGAGACTTCCCCTGCCTTTCCTCTACAATCACTCCATGTTTGGTGAAGATTGGGTTTCATGCATCTGAGTTATGCACCCACAAAGTGACACACACACACACACACCAGGAATGCACCTTTAGGCTTGGGGAAAACCCAGTCTTCACCAAACTTGGAAGGATTGTAGAGGAGTGAGTGGAAACTTTTCTGTAGGTTTGGAGTCTCTAGGTACCTGGGGGAGGTAACTTTCCTGTGGGGTCCTCTTTGGGTTACATAATTTGGACACCGTAAAGCCAACCTTCCCCAAGTGGTAGAGAAGTGTCAGGGACAATTTCCTGCAAATTCAGTGTTTCTGAGTGCAGTGGGGGCCGTTTTATAGCTCAACAAACTTACAAATCAAAAAATGGCCAAAAATTTGTCAATTTGTATTTGTTGAGGGGAGGTATCAATTTTTTAAAAACACAAATAGATGAACTGATGGATTTTGAATGAATTTTTCAGCTCGTTTTTTAAATGTGTGCCCATCGCCACTGCCAGGGAAATATTAAAGCAAAGCAAAATTGCCTCTTATATCACCCTACAGTACTTAAAGCACTCATGGTTTACAGTTTTTGCAAGCTACACATTGCACCCTCTCCCCCAAGTGGGCTGGGTACCTTGGAAACAGTGGAGACCGGTTCAATATTGAGCTGGCTACCTGAACCCACCGGGATCAAATTCAGGATGTGAACAGAATCTGGGTTACAATCCCGGAGTTAAACCACTGTGACACAAGGCTTAGATTTTTGCTCAAGCCAAATCATATTGCCAGGGACATTTATTCTTCTGTTCTGATAAGACCTACTGTGCAATTTCCAAGAAATGAACAGTAATCAATAGAAGTAAATAAAATTCTTACACCTTCGTTCTCCCAGAAAAAGAAAGAAAAAGAAAGAAAGAAGACAGAACTTGGAGGGAACAGAGGGGAAAATGACACATTGATTTTCGACTGGTTTATTTATTGTACTGTATTCTGTTTCATTTCATTTCTACCTCACCATTCTTCTAATACAGAGATCCGAGGGAACTCACAATTAGTTAAAAGCAAATACAATTAAAAAGATAAGTGGCAGCATTAAAAAAATGTAAACATATACCAATATTTTAATACTCAATTAAAATGCTTAAAGGGTTTTTGAAAAAAGCAGGGACTGCCACGAGCAGGGGGTAAAAACTCAGTAATGCTCAGTGTTTAAACTGTTACTTTAAAAGGGAGGTGTCGTCTTCTGCCTCAGAAAAAGAGAATCAACTGGGCTTATCAAATTTTCCATCTTCTATTATCCTTAGGGCTCCTACCCTCTACTCATTCCAGGTGCAGGTCCTTTTTCATTTGGAGGTGAGTAGAAGGACAGCCAGGTGTCCTTTTCCATGAATCAAGGAACAAAGTGTCATAAATAAAACATGTTCACGTTAACCACTGGAGACAGCCGGGGCTTTTATCTGCTTCATACTGAATTACTTCACCGAGGGACATAAGCGAGGGTTGAAGGCGTGACCTGCGCAGAGTTATGGAATATCTCTGCCTCTCCTCCCTTATCACAGATGACCCACTCAGTTTTGCCTCAGCAGTCGTCTTAAGTGCTGAAGGGAAGGTGTTGTTGGCCTGACAGCTTTGGAAAGGTGGCGTTGCCTGTGTTTTCAGGGGGAGCGTAACACACACACACACCCAGCACAGGTTGCAACTCTATTCCGTAATTTAGTTTTTGATGGCTTATTCACCCAGCATGGTCCGAGTAGAAGGTGGAAGGTCCTTCATTTCTTCAGGCCATCGCGGAAAGAGCCTTCCCCATGCTGAAGGACATGGTGCTCCCTTCTCCGTCACCCCTTGAGATGGCTTCATCTGGAATGAAGAGAAACAATATAAAGAGATATTTAAAATGTCACATTGAAGAAGGGACTGGTTTGTTTTCCATGGCTTCAGAGACTAGGACTCGGGCAATGGTTTCAAACTGCAGGAAAAGAGATACCATTTGAACCTGAGGAAGAACATCCTGATGGTTAGAGCTGTTCGGCAGTGGAATAAGCTGTCATGGAGGGTGGCGGAGTCTCCTTCTTTGGAGGTTTTTAAGCAGAGGCTGGATGGCCATCTGTCGGGAGTCCTGTGATGGGGGTTCCTGCATGGCAGGGGATTGGACTGGATGGCCCTTGAGGTCTCTTCCAACTCTATGATTCTATGATTCTATTTCTATCCTGCCTTTCTCCCTAAAAGGACACAAGGTGGCTTACATAATCTGAAACAGGCTTTAAAGCTAAGAACAGGAAGGGCACAATATTTCAAAAAAGAATTAAACAAGTATTCTGTTAATACTAAAATCAGTATTAAAACACACTTAAAACAACACAGCACAACAATCCACATTTAAAACCCTTCTCAGACCACCAGTCATCGAGGAAAAGCCTGCCTGAAGATAATGGCCTTTATTTGCTTGAGGAAGGGCAGCAGAGATGGGGCCAGCTGGGCCTCCAGTGGGAGGGAGTTCCAGAGTCTGGGAGCAGCCACAGAGAGAGCCCTCTTCTGCTTCTCCTAGGAAACACACTTGTGAGGGTAGTGGGACTGAGATAAAGACCTCCCCTGATTATCTTAATGCCCATGGAGGCTCACATGGGGGGAGATGCAGTCATTTAGATCGCTTGGACCCAAGCTGTTTAGGGCTTTATAACTTAAGACCAGCACTTTGAATAGTGCCCAGAAACAGATCGGCAGCCAGTGGAGCTGCTGCAACAGGGCAGTTATAAGTTCCTTGTAGGCAGCCCCAGTTAACATTCTGGCTGTGATATGTTGGACCCTTTAGGGGTTTCCAAACATTTTCCAAGACAGCCCCATGGGGATCATGTTGTAGTAATCCAAACAAGATGTTACTAGGACTTGCATTACTGTAGCCAAGCCAGACCTCTCAAGAAACGGGTGCAGCTGATGCACTAGTTTTAATGGTGCAAAATCACTCTTGGCTACCGTTGAAACTTGGACATCCAGGCTCAGAGGTGAATACAGAAGCACCTCAAAGCCGCATGTCTGTGTTTTCAGGGGGAGCATCATCCAGCACAGGTTGTAACTCTGGGTATTTGTACACAACCCCTAAACTCCGCCGCAAATGGCTCCCAGCTCCGGAGCTTAAAATTGTTTCCCCACCAGCTCTGGAGTTTACAGATAATTAAGTGCGACCACACCCACCTAAGCGCGTCCCAGCGCACTTTTCAGGTACCTGCTCTCTGGAGGTGAAAATTCCTGATGCGGATATAACAGTAGTGACTGCCGGGCTCTCCTTGCTTCTGTTTGTTCTTTTTTTTGTCCCCCGCTCCTTTAAGAGATCTGAATGCAGTGCCGGAACGGCAGAACGGAGGTGAGCGGCATTCTTTTCTTCCTTTTTTTCTCCCTCCCCTCACACAGCCAGCAGCCAGGAGTGCGGAGGGGGTGGGAACGCAGGAACAGCAACAAACCCCTAAGATCTCTGGTCCGAATTTAAGTGGCTAGCGGATCTTAGGGGTCGTGTGAAAAGGCCCCTAGAGCCCCTCTATCTTGTCTGGATTAGGTTCCAGTTTATTCACCCTCATCCAGTCCATTCCTGACAAAAGACATGAGTTTAGAACTGAGGTGGCTTCCTTGGATTTAGATAGAAAAGGGAAGTAGAGTTGAGTGTCATCACCATACTGAGCCCCAAAACTCTAGCAGCAGTTTCATGTCGATGGGGGCTAATGGAACCCTGGGGGACACCCCAGGCCAATGGCCAAGGTGTCAAACAAGAGTCCTTCAGCACCATCCTCTGAGTTCTCCCCTCCAAGAGGGACTGGAGCCACTGAAAAACAATGCCTCCAAGTCTCATCCCAGAGAGGTGGTCCATAAGGATACTATGGGTGATGGTTAGAGATGGGCACGACCAGAATGTTTTTTTTCAAGTTGTCGTTTTTCAGGACAGGTCCGTTTCGGGTCGTTTCCGTTTTTCGTGAAAATTTTCAAAAAATTGTCGTTTCGTCGTGTCGTTTGTCGTTACCGCCACGATTTAGCGCGACTTGACTTCCCAGAGCATGGGGTTAGGGGGTAAGGGCTAGGCTTAGGGTAACGGTTAAGGTTAGGGTGGGTTAGTGGGCTGTACCTCTGGGTGCCTCTGGCCCACTAAGAACACAGTGTACTGGCGTATGGGTTAGGGTTAGGGTTAGGATTAGGATTAGGGTTGATGGTCTTTTTATGCCCTCTCTGGCACCTCAGCAAAACCTGGCCATGCGATTGGTGGAATGGCTCCAAAAATTTGCATGGTCCCATCCCATGGCCAGCCCATCATTGCGCGTGTGCAGGTGTAAAAAAATAAAAATAAAATAAAATAAAATAAAATCAATGGAGACGTTTTATTGCAAGAAAAACCCACTGCTGCTACTGTAAAAATTCAAGCATTTAAAATAGCTAATTTTCGCATGTTTCTGTGGTGCTTTGGTGGGTTTTTGGACCACGATTTCAAAAAAAATATTGCGGTTGCCATTTTGGATCCCCCCGCACCGCATGGCAAATGGAGATGCCGAGGATGCCCCCTCCCAGCCCGGTACCAGCAGCCCAGGACAGGAGGGGGGAAGGCTGGAGTGGGGACCCCCCCCAGAAACCACCCCTCTGGTAGGTGCCCTCAGGCAGGCATATTTTCGCCTGCTTTTTTGGCCGGGAATCGGGGGGGGGGGTTATTTCTAAAACTTTTTTTCTGTGCCGCTTGGCATCGCGTGATCGCTGCGATGCCAGGAACGACAACGACAAATCAGACCCAATTTTTCTTTTGTCGGTTCGAGTTCGAGTTCTGACGGCTTAATTGTCGTTTCCGTTTCCGTTGCGTAACGGAAACGAGTAACGGAAACGGAAACGAGAATTTTGCCAAGTCGTGCCCATGTCTAGTGATGGTATCAAAACCTGGTAAAAGACCCAGCAGAACCAAGAAGTACACATTCCCCCTGTTTAGCTCCTGGCATATATGGTTCACCCAGACAACCAAAGCCATCTCTGTCCCATAAACAGGTCTGAAGCCAGAATGAAATGTTTTGAGATAATCCATCTTATCCAGGAACCCCTGGAGCTGAGAAGCCACAACCTCCTCCAGCACCTTGCCCCCAAAATGGAATATTAGAGAATGACCAGTAATCTCGTACTATGGGGTCCAAAGAAGGTATTTTCAATAATGGCTTTACTGTTTCCTCCATTAAGCAAGTATTGATCCTACTTCGCTTCAAGGAGGCATTCATTACCCCTTGGACCCACTCAGACAGTCCGGATCTGGCAGCGTTTATCATCCAGGACAGATAAGGGTCTAGCAGACAAATGGCAGCCTTCACCTCTCCAAGGGTCCCGCCCACATAATCAGGCTCTTCATGTGCCCACATTTATCTGGCAACTATCCTTCCCACCTTAAAGAATCAAAGAATCATACAGTCGTGGATTTGGAAGGGTTCTACAAAGCAAGTGAGTCCCATCCCCTGCTCAGTGAAATAATCTATCTATCAATGCAACCTGACAGAAGGTTGTCCAATTTTCCTTCAAATGTCTCCAGCATTGGAACATGCACCATCTTCCAAAGGTCACTGGATCCACGGTTAATACTGCTCTAACAGTTAAGAAGATTTTCCTGTTATCCAGCCAAAATCTGGCTTCTTGTAGCTTGCGCCCATGTGTCCTTTCCTCTTGGGTAACTAATCATGGTCAGATCCAGCTGCACAGATCCTCTGTGTAGCTACTAGAGATGGGCACGACTTAGCGGTATTCCCGTTTCCGTTTCCGTTACTCGTTTCCGTTACTCTACGGAAACGGTAACAGGAATCACTGCCCCAGACTTCGAGCTCGAACCGACGAACGAACAATTTGGTCTGATTTGTCGTGCTCGTTACTTGCATCGCGCAATGCCAAGCGGCACAGAAAAAAAGTTTTTAAAAGTTAAAAAAAAAACCCGATTCCCGGCCCTAAAAGTAGGCGAAAACTGTCTGAGGGCATCTACTAGGCCAGAAGGGTGTTTTATTTGGGGGGGGGGGGTCCCCGCCCCCCTCTCTTTGGCTATTGCTACTGCTGCGCTGCTGGTACCAGGCTGGGAGGGCGCATCCATTTGCCATGCAGTGCGGGGGATCCAAAATGGCGACCGCAATATTTTTTTTGAAATCGTTGCCCAAAACCCCACCAAAGCACCACAGAAACATGCGAAAATTAGCTATTTTAAATGCTTGAATTTTTACAGTAGCAGCAGTGGGTTTTTCTTGCAAAAAAAAAAGTCTCCGTTGATTTTATTTTATTTTATTTTATTTTATTTTTTTACACCTGCGCATTCGCAATGATGGGCTCTCCCATGGGAGTAGACCATGCAAATTTTCCACCAATTGCATGGCCACTTGGCCAGGTTGACCACAGAGACTTCTGGGATGTGCCAATCGGGCATAAACAGCCCACTAATCGTAGCCCAAACCCGAACCCTAAGCCTAACCCATACGCCAGTACACTGTCCTTCTAAGTGGGTCAGAGAGGCACCCAGATGCACCCCAATACTCACCGTAACCTCACCCGTAACTAGCCTAACCCTAGCCGTTGCGCTAAGCCGTCTTAACCCTAAGCCAGATCTACTTGCATTGCACTACATGCAAGTACGTGAGACACAGCGGGTGTAAAGAGTCTGCCAGTCCGTCACTTGTGGCTCTGGCTGACTCCTGCAGCTCCCTCCAGGAGCCCGCTACCCCCTCCCCAAACCAGTACTAATGACAACGAAAAAACGAAAAAACGAACCGACTAATTTTTGCAAATTTTCGCAAAAAATGGAAACGAGCCGAAACGGAACCGGCCCGACTAACGACAACTCGAAAAAAATTTTTTTCAAGTCGTGCCCATCTCTAGTAGCTACCTTTCAAGTATTTAAAGAGTGCTACCCTTTCTCCTACCCAAAGAACATTTAGAGGGCTGTAACTCCAAGTGACTTACTATCTAGCCTCCCCCTCAAGAGCATTTACTGATTTATTTACTCTCTAAAGTGAAGAAGGCTAGGAGTTTGCCAACAATTCTTCAATGCCCTGCCTACGGTTTCCATCCTCTAGCAATTCCTTGGGTCCTGTTTTGGGAGATTGAGGCTACATTGAGAACAAGGTCTACAGATGCACGGGATGGAATGGTTCTGTGAAGTGGAATGAATTAATGGAATGGAGAAAATCTTTCATTTGGGTTCGTAAACATCATTTTTTCCTATACAGTATAAAAACAGAACATATGACTGCTCTCGGCCTTTCTCTTTAATTATAGCTCCAGTCTTCCAGGACAAGTTGACTCAGCAAATTAGCAGTTAGGCAGAAGATTTCTGCTGAACCAGCCAACACCCTTTCTTGGACCTGGTGAGCACCACTTTAGTTCCCTCTTCGGTTCACAACTATGCCAGGGATGGCGAATCTATGGCACGCGTGCCAAAGGTGGCACGGAAAGAGCTTTTGCCTGGCATGCGACAGGCTCCCTGCCCCCCCCCACTTCCCCCTCCGCTGGACCAGCCATGAGGAATTTGTGGAGGGGGAAGTGGGGGGGGGCAGGGAGCATGTTGGGTGCCAGGCCAACCGTACAGTTGACCTTCCAATCGCTGCCCTTGCCGCCGCCCCCTGCCGCCCCTGACCCCACCTCCGCCAACCCCACCGCCAAGACCAACCCCATCCCTGCCCCTCCCACTGCCGCTGCCGCCACCGCCGCTGCTAACCCTGATCCCGTCACCCTTGCTGCCCTTGACCTCGCCCCACCCCTGACCCCCCCCGCTGCCACCGATCCAACCCCCCCACCACCGCCGTCCCCATCATTATCGCCCTTGCTGCCCCTGCCACCGCTGCCCCGACCCTGCCGCCGCCGCCATTACTGCGGCCATCCCTGCCCCTCCCTCAACCACCAACGATGACCCTGACCCCCGCCCCCTCCGTCACCCTTGCTGCCTTCGTCCCGTCCCCACCTCGCGCTGCCGCCGATCTGGACTGGCACTCGGTGGTAAAAAGGTTTGCCATCCCTGCGCTATGCAATGTGTGTCCAATATCTGTTGACGGCACCAGCGAGCCAAGTTTCATGCTCATTCAAGACTGGGAGGTCCATGTTGTTCCAAGGCCTCTATTCATTCACTTCAACCAATAAAACTGGGGGAGGGGCAGGAGTGCTACCTATCTTGAGGGAAGCTTGGCAGGGAACAAGCTGTCACTTGTGCTGGTGGACAGCTCAGTGAACGTGTCTACCCAGTGTGTGGCAGCAGTGAAGAAGGCCAATTCCATGCTAGGGATAATCAAAAAGGGGATTGAAAATAAAACAGCCAACATTATAATGCCATTACACAAAAGGATAGTAAGGCCCCACCTGGAGTATTGTGTACAATTCTGGTCACCACATCTCAAAAAATACATATTGGAACTGGAAAAGGTGCAGAAGAGAGCAACTAAAATTCTTACTGGGCTGGGGGACCTCCCTTATAAGGAAAGGCTAAAACATTTGGGGCTCTTTAGTTTGGAAAAAAAGTGCCTGAGGGGAAATATGATTGAGATGTACAAAATAATGCAGGTCATGAGTAAAGTGGATAGAGGGATGCTCTTCTCCCTCTCACAAAATATCAGAACTAGGGGACATACACTCAAACTGAGGGATGGGAGAGTGAGAACAGACAAAAGAAAATATTTTTTTTACCTAGTGTGTTGTTAGTCTGTGGAACTCCCTGCCACAGGATGTGGTGATGGCATCTGGCCTGGATGCCTTCAGAAGGGGATTGGACAGCTTCCTTGAGGAAAAGTCCATCCCAGGTTACAAACCATGATGGAGATGTGGAATCTCCAGGCTTAAAACCGGGGTACTTCAAGGGTCAGATGCAGGGGACTGGTGTCAGGAGACAGAGATCTAGTCTCATGCGCTTCCAAAAGCATCTGGTGGGGCCACTGTGAGATACAGGAAGCTGGACTAGATGGGCCTTTGGCCTGACCCGCAGGGCTCTTCTTATGTTCAACGAGTCTTTGGCTCCAAACCCAGGTTGGATGGCTGGTTTTCATCCCAGAAATGTACCTTCATCAAGTTACCTAGCATAGACTGTAGTGAGGAGTTATGAGAGTCTGGAACATCTGGAGTGCCCCAGGAGGCCACTTCTGTGTGTATGAACTAGCAGACAATGGTTTGATTTGGTGCAAGGAAGCTTCCAGAACGTCACGGCTTCTCCTCTTGCCTAGACCACTTCTCTGGTCTCAGGAAGTACAGGCCTTTACAGACCACATCAACGCAGTGGATCCTAATATTAAGTTCACTAGGGAAGACACCCAAGACAACAGGCTGGCTTTCCTGGATTGTGCAGTCATCATCAGACCTGACCGTGGCCTGGGAGTAGAAGTTTACAGGAAACCCAGCCACACAGATCAATACTTACTGTTTGACTCCCACCATCCATTACAACTAGGAGTCATCAGGACCCTAAGCCACAGAGCAGAGAGCATCCCCACCTTCTCAGAAGCCAAGAAGAAGGAAGACAGGCACCTGAAGACAGCACTTAAGGCCTGTGGATATCCAAGGTGGGCCTTCAACAAAGCAGTGGGCCATCCCAGAAGAACAAGGGATCAGTCTGAGACCCAGACCCGACGGAAGAACCTGGTCATTCCTTACATGGCGGGAGTGTCGGAGAAGCTTAAAAGGATTTTTGGCAAACACCACATCCCTGTTTATTTCAAACCCATGAACACACTAAGGCAGAGACTTGTCCACCCAAAGGATCCGATACCAAACCATAAAAGGAGCAATATAGTATATGCAGTCCAATGCAGTCAAGAGTGTCCAGACCTCTACATTGGAGAAATTAAACAGCCATTAAACAGAAGAATGGCCCAACATAGGAGAGGTAACAGCTCAGGACCAGAATCAGCAGTACACCTCCATTTGGAAAAAGGCCACTCTTTCAAAGATGAGGATGTACACGTATTAGACAAAGAAGAGAGGTGGTTTGAGAGAGGAGTAAGGGAAGCCATTCATGTTAGCATTGAAAATCCCTCGCTCAACAGAGGTGGTGGGCTCCCGCATAGTCTATCTGCTACTTATCAGGCTGTACTTTCCAAAGTACCCAGGCAAATCAAGGAGCCTTCACCACCAGGTCACAGCTAATGACCCATTCTTGATGGGTTTCAGCACCTTAGGCCATTGTTTACCTTAAGGCCATGGACACTAATGTCTCCCTAACGAGCCCATTCAGGCTATTGTTCATTTTATGAGCCAATCAGACCAGGGGACAAGAGGTCAAGCTGACTATAAGAAGGTCTCTTGCACTAGCTGTATTCAGACTGATGAAGTTGTTTGGATGAACAGCGAAACGTTTCTATCTCTCAAAAAAAGAAGTCCAGTAGCCATGACTCAACTCCCAGTTAAACGAACCTGGATGACTGAGAATCTTCACAGACGTATTCTCTGTTGAATCATCGTAGGTCTAGGAAAAATGTCAGGAGGCTGAATTGTTTCCCTTTCACCATATCTTGTGTGTCTTTGGCTGTTTGCTGGCTTCCCCGAGGGCAAAGAAAACACATTGGCTGATCTGAAGGTGAGAGGCCAAGGCAAGCAAGCAGACATAGCATCAAGAAAATAGAAAATTCCACCTTGATCCCAGGAAAGCAGAGCTAACAGCACGGTCAGTGGGGCCACAGAGTAATTTCCTCAGGGAGGTGGTAGAGCTCCTGTTGTCAAAGGCATTCAGAGAAAAAACTGGATTTAATGCTTTGAGAATGCTGGGGCACAGAAAGAGGGTTGAGATCTGAGTTAACAGAGAAAGCAATATTGATCTTTGAAACTCAGATGGGTCTTTCTTTGGAGCTGGGCTGGCGGAAAAAATTTGGATGGACTATCAGAAGCAGCAATTTGGCATAAAAGGAGAACAGGAGACAATGTAGGATAGCTCCGGGTTGGAGAGATAGGCAGGATCTCTCTCAATACCATTTGCAGGGAATCTTAAGTAGGTGAAGACATCTGCTTGGGAATACCCTGAAGCCAACTGGGGAGCCATGGCGTGAGGCAGAATTCTGGACTGGATGGGCTGTGGCCTGTTCCAGCAAGGCTGTTCTTATGTTCTTATAGTTGTTCCTATACCTATCCACAATCATGATGGCTGTGGATGATGGGAAATGGAACCCAACATGATTGGAGAACACTGGATTAAAGAAGATTGACAAAATTCCGGCAGTTGGTACTGCATTTTCCTTTACTTGGACTTCAAGACGTATTGTGAACACAAACCAATAAAACAGCACGTTATGACATTGCAATATAAGAAGTGTCTGTGGAGATTCCCAGTCATCCAGCTGAAGTTATCCCGGAGTTGAGTCATGGCAACCGAACTTCTTTTCTTGTGGGATCGAAACGTTTTGCTACTCATCCAAGACTAAAGAAGCTACTCTTTGATGAGTAGTGAAACATTTTGATCTCACAAAAGAAAGAAAGAAAGAAAGAAAGAAAGAAAGAAAGAAAGAAAGAAAGAAAGAAAGAAAGAAAGAAAGAAAGAAAGAAAGAAATCCAGTTGCCAACTCCCAAATATAAGAAGTGGTAAGAGAAATGGATTGCTATTGCCAAAGCAAATAAAAGAAATTCTGCTTCATAGATCTATTTCCAGCTGTTTTCAGAGAAAGACCAGGTATCCGTTAGAATCACCTACTGGATGACAATAAGGTGGTGCCACATGATGCCCAATGGATTGAGCTCTATGAACCAAAAAAACCTCAGGTTGACATTCCTTTGCACGTGGAACTGGGAGAGAATCCATCTTGTTCTTTGTCTCAGGTGGCCAAGCAATGCCCTTGGCCACTAGGCACATTCTCAGCGTTGCACCCTCCTGTTTCCAACTGGGTAAGCAAGCATGCAAGTTGGACATTCTCTACATTGGGTTTCTCTGGGGCAAGGAATACTACTTGAATAATATAACACCATTAAAAAGCTGTTGAAGGCCCTGGCCTTTGAGATGAAGCTAGGAGAGCAGAGATGAATGGCTGGAAGGGTCACAGCTCACACCCTAGAAAAAAAGTCTGAGTGCAAAATTAGGTTGCGACTTCCTCAGTAGCTGGACAACTGTAAATCTGCCCATCGACGGAGTGCTGACACAGATCTTCATATTTAAAATAAATGCCAATTGACCCGTGCATTATTAAGTAACTAACCACCGTCTTCCCACTCTTATGGAAAGGTGAGGGAGGGAGTGTCCGTAGTACCTTGAGTCTCATAAATTCTCGGGTCGTTAGGAAAGGGAAGCAGCCAATTAAGCGCACTCATTACATTTTACAAAGGTGCCCCTATCTAATTGTAACCATTTTTCTTTGGGCGTTCTAATCTGCTGTATTAGTGGACGTAATAGATGGAGACATTGTCAGCTTTGGCCAAATTCCACGGGTAGGAGGAGAACATTAATATACCTACGACTGCCCTGTGTTTGGGCACAGTCTTAGTGAGTTAATGCACATATTCAATAGGGATGAACTCTGGCCCGATCCACCGGGTTGTGTGGCTGTCCTGAAGCACTCTTTGGACGAACAAGGGATGCATCCATTATGAATGTATCACTTCCTGTGGCTTGGAGCTCATGTGAGGTTTCCTAACCATGCTCAGTATCCGTTTGAAACCATGTGACTAGAACCCCCCCCCAGCCATTTGGAAAAGGGACAGCTGCCTTCCCTTCAACGAGAGTAGGGGTGAAGAGCATTCAGCCCTCCTGATGTTTTGGACCACAACTCCCAGAATTCCGAGCCTAGACTGCCAATGATGGTGGACTGTGGGAGTTCGGGGGTCCAAAACATCTGGAAGGCTGAAGGTTCCCCACCCATGAAGTAGAGTTTGATTTGAGCCTATTTAGCTGGGACTTTCTTGAGTTTTAGGAAGGTTTTGTTTCCTTGCCCTATCTGGCTGTCTCAAATATCCTTCTCTCTGGTCTCTCATCCACGTACTAACCAGTCTGAACCCCGTTTAGCTTTTCAAATCAGACAAGACACAACAGAGGTTGAGGCAAGTGAAGTAAATGTGGATACTTCAGGAGGAAAGAAAATAATAATAATATTCTTGGGTTCCTTACATTGGAGAAAATTACCCTTCTCATGCCCTCTGGGAATTTTCTTGCACATTTTCAAGCCTGTTAGGTAGGACTACATGTTAACCAAAGCAGGTGGGGGGCACAGAGGTAAATCCTTATGTAGAACTAAGACACTCTTCCCTGTGTCTGATTTATTTATTTATTTATTTATTTATTTATTTATTTATTTATTTATTTATTTTTGCAAAAAAAAACAACACCAAAACCCTGAAAGGTTTGCTCTATAGCTTTGGAAACATTCTGACAATTCAAAACCAGGATTTAAGAAGTTTGCATCTTCCTTATACGTAACCAGCCAGTCTTTTTTGTACATACACTAGGACCCCCGTATCCACTGGTTCATTATCCATTGATTCAGTTATCCACGATTGGCAGAGGAAAATAAATAAATAATTCAGCAGGCACAAGGCAAGCTGTAAAGCAAGCTGTTGTCACAAACAGCATCTGTAAAGCAAGCTACTGTCACAAACAGCGGCCATAAAGCAAGCTACTGTCTGAAAACAGCAGTCATAAAGCAAGCTACCATCAGGAAACAGCCGTTTGGGGGTGGGTGAGCAGGCGTTCTCTCTTATCCATGGTTTTCATTATCCACAGGAAGGCCTGGAACCAATCCCCAGCGGATACCGGAACCCTACTGTACTGTGCTTTGTTGAGGAATTGAGGATGATAAAGCCTTTTTTCCAGGTTAGCATGAAAAGTGTGGCATAGATGCATTTTTGCTTCTTTCAACCAACATTGGGCCTTTTTACACGACCCCTAAGATCCGCTGGCCACTTAAATTCGGACTAGAGATCTTAGGGGTTCCTCGCTCTTCCTCTGTCCCCCCCCCCTCCGCACTTCCTGGTTGCTGGCTGCCTGAGGGAGGGAGAAAAAAGAAAGAAAAGAATGCCTTCTTACCTCCGTTTTGTTCCGGGCAGCATTCAGATCTCTTAAAGGGGCGGGGCGCAAAAAAAGAATAAACAGTAGCCAGGAGAGCCCCGCACTCACTATCCTTACACCGGATCAAATATTTGTCACATCCAAAAAGCAGGTACAAGAAAACTGCTGTTTGGTCGCGCTAAAGTGGGCGGGGTCGCACTTAATTGTCTGCAAAGTCCGGAGCTGGTGGGGAAACATTTTTAAGGTCCGGACCTTGCAGCCATTTGCGGCGGAGCTTAGGGGTTGTGTATAAATGCCCATTATGCAGAGAAAAGTGGGGCTTCAGGGAGAAAGACCCTAGACCCTCTTAGGATTGACTGGAAAGAAATACAGCAAGTTTCAATTGAAGAGAAAGGTTTAGAATTGCCGTGGAACTTGGCAAAAGAGATCCGCACAAACCTCATATTCTTACTCCCTTTTGAAGCAAAGCATAATAAAAACAGCAATAGCCACAGGAAATGACTGGAAAAAAATATAAGGAACTCATCCAGTGCGACTACTTTGATTAGCTCAGGCAACAGAGCAACAGTTATTGCTTTATCCAACGCTGTGTCCTTTGCAGAAAGGCTGAAAACGACCGTATTCACCATGCAACCAGCAGGGGAGAAATAATCCCAGCGTCAAGTATTGTTATGTGCTATTAAATTGCTTTCAACCTAGGGCGACCCAGAGAATACATGATCTCCAAAATGCCCTGCGCTCAACAGCCCTCCTCAGCTGTTGTAAACTGAAACCTGTGGCTTCATTTACAAAATCAGTCCATGTCGTGTTTGGTCTTCCTCTGTTCCTGACGCCTTCCACCATTCCTCCCATCGTTGTCTTTTCCAGAGAATCGTGCCTTCTCCTGAGGTGCCCAGAGTAAGACAGCTTCCGTTCCATCATGTTTTGCCTCCAGAGATAGTTCAGGCTTGATTTAATCTCTAGGGCCAATTTGTTTGGTGTTCTGGCAGCCCAGGATATCCACAAAGCTCTCCTCCAGCACCACATTTCAAAGGAATTATTCTCCGACCCCTCTCAGATTTCCTTACTGATCACATAGAAGTAGAGATGGGCATGAACCAGAAAACACATGGTTCAGGTTCGTCTGGTTCGGGCCCACCCTTGCTTCGGTTCAGTTCGGGTCTGGGTTCATACGAATTTTTTTTTTAAATTGTATGAATCCGAACCAGTTCGGGCAGCAGTAGACCGTCCCACCACCACCTATGGAGCCCTGGCCGTGGCTGGAGCTCCAGAGGCGGTGGTGGGACTGTCTACTGCCGCCCGGCCTGGTTGTGGACAGGCCTCTGTAGGTGGTGGTAGACAGTCCCACCACTGCCTCCTTTTTTTTACGTCCAGGTTCCTGGCCCCATGCTATAGCTGTAGTGTGGGCATTTTTTTCCCTTCAAGCGCCGACCGCGCCGCCCCTGGGGTCCGGTCGGCGCTGGGTTTTTTAAAATATATATTTTCTTTATTTTAGGGTGCCAACCCCTGGGACCGGTCAGCACTCCTTTTTTTTAACTTTTATTTTATTTTTTATTTTTACTGCCGACGACATGGCCGTCGGCTTTTGTTTGTTCCTGGTCGCCATCTCCGAATCCAGGAAGACCGGACCAGGAAGACCAGCACCAGGTAGGAGACATCTCCACACCCCCCCCATTAACAAACCAAATCGAAACAATTTTTGATTGGTTTGGTTCGGTTCTTTCTAAAATTACTCCGGGGTTCATTATTCGTTTTGTTAGGCAACGAAACAAATAACGAATCATGAAACGAACTAAAAGTTCATTTCGTGCCCATCTCTACATAGAAGGTGATCAGAAATACAAGAATGTGGATGGTACTTTGGTCTTGGCCTCCAGTGATGTATCCTGTCACCTGAGGATTTTTTTTTGTTCCTTCATTCTGAGTCTCAGTCATGGCTGCTGTCTCCATTAGGACTGATGATTGAACCGAGGCATACACAATCTCTAACTATTTCAATTTCTCCATTGTCAACAGTACTGATTAGAGAGGAGCACGACTCAAAAACATGGTGTTTCGTTTGTCGTTTAGGGGGTCTGTTTCGGTTTGTTTTCATTTTTCGTGAATTTTTTGCAAAAAATTTCATTTTCGTTTCATTACGCAATGAAATGAAAAAAACAAAAACGAAAACAAAAAATTGCTGTTTCGTTAGCATTCATTACAGTTCAATGTATTTGCCGCAACGAAAACGAAACACACGACAAAATTTCTGTTGTTTCATTTCGTTTTGTTTCATTTTGGAGACAAAATTCGTTTTTCGTTTCGTTATGTAACGAAACAAAAAAACGAAAACGAAAACAAAAAATTGCTCGTTTCGTGCCCATCTCTAGTACTGATAATGAAGATTGACAAAAAAACGTATCTGAGTTGTTCAGCTTGTCATACGTTATTATTACATGACAGGAATGGCTCTGTAAGGTTTCGGTTGACCCATTCTGCTGGAGGATATGAGGAAACCGAACCTTTCTGCTTACAAAGACAACCAATCTGCTGCTAAGATAGGGCCCCTTCCTCTTTGAGAATTTCCTTAGGTTTTAACATCAGCCCTGCCTCCTGATACCATCATCTGGTGGATTCGATCTCACCACAAAATTTCTCAGCGCCTGATAGACTACATTCTCTATCAAGAATGCATTTTTGGTACAATGCTTTGATAAAGATAGCTTGCTATTGAAAACTCAGCCCCTTTTTTTGTCCCTTTTTTTAGTGACCTGTAAAGTTATTGTCTAGCCTAACCTAGCCTTGTATTGTTTTCCTCAGCTCAAACCCTTTTTAATACCTTAAGTTTGTGACTCTATGAGACAATGGTCCCCTCTTTCTTTATTTATTAATTTTAGAGTATTTTTACTTTTCTCCTTGGAAAAGGACCCAAGGTGGCTTACAGTAAGGAAGGATAATATACAGTAGTCCAATACAATTAAGACATGATCATATACAGTCCAATACAATTAAGACATGTTCAAGTATTGAGAACAAAGAATTGAGGGACATCTTACAGCATTAATAGACAGCATTACATTAAAGCTGCAAGGTTATAAGTAGTTATAAACACAAAGTCTATGTGAACCTATAGATTCACATAAAAACACATAATGGTAGACCATCATTCAAGGAAAGCTTGCCTGAAGAGAAAGGTCTTTGCCTGTTTCCTGAAGGACAACAGAGGTGAGGCAGTCCTGGCCTCTAGTGGGAGGGAGTTCCAGAGTCTGGGCGCAGCAGTCGAGAAGGCCCTTTCATGGGTTCTGGCCCTGACTTTCGCAAAAGAAGAAATCCAAGATAAATACAATCTTCTCTCTCTCTCTCTCTCTTTTCGTAACCAGGCAGTGCTCTGCAGTGGATCCCATAAAACATCACCCAGGGCAGCAAAGGAACGCAGCAGAATATAACCTTTGTGGAGGCTCAGTGAAACATGCAATTATCCAACTAGGGAATAAGAGCAGTCAATAAGAGGAACTCATTGTGTCAACCTGTCAGTCAATCAAGGGACAAAAAAAAGGCAGAGGAGCAGTTCCATCCTCCAACAAGATTTGGATTTGAGTGTGACAGAAAAAGACCATCAGCTACCAGCTTACGTAGGACGAGATGCAGGTATGATTGCTGCTGTTTGTTTGGATCCAGTGTGTGCTCTTAGGGGTCCAGCTTTTAGGGTTGAGTCAGAGGTGCCATGTGCAGAGTCTTGTTGGACAAACAAAAAGCTTCCTGCTTCCCACGATGGCCAACCAGAAGTATCCAGAAAGCTTCCGAAGCAGGACAAGAAGGCTCATGAAAAATAGCCATCTAGGAGGTCTTTCAGGTGGACCTTTTGTTTTACTATTTTTTTTCTTTTTTGCTTATTGTGAAAAGTAAATAGCATGAGATTTGTATCCAAACATCTTAAATGCCCACCCTTTCCTTTGAGAAATGCATGAGAGCTATTTAAGGAGCTTGCTTTTCCCCTGCAGCCTCTCTGTTAGAGATTTGTGTATCCTAACCACACTCCCCTGGTTGGATTGAGTACTAATTGAAAGCTTTCAGCTGGGGACATCTACTCTAAATTGGAAACCCTGACCTCCACCCACATACAAAATGTTATTCGCCACACTTCAGGAGGAGGGAAAAGGAACTGAAAGCCAGGGATAAGAGTGAGACCATCAGAACATCATACGGATAGATGAAGGAAAATATACAAATGCATCTGTGCAGAATGAGGTATTTTAAGAGGAACCAAGGACTTTTAAGGTAGCTTTATAGAGCTTTATGAGCTTCATGCACTTTTGGGTTCGAGTTGTTGTCTAAGGCTGATTCTTCACATCCATCTCATCACTGTTCGTGGTCCCGCTTGGGACCAGTACGACGTAATCTAACCGCGCATCCATTGCAGGATGAGGGGAGTTCGTCCCGACCACGCCCCTGAACTGCAATTTACACAGGATGAGAGATTCCCCTCCCTGGCCTCGGGAATCTGCTTGTCAGATGTAGGCTACACATTGCCCCCCCCAAGTTGGGTGGTCTTTTAACTGACCTTGGAAGGAGGGAAGTCTGAGTAAGCCTCAAATCAGCACCCTGGGATCGAACCCGGGTCATGAGCCACGTTTTGGCTGCAAATGCTGCAGTTTCTCCGCTGCGCTGCGACACTCCAGAACTGGTGCCCACCACCACTGTCCCTGTTATGGTGTGTTTCTTGTTCTTCACTTCATCCGCAGTTTCCCCACTGAGCTTTTAGCTGGGCATGGTGCCAGCCCTCTGCTTGCCAACTCTTGGAGGAAGCTGGGCAGAACAGACTGTGTCACAGAGATATTTTAAGTGAGGAGAGGCAATGCCAACTTGTTATTTCTTTTTATTATAAAAGGAAGAGAGAGCCCAACCATTAGCAGGGTAAACTGCAGTTTCATGGCACCACAGAATTAATTTGTCGGGCAAATGAGAAGACGAATGTACCGCTGTCGTGGGCAAATCAATAACCAAACAATAACAGAGTTTATAAAGAGCGGTTGAGCAAACCCACTAAATTATGGTTCATAGTGTGTCCTATTGTCAATGCACAGGGCCAGGTGCTCAGATAGGCATCTCAGATTTGCCTGTAAACACCTATAGATGGGATACAGTCATAACGATATTTATTTACCACCATCTGGCCTTTCATGTAATAGGAGGTTCGTTCTTTCTACCTGCCAATTCAAACTTTCTTATGCGTAGGTCAAAATGACCCAAAGATGACCAAAATCCATTCATTTTTTTCTTCCTGTGTGGCACCATGCACAGTTTTAAGTCAATGCAGAGAAAAGGGGATATTTAACTCCGTTAAAAAGTGGAGAGGAGGGAGTTGGCTCCAAACTCAGCTTGCTAGGCTAGCACCACCCTCTTTGTTCAAATTTTAAGAAGCATTTTGTGGGCATCCATAAGAACATAAGAAGAGCCCTGCTGGATCAGGCCAAAGGCCCATCTAGTCCAGCTTCCTGTATCTCACAGTGCCCCCACCAGATGCGTTTGGGAGCGCACAAGACTAGATCTCTGTCTCCTGATAGCACTCCCCCACATCTGGCCCTTGAAGTACCCTGGTGTTAAGCCTGGAGATGACACTTCTCCACAATGGCTTGTAACCTGTGATGGACTTCTCCTCCAGGAATCTGTCCAATCCCCTTTTGAAGGCATCCAGTCCAGATGCCATCACCACCTCCTGTGGCAGGGAGTTCCACAAACAACACCCTGGGTTAAAAAAATATTTTCTTTTGTCTGTTCTCACTCTCCCAACCCACAGTTTGATTGGATGTCCCCTAGTTTTGGTATTTTGTGAGAGGGAGAAGTGTCCCTCTATCCACTTTACTTATTCCCTGCAGATGGGGGACCAAGTGGGTCTGCAAAAATATAGGGTGGGTGGGAGTCTATGAAGAATAATCATGTGCCTTTAAATCTATTCTGACTCACGGAGCTTTCCCAGGTAGAGAATACACAGAAGTGGCTTCTCATTCTCTTCTTCTGGGGACGTTCCGGGACAGTGCAGTTTCCCCAAGGCCACACAGGCTGGCTCGCAACCCAGAAGGCACAGAGGGATCGAACTCCCAGTCTTTGGCTCCATAGCCTGAGCCACAAACCATTGAGCTACCCAGCCACCATTCCCTTCTTCTGAGGGCATCCTAGGACTGCGCAGCTTGCCCAAGGCCACTTAGGCTGGCTGTTCTCCCCAGAGGCAAAGTGGGGGAAATAAACTCCCACACTTGGCTCTCCAACCTAAACCAATGGGCCATGATACCTACAAATTACAGTGGACCCTTGTATATCAAAGGGTTTGTATAACATAAAATCTGTACAACGTAAAAAATTCCGGAGATAGGGGAAATTTGCTTAACAGAATCGCCTATGGGGCGAATCTGCACAACATAAAAATGGGATTACTCTGTTTTCAATGCATTCCTATGGGAAATTTTTAGAAAGGAAAAGTTGCTTAACAGAATTTCATTTGGAACAAATTAATTCCTTTATACAAGGTACCACTGTATTGGTGGAGTATAGTTAAAGAGAAGTTTAGGAACCTCTGTGTGTACGTGCGTGCGCATGTGTGAGTGCATGCACGTGTGTGTGGACAAAAGCCTTGCAGTGTCACAGAGGCAGATGTCGGATTCTTAGTCATCCAGGTGAGGTTATCTAGAAGTGGAGTCATGGCAACTGTGAGGAATTGAAGTCCCAACCTCTAAAGCACTGAGCCTTCTATCGTCATCATCTTTTGACCTTCAGAGGTGAACCTTTGGCCCTCAAGATGTTTTGGACCACAACTCCCACAGTCCTTTGTCATTGGCAAAACAGGCTTGGAATTCTGAGAGTTTATCTGGACTTCTTTTTCTTGAGAGATCGAAAACGTTTTGCTGCTCATCCAAGCAGCTGCATCAGTCTGAAGGAAGGTAGTGATGAGGCCTCCAATTTATAGTTCACCTTGATTTCACATCACCCTGGACTGAATAGGCTGATGAGGTGGACAATGGCCAGAGTCCGTTGGCAGTCAATTTGCTGAGGACTGATGCATGAAGCAGTCATGTTTGCCCATTTCCAGATTGAGTTGTTCTACTCTAATTAATGAAACGTTCTGTTCTTTTTTCGTACTAACATATCAGAGTGAGTTTCTGAGACTGGAAGTGCCACTTGACAAGGGAAAAAGGGGGTGGATTGATCTGGGGAACTTGAAGTTGTTCTGCCCTCAAAATTCCTGCCTGCCTGTCGCGCAGCTAGAGGAGTTTAACCAGAAATTGAAGACTCTGCCACTGTTGATACACTGGAGGAAGCTCAGGCCTTCAATTTGGAAAGACCTCAGCAGGCCGGTTAGTGACAGGACTTTGGGGGACCATAAGGACACCCTATGATCAAAGTGCCGTGAGAGTATGGACCACAAATGCCTGCACCAGTTGAAAGGCAATTGTCCTTCAGAAGTTACATAGGAGCACAACAGAAGTTAAACCAGGCATGTGAAGGCTCAAGTGCTCCCCCTTCCCGCGTGGCACTTTCTGTGATGCAATTTCTAAATATGGATATGGGTGTTTCAGGAGTCCTATGCAGATGATATTGTGATGCCTTCTGGATTATAGGACTTTTGAAAGGGATTAGGCAAATGTATGGCAAATTGGCCTATTACCTTTAGTAGCGATAATCGCCATGTAGGGCTCTAAAACAATTCCAGTGGTAGCAGTGTGGTTTAAACAGGGGTGCTCTCACTCTCAATTTCTCTATCTCTAGACCAGTGGTTCTCAACCTGTGGGTCCCCAGATGTTCTTAGGCTGCAACTCCCAGAAGCCTCCATCACGCGCTGTGCTGGAAGGGGTTTCTGGGAGTTGCAGTCCAAGAACATCTGGGGACCCCACAGGTTGAGAACCACTGCTCTAGAGCTTCCAGGCTTTTATTCCTTTGGTTTTGGAAATTGGTTGGGTGGGGGGAATCTTGACAAGCCAAGACTTGTCCATCAGACTTTGTACCCAAATACTTCGATCTTATGTATTTTGTATACTTCTTTATGGGGTTGAAACTTGGGCCCTCACAGATGCATTATGCAGGAAGCAGGAAGCATTTGAAATGTGGACATGCACATAAATTCTGAAGATACCTTGAACAGCCACAGTCACTAATGTGACCATATTACAACATATGAATGAAAAGCTAGAAATTGGCTAGAACTGGAAAAAAAAACCTGGCAAATGCCTGAATAAGGATATGGGCATTTCAGGAATCACATACAGGCTAGTAAAATAAGGCTAGGAAAAGTTGGTTGATATAGGGAAAGGGGAAGACCAAACATTTGATGGGCTGATTTGCAATTTTGTTTAAGATGCTTTTAGTTATCTCCCAATACCAAGACTCTGATTTGCTTCTCCTTTGCCCATATTCTGAGCCCATTTGCCTGTGTCTTCTTCTTGTCTGCTTCCACAGTCTACAAGCTTGAAAGTAGAAGGTACATCACTTTTGCAGCACCACCGTGACCTGCCCCAGTGACAGCACAAGGATCCTTCACCTGTGTTCATGTTTGTTCCTGGAAGACCTGCCCAACGGCCAGTCAATCTTTCCACTCCCATCAGCCACAGTGCTGTGATGAGCGTAAATTTTTCAAGTTTCTGAGTTTCTGATGCAACCTCGTGGCTATCATGTAAGCCAGGCATGTCCAAACTTTGGCCCTCCTGATGTTTTGGACCACAACTCCCAGAATCCCAAGCCTATATTTCCAATGGCAAAGTACTGTGGGAGTTGTGGATCAAAACATCTGGAGGGCCAAAGTTTGGACATGCCTGATGTAAGCGGTGTTGGAACCATGGCAACTTACCTACTGTACATCCCATGATTCTCATACGATGCTGAAATAATGTGCATCTCATTAAAAGGGGCAGAGTGTGTTTTGCTCCTCATGTTCCCCATGACAGGAGGCGGAAAAGCCAAGGTGAGTCTTCTGGGAGCAGAACCAGCTGAGCCCCTGTCAAAGCTGGATTCCATTGACTCTCCAGGACGGAAGATACGCAACCCGATGCTTCCTGCTTGCTAGTGCCCAGGGGCATGTCAAGACACATGCTTGCAACCCAAAGGCCACGTGCTTTTCTTTAGACAATCATACAGGTGCTTCTAGAAGGAAATCTGGAACCATATGAGTACGCTCACCATAGTTCTTTGTGTTCAAACTAATAGCTTATTTTATTAGTGAGCATTCAGTTACTCCTCCCCTCATGGTCTAGCTTTATTTTAAATCATCATCATCATCATCATCATCATCATCATCATCATCATCATCATCATCATCATCATCATCATCATCATCATCTTACAACTGCAAAGCACCCTTCCCATATCCAACAGCAAAGATCTGGCAGGAGACCACCAGGAGACCTGTCCACCTTCCTGGTGCTAATAGGTTTCCTCACCTGGGTGTGTGAGGACGGTGCCATCCAGGGTCCCCAGGCTAGATCTTGGTCAAGTTATGTTGATGAACTCTCAGGATCTCCCAGGCTGCCTAATGGCTGAGCATCCTGACTATGGAGCTATAGGGTTGGGAGAGAATGAGCAGCTTCCTAATACCTTAGAACTGCGGAGCTGGGAGGGACCTTACTAGACCATCAAGTCCAGCTCTTGTCACAGAGACACACTGGGGAATTGAACTCTTGACCTCTGGCTCCGCAGCCAGAGACCTAAACCATTGATTTATGAGTCCAGCAATAGCTGGGTTTGCCAACCTTTTACCAGCACATAAATACTTCAGCATTTTCAAAGGCAAATAAAATAAAGTAGTTTTTCTTTTTGCAAAGCCAGCGAGCGAGTGAGCGAGTGAGCAAGTCTTGAATATGCATGCCTGTCTAAGAAAAGCGCTTGCACTTCTTCATTTTTAATCTGAACAAATGCAGAAATCCCCAGAGAGTAAGCCAATCAATCATGCCTGGTGCTGGAATATCTACACACCAACAGTCACCTTGCCAAGAATTCGGTGATTTCATCGCCCACTTTTTTTCCCCTCAACAAAGCCCGTGCACGTTGTGAGTTTGGGAACAGGAACGCTGAAAGGGGAGGCGTTGTTCATCTCCCCACTTGTTTATTTCAGTTTGCTTTCATCCTTTCGCAAGCAGGTTCTTCTCTATTCATTTTACCTAAATAAATAAATCTGTCTCTCTCTCTCTCTCTTTGAAACTCCCCATGGAATATATATATAATGTGGATGGAGTTGAGGATGAAGGGCTAAGATGCTAAGTTGTGGTTCATGGTTGGTCAAGATTGGCGACCCACAGACAACAACACCCCACTACCATCCAGGAACCAATGAACTGACCAACCACCCTATTGGGCGACCGTTTTTGCATCAATCACTTTTCTTTTCCCTCAACAAAGCCAGGGCAAGTTGTGAGCTCGAGAATAGAAAAGCTGAAAAGGGGAGGGATTGTTCAACTCACCACTTGTTTATCTCAGTTTCTTTTCATCCTTTTCACAAGCAAGTTCTTTTCTACTCATTCTACCACCAATGAACTAATGGACTGACCAACCACCCTATTGGGCAACCATCTTTGCAAATATGGTGGCAGTGATGGTGGCCCAGACACTGGTTGCAATGAAAGTAGGGAGGTAACAAGGGAGCTTGGGAGGGGGCATAAGAACATAAGAAGAGCCATGCTGGATCAGGCCAAAGGCCCATCTAGTCCAGCTTCCTGTATCTCACAGCGGCCCCACCAGATGTGTTTGGGAGCGCATGAGACTAGATATCTGTCTCCTGATACCACTCTCCTGCATCTGGCCCTTGAAGTACCCTGGTTTAAACCCTGGAGGTTACACATCTCCATCATGGTTTGTAACCTGTGATGGACTTTTCCTCCAGGAATCTGTCCAATCCCCTTTTGAAGGCATCCAGGTCAGATGCCATCACCACATTGTGTGGCAGGGAGTTCCATAGACTGACAACGCGCTGGGTGAAAAAATATTTTCTTATGTGCCAAGCAAAATCTATCTCTTGTCCATTCTTCATTCTGTGAAGGCATGGAAGGAGTATCGTTAAAGTGAGGTGAATGAGGGGGCTCCACCCACCTGTATGTGGGATGGTTTATTGTCCCTCTGATTTCCTGAGTCAAATCTAACAGTAGACCATAGGGAATACCTTCATGGACCACTAATAAAATAAATGAAAAGACATACAATAGGTAAGCAGGAAGCAGCAGCCTAAGCTATAACTGTAAACAACCCTCCTGTTCCCTGCTTACAGTATTTCTTCATGTATAATACTATATTTCTGTCTAAAAATTGTTAGATTAAAATTTGAGGGTCATCCTATACATGGTTGTAAGCTGAGGAGAAAAGTGCACAGTTGTGAAACTGTAATTTTGGGTTGGAAAAGTATGGGGTGTCTTATACAAGCTTATAGACGGGAAAATATGGTATATTAAAGAAAGGCTGCCTGCCAAAATCCATTATGCCAAGAACGTCCTTACATCTAAAAGTAACTTTCCTTGCCAAAATCCATCTTACCATGAACGTTTGCACTTTTAGTGTTTTGCCTTGAAATAGGGGGAATAGATGGCCTAAGCATATCCGATCTCGCCTGATTTTGGAAGCTAAGCAGGGTCAGCCCTGGTTAGTACTTGGATGGGAGACCACCAGGGAATACCAGGTGCTGTAGGCGCCTGGAGTAGGAACTGGCAAGCCACTCCAGTATTCCTGCCACGAAAACTCCATGGACATGGGGTCACAAAGAGTCAGTCACGAGTGTAATGACACAACACACACACACACACACACACACACACACACACACACACACACACACACACACACACACACACACAGGGGGAATTTACCCACGAGAGCTCGCAGATTGTATGAGCCAAATCTGGATCAGATCTGAATCATGGGTGCTGGTCCGTGGCCTTTATGCCAGCACGATGGACCTCCTTTCCACTGCTTGGGATCAGGAGTTGAGAGATTTGTAATGACAGCCACTGCATAACAGACTGGGGGATGTAAAAAGGTAACTAAAAGAATCCACATGCAAAGGTCAAATGCCGGTGTTCCAGCAAACGAAACCTCAGTTACAGTCACTAATTCATAGGAACCATGAACCCACCCACCCACCCACCCCGCTTCTTCCTTTGATAGAATCAGCTTTATTGGCTACCACAGTTTTTAAATGTAATATAGTCAGGAAAGTTGACGTTGAGGCATGGCCTGAATGTGGAACGTCTTTGGCTTTTCTTCGTCTGGATGATGCGATCAGGTGCTCTGTGAATGGAAAAGAAAAGAGGATCATATGCCAGAGATATAAAAAAAAGGCAAGAGAGCCAACAAATCATAGAATCATAGAATCATAGAGTTGGAAGAGACCTCAAGTATACCTCATTAAGTATAACTTAAACACTTATTTGTTCATTCGTTCATTCGTTCATTCATTCAATTTTTTAACCCCACCTTTCTCCCTACATCTTTAAAAACACCCCATTAAAAGCCGCCCCCCCCCCTCAATTTTTTAAATATTTAAAAGAATTAATAACATTATGTTTAAAATGTTAGGTAAAAACATGACTAAAAACAGATTTAAAAGCAACAAAAATACAAAGCACCTTGTTTTAAACCTCTCTAAGAAAGCCAACCGCAAAGGGAAAGCTTGCGTGAAGAAAAAAGCTTGTGGAAGGACAGCGGCTGTGGGGTCAGCCTGAATTCATATGGGAAGGAGTTCCAAAGTTTGGGAGCAGGGCTAGAGAAGGACCTCTCCTGTATACTTTGAGGGGCCATATGATGTTCATGTGAGGTCATGCAGCCCAAGGTGTGACATTGCTTCCTCAGAGGGATGCAGGTGAAAGAGACATGAAGAAGAAATGGGAAATGGATTTTTTTTTACTCGTTCTCCCAGAGTAAGTCTAATGGCCAAGCTGGCTGAGTGATTCGTGGAGTTTTCATTCCAAACGATAAATGATGCAAATGCCCGATGTAAGAAGACTCTAAAGCAGTGTTGGCGAACCTATGGCATGGGTGCCAAAGGTGGCACTCGGAGCCCTTTCTGTGGGCACCCGACATCGCCCCTTCACAGCCACCTGAATTCAGGTTAAATGGATGTATTGGCACTTTATGAAAAATTAGTGGGTTTTGAATTGCAGTTTGGGCACTCGGTCTCTAAAAGGTTCACCATCACTGCTCTATAGCATATAAAATTTAGTAGCATTTAGTAGTGAGAGACAACATAACTTACATAAGGCTCGCTGGGCTCCCCCTTTTTGGGGGGAGGGGGGAATCATGAACCCAAACACTGGGAGACTCAGGACAAATAAAAATAATAATTCCTTTACAGAACATGCACTGTGGAGACACGGGCCTGGGCATCAACCATTAAGAATCATTCTGGAAAGGGACCAAGTAAGCTCACAGAGGATAAGGTTATTAATGGCTCACCAATGTAGCTGTTTATTACCTGTCTCCAATATTAGACACCATATGCCTCTCAACCCTAGTCTCTCGGGAACAGAGCAAAACGTTTATCCCTGTCCTTTCATGAACATCAAGCAGACCTTGGAGTGACCTTCACAGGAAGAACAGGTTGGACTAGACCGGTCTTTGCTTGGAAAAGAGTTCTCTTACGAAAGAAAATAAACAGAATACGAAGGATCCAGAGAAAGAAGGCTAAGAACACACACAAAGGGGGAAATGCAGAAAGAACTTTTCAGACGGAACGAGGAGCCCAGGTAAGTTGCCGATGTTTATGCAAAAGGACAGCTTCAACAGAAGTAAGACGTAAGGCATCTAAGGATTAAAAGTTCACCATTCACTCAAAGAAAGAGCAAAGTCCAAGGAAGCGGGATGGCTGTTCGTCCAAGAAAGATGCCCTGAGCTGAAGATGACATTCTGAAAGTTTATTTATTTATTTATTTATTTATTTATTTTATTTATTTATTCATTATTTCTTATATACCGCCCGTCTTCCTGAAGGAATTCCGGGCGGTTTACAATATAAATACAGGTAAGGAAAACAATAAAACTGAACAGCAATAGTAAAGACAAGCAGCATCAACATAAGCTAACAATATTTTTAAAAAGGCACAAAAATAATAACAAACATAATAATAATAATTGGTTCAATGGCGGGAAAGAGGAGAGAGTGAAAAAATAACTGTCGCCAAATGCCTCCCAGAACAGCCAGGTCTTTAAGGCTTTCTTGAAGGCGGGCAGGGACTGTGCAAGGCGCAACTCACTCGGGAGGTGATTCCAAAGCGCAGGGCCAGCCACAGAGAAGGCTCGGTTACGTGTTGTGGTTTCCCGAGCCTCCCTGGGTGTGGCCACCCGTGACATTCTAGTTGGTCGGGCCTCAGTTGGTCTTTGAGAGATTCGCTCTGCCGGGTATTCAGGTCCCAAGCCGTGGAGGGTTTTATAAATTAAAACCAAGACCTTGAATCTTATTCGGGACGCAACAGGTAACCAATGCAAGTGAGCCAGGACTGGGCTGATGTGGTCGTATCGACGCACCCCGCCACCAGTCTGGCCGCCACATTTTGTACCCACTGAAGTCGCCAAAGAAGAGTCAAGGGCAACCCCACGTAGAGAGCGTTGCAGTAGTCTATCCTCGAGATCACAAGTGCTTGCACCACCATTCTCAGGGAGTCCATATTCAGATACGGGCGGATCTGGGCAATTTGCCGAAGGTGAAAAAAGACAGTTCTGGACACAACAGCCACCTGGGTCTCCATAGAAAGAGCCGGGTCCAGGACCACGCCCAGATTCCGGACACTGTCCACCATCTGGAGGAGAACGCTCTCCAAACTAGGGAGAGGGCCTCCGTACCTGGACAAAGGAGCCCCAAAGAACATAACCTTGGTCTTCTCCGGGTTGAGTTTGAGTTTGTTGGCCCTGGTCCATTCCATGACTGCATCCAGGCATAAGTCGAGGGTCTGAACAGCCTCAACTGCAGAGGTGGAAAAGGAGAGATAGAGCTGCATGTCATCAGTGGACTGGTGACAGCAAACTCCAAATCTCCTAATGACCTCAGCCAATGGCCTCATATAGATGTTAAACAGCATTTATTTATTTATTTATTTATTTATTTATTTATTTATTTATTTATTTATTTATTTACTGCTCCATCTAGCTACATGGCTACTCTGGGAGGTTTACAAACTGAACAGAAATTAAACCATAAACAGTAAAATACAATATAACAGATAAGCGCAAGTATATAAATAAAAACACTATAACTAGTAAATAATATATAATAACAGCATAAAACAGGAGCAGGATGGGATACAGATAAAAGCAAATAAATATAGACTAGCATTCTTTATTAGACCAGATTAATATCCGGGGAAAGCCTTTTTAAATAGCCACGTCTTTAGATGCTTCTTAAAGACTGGGAGGGAAGGTGCCAAACAAATCTCAGGAGGAAGTTGGTTCAAGAGCCTACTTTTATGATTGTCCAGCTTTCCCCTTTCTAACCATCTTACCTCATTAAGCCTCATTAGTCTTTTTGTTTCAAATGATACCTGGATATCCCTTGGGTTCATTTCTGCCATGTTCCAACAGAAGGGCAGTTCGCAACAGCAGAGGCGTAGCTAGGGTTTTCAGCGCCCAGGGACAAAGTCAGTATCCATACCCCCAAGGGACGGGGAGGGGCTCAGGTGCCACGTAGAAGGTGGCAGTGGTGCCTAGAGAGCCCTCCACGCTGCCCCTGGTAGGTCACCCATAACATGCCTTCTAGTGGCTCGTGGGCTGGGAGCTGTTTGGCACATAATGTGATGCCCCCAGATGCTGCGCCAGGAGACAGATGCCCACCCCCCTTGCCCCTCCATAGCTATGCCACTGAGTAACACTTCTTGATGCATTCCGTGAGTCATGAAATGTATCGTGATTCTAAAAATACTACCTGTGGTTTCTAGCTGCGTTCGAAACCTACATTTATACTTTAATATCATTCTCTGCGCACCCCTTGTAAGCCTGTGCTTCACAAGCTATATTCACCCTAAGTGTTCCGGATGCCCACTTGTACTTATGGTCTACAAATAATGGCCTGTGAACAACTATGTATATATTGGTCTAAAAGCACAAAGCCTCTTTAAACCTGAGAAAAACAAGGGTTTCAGAAAGCAAAGCAAAAGCAAAGTGTTCTGCTTATATACCACCCCATACCACTACAAGTAGTCTCTGGGTGGTTTACAATTTTAATTACAGTGTGCAGGCTACACATCCCCCCCCCAGCAAGCTGGGTACTCATTTTACCGACCTCAGAATGATGGATGGCTGAGTGAACCTTGAGCCTGCTACCAGGGATTGAACCCAGGTTGTGAGCACAGTTTTACCTGCAGTACAGGCATTTAACCACTGCGCCACAAGGCTCATGTGGTATACATTTTGGAGCAGGGTTGGGCAAAATGTGTTTCTCCAGGTGGTGCTGGACTCTCCCGGCACAAGAGGTTCCCTTCTGCAGGTAGCACTTAAATGTGTCGTGCTTCCCCTCATCCCTTTCCTATCAGACTCTGCAACCTTCTCGGTGGTGGGCCCAGCACAGTGGAATAAACTGCTTCCGGAGATTAGGCAGGCCAGTCATTGGCGGCATTCAGAAGGGCCTTAAAGACCTGGCTCTTCAGGCAATGCTTTGGGGACCTCTGAGTATCCTGTTATAGTGTCCCCCCCCCCCCTCGCTCTTTCTCTTGCCGGAGCTTACTATTTTTTTATTATTATTTTTGGGTGGGTGGTGTTTGGCTTATTTCCCTGGCCGTTTGGCTAGTATTTTATCATGTCTTGTATTTTATGATGTTTGTTTGATTATGTTATGTTGGGTTTGTAGTATGGGAAAATTGGGCGGTTAATAAATAAATAAATAAATAAACAAACAAATAAACAAATAAATAAACAGATAGATAGATAGATAGATAGATAGATAGATAGATAGATAGATAGATAGATAGATAGATAGATAGATAGATAGATAGATAGATAAATAAACCATTGCAGTTATGTGTGGGTTGGAACACTGCAGAGATAAAAAGCTTTCAGGTTGAGATGGGCACGAAACAGACAATTAATACAGCGGATCCTCGTATAACCTGTGGTTTGTTCAACAGAAAAATCCGCTTAATGGAAAAAAAAATCCGGAGATAGAGGAAAATCGCTTCACAGAATCACCTATGGGGCAAATCCGTGCAACAGAAAAACGGTCACAATTAGGGATGAATCCATCCATTTTCAACGCATTCCCATGGGAAATTTGTACAAAGAAAAATTTGCTTAACGAAATTTCATTTAGAATGAATTAATTCCTTTATACAAGGTACCACTGTATTTCGTTTTGTTTTGTCATTCATTGTGTTTCATTTTGTTTTGTTACTGAACAACTTTTTATTGATTTTAGTAATGAAACAAAATGAATAACAAAACAATTCGGAAGCTGCCGCCACCCAGATGAGTTTTTTTGGCAGGTCGGGCTGTTCCCAATGGGGACAGCCCCCCCCCTGTAAAAAAAAACCTCACCTGGGTGGTGGCAGCTTCACAATCATTCTGACCTGTCAAACCTAGCTGGGAGGCGGGTGGCAAGGCAGAACGGAGCAAGACACAACACTTCCTTTATTCATGGGCACCACTTGATTGCTGTTACATGATGTCATGCCATTTTGCATTGATACAGACCCTAGGAAACCAATGAACTTTCAAATGCCTGGTCATTAACCCTAGTCAAAATTTGCAAATTAAAGACAGTGCATTTTTTTAAAATGGGTGCAATCTAGGTCAAGTTTTGTTCTCCATTTTTCCTGCCGCCTCCTAGTTTCCCTAGCATGACTGTCTTTTCCAAAGCATCTTGTCTTGTGATGAGGTGACCAAAGCAGAATAGCTGCAGTTTTGGCATTTTTGCTGCCAGAGAAAGACTTGGTTTGATCCGGTACCCATTTCTTTATCTTTCTGGCAGTCCAGTGTATCTGTCAAGCTTTCCTCCAGAACTGCATCTCAAATGAATCTATCTTTCCTCTGTCAGCTTTCTTCCTTATCCAGATTTCATCGTTGTACATAGCAATCGGAAGTTCATAAGCTCAAGTTTTTTGCATCCTCATCCAGAAAAAAGAAAAACAATTGATGCCATAGGTTTATTGAACAGATGGTTGACAAGGAGGAACCATAATGCAATATAACCAAGAGAATCACAGAAACATCCTTATATTCTGGGGAGTCGCCTCCCCAAATCCAGCTGGTATGGTGCTTGAGAGATGTGCTACTGCACAGGGAACACACCCACCCTCTCTCATTACTGTGGGGCTGCCATTTGACCTGGGCAAGTCAGAGTCTTTGCATCTGTCAAGTTGCTTCCATGGTATATGAGAATGAGTGTGGGAGGGGTGCCTCATACCCTCCAGTGGACTTCATGGAGATCTTAGCAACAAGGCAGCCTGAGGGTGCCAGGAGCAAGAGTGAAGTCCCGGGGGGAGGAAAGAGGCAGGGGCAAATGAGATGCACCTGAGAGGTGGGGATGGGCTTAGAGGAGGAGGAGGAGGAGGAGGAGGAGGAGGAGGAGGAGAAGAAGAAGAAGAAGAAGAAGAATGATGATGATGATGATGATGATGATGATGAGGAGGAGGAGGAGGAGGAGGAGGAGGAGGAGGAGGAGGAGGGGGGGGGAGCTTGGACTAGTAATCTTCTACAAACTCTGATGGGTGGAGAAACAGCTGATTCCCATTGCTTGTGCCCTCCGGGAAGAGATCTAGAACTCCAGAACCAGGAAATGTATCCAGTTCCTACCTGATAAATGGACATAGAGGAAGCATGGTGTTCTTCATCCCACCACTATCAACTTCCTGGAGACCCATCCAGCCCCAACCTGACTCTGAAAAGGCACTGGCAGATAAAGTGGCAGAATGAGTGCCACTTCCTGATTTGCAGGAAATGACCCTTGCAATAACTTCCTGATTGGCAGATTCACCGGAAGCAAGACAAACATGGGTTACATAAGTGCCTGCAACATACCATCATGGCAAATCTTCCTTAAGGAATGTCAGCTGGCTAGGGCCAGTGTTGCAAGCTAGACCCCTGCTGCAGATTAGAGACTATGGCAGCCCTGTGAATAAAACCCAAGCTCAGCTGGGACCTGGAGGCAATGGGTGGCTTGTGGAATGAACTCAGTCCCTCCTCAGCCTCAAAGGATGGGAAACATCTGGAGCCCAACTATCCTTTGTTACTTCTTTCCCAAGTATTATTAAAAAGCCAGATTGAGCTGTGACAACAATCTGGGTTTCATGGAATCCATGGTCCCTGGTCACCACTCCCTCCAATAGGGGTGGGTGTGACAGCAGTCACAATGGGATATTTAAGAAGTAGTACTGCTAGTGTCACTCCCAGTTGAGCTTTCTGTTGACTTGGGGAGGATTTAAACCTGGGTCACCGGGATCCTAGACCAACACTCTGTGCCATAGTATCCTGGGCCAGATGAATTACACCCAAGGAAATTAAAATAATGGGCAGAAGTAATTTCAGATCCATTGACAATAATCTTTGAGAAGTCCTGGAGAACATGGGAAGTCCCCATAGATTGGAGGAGTGCGAAAAAAAGTGGACCCAAATAATTACCTCCTAGTCAGCTTGCCTTCAATTCCTGGCAAGATCCTAGAACAAATTATTAAGCAGACAGTCTGTAATTATTTAACTAGCAATGCTGTCATTACGAGAAGTCAACAGGGATTTCTTAAAAACAAGTCATGCCAGACCAATTTGATCTCTTTTTTTTGGTAGAATTACAGGCCTGGTGGATGATGGAAACACTGTGGATATTGCTTATCTGGACTTTAGTAAGGCCTTTGATAAGGTTCCCCATGGTATTCTTGCTAAGAAGTTAGTAGAAAGTTGGATAGATAGTGCTGCTTTTAGGTGGATTTGTAATTGGTTGACTGATCGCACCCAAGGGGTGATAATAAATGGTCTCTCTTCAGCTTGGAGAGATGTGACCAGTGGGGTGCCCCAGGGTTCTGTTCTAGGTCCAGTGCTGTTCAATATCTTTATTAATGACTTGGAGGAAGGAATAGAGAGTATGCTAATTAAATGTGCAGATGATACTAAATTGAGAGGGGTTGCTAATTCCCTAGAGGATAGGGTGAAAATCCAAAATGACCTTGACAGATTAGAGTGCTGGGCCAAAGCTAATGGAATGGATTTCAACAGAGGGAAATGTAGGGTGCTACATCTAGGTAAAAAGAATGAATTGCACAGATAGAGGATGGGAGACGCCTGGCTGGAAAATAGTACCTGTGAAAGGGATCTAGGAGTCTTGGTGGACCACAAATTGAACATGAGTCAGCAATGTGATGCAGCAGCCAGGAAAGCCAATGTGATTCTTGGTTGCATCAACAGAAGCATAGTGTCTAGATGAAGGGAAGTGATAGTACCACTCTATTCTGCTCTGGTTAGACCCCACCTGGAGTACTGTGTCCAGTTCTGTGCGCCTCAATTTAAAAAGGATGTTGACAATCTTGAGCGGGTACAGAGGAGGGCAACCAGAATGGTTGAAGGTCTGGAAAAATGTCTTAAGAGTAATGGATTAGGGAGCTGGGAATGTTTAGCCTTGAAAAAGAAGGCTGGGGGGGTTATGATAGCTATGTTTAAATATTTGAAAGGATGTCACATTGAAGAGGGGACTGGTTTGTTTTCCATGGCTTTAGAGACTAGGAAGAGGGGTAATGGTCTCAAAGTACAGAAAAAGAGATTCAATTTAAACATTAGGAACAACTTCATGACAGTTAGAGCTGTTCGGCAGTGGAATAATATGCTGCCCCAAAGGAGGGTGGTGGAGTTTCCTTCTTTGGAAGTTTTTAAGCAGAGGCTGGATTGCCATCTGTCAGAAATACCGTGATGGGGGTTCCAGCATGGCGGGGGGTTGGACTGGATGACCCTTGAGGTCTCTTCCAACTCTATGATTCTATGGTTCAATACACCATCCTGGGTCTTGTGCTGAGATACTGTTGGTATAAGTCAGACCTTCCAAATTCCTTCTTATCAAACATCTGAAAAAAATCTGGGCTCGTGCACATGAAGCAGGGGTTCTGCCTCCCATCTGTGATGCTATCTCACAACAAAACAAAACAGACTTCAAGACTGAAATAATTTCCTGGCTGATCTGATTGTACTTCTTGCCACGTCTCACTTTGCCAGGTCTCGGATGGAACTATAAAGCTGGAGTGGATATTTGGAAACCATGCACAGCATTGCACACGTTCTTGTAATTAAATAGCAAATGACATTTTGGGACCCAGGGGTTTATGTTCTTTGCCAAAATAATCTTCTCATTGCAACCACTGCCTGTCCTTAAATACTCCTTCAGAATATGGCAATGCATTTATTGGAAGCTGATTGCAATTTTCGTTGGGCTATTTATAACATCTCCAAAAAACATTCTGCCCTCATAATGAGCCTCGGTATGATCTTAACCTTGTCTCCTTTCTTCTCCGTCAACCCCCATCTCCTTGTTCTCAAGAGATTCAGCAGGGAGCACAACGCAAGAAGGTTCTGGGACTTGGTGGTGTTGGCCATCAGTTGGGACCTCATGTGTGTGAATCCAGAGAACTACGCTGCACCACCTCAATGGCATCTCTGGACAGCTCCTCTCCTTGAAGTAGCCTTGCCATAAAACTGGGCCTAAAGCGATTTAAGACTTATGCAGATCTTTCCTGCCTGGGAGAAAATCCACATTCCAAGATCACCCACAAGTTGGTTCAAAATATTCGACATGTATATGTTATGTGCCATCAAGTCACATTGGACTTATGGTTTTACAGGTAAGTAAACGTACATAAGAAGAGCCATGCTGGATCAGGCCAAAGGCCCATCTAGTCCAGCTTCCTGTATCTCACAGTTGCCCCACCAAATGCGTCTGGGAGCGCATAAGACTAGATACCTGTCTCCTGATACCACTCCCCTGCATCTGGCCCTTGAAGTACCCTGGTTTTAAGCCTGGAGATGACACATCTCCCTCATGGTTTGTAACCTGGGATGGACTTTTCCTCAAGGAAGCTGTCCAATCCCCTTTTGAAGGCCTCCAGGCCAGATGCCATCACTACATCCAGGTTTAAGGGGTGCTTTTTACCAATGCCACAAAAACATACCATGAACTTCCATGGCAGTGTAGGATTCTGAAGCCAGCTTTTTCCAAAGTCTAGGGCAGCTTTTCATCCATTCCACAAAAGCAAAGCAAAAAAGCAAAGTGTTCTGCTTATATACTCCCCATACCACTTAAAGTAGTCTCTGGGCCATTTACAGTTTAATTACAGTATGCAGGCTACACATTGCCACCCTAGCAAGCTGGGTACTCATTTTACCCACCTCGGAAGGATGGAAGGCTGAGTCAACCATGAGCCTAGTACCTGGGATTGAACCCCAGGTCATGAGAACAGTTTTACCTGCAGTACGGTTAATTTATAAGTCGGGGAGTGGTTTCCCATAGGAATGCATTGAAAACCAATTAATCTGTTCCGGACGAACGGATTTCAATGCATTCCTATGGGAAACTGCTGTTAAAGTGGGCATTGTTTACAATGTCTTTCAGGCACAGAGGCAAGCACTTGCCTCCATGCCTGAAAGACATTTTAAACAGCGCCCGCTTTCCCCCCGCAACCTGCCCCAGGTGTTTTTTTTTTTTAAATGCAAGTCAGGGAAACCCAATCTCCTGCTCATAAGGTGGCAGGAGGAAAATATCAAATAATCCCGCTCATAAATCGGGCACAATTTTCGTACGTCGGACATGTCGTAAGTCGGAGTACCACTGTACAGAGATTTTTTTTCACCCAATATAGATGGAAGGAAGGAAGCAATAGATAGATAGATAGATAGATAGATAGATAGATAGATAGATAGATAGATAGATAGATAGATAGATAGATAGATAGATAGATGGGTGGGTGGCTGGGTGGCTGGGAGGGATAGATAGATAGATAGATAGATAGATAGATAGATAGATAGATAGATAGATAGATAGATAGATAGATAGATAGATAGATGGGTGGCTGGGTGGCTGGGAGGGATAGATAGATAGATAGATAGATAGATAGATAGATAGATAGATAGATAGATAGATAGATAGATAGATAGATAGATAGATAGATAGATAGATAGATTCAAAAAAGGAATATAGTACATGCAAATTCAGCAAATACATGTTTGATAAATACTGTGCCCCTGGCCACCCAGAACCACATGGGTTCAACAATGAAAGCATTACTTCCAAACCCAACATCTCATTCATCCTCTAGATCAGAGAGTCAAAGGCACCTTAAAGCCTCATTACACACCTTGCTGAATGCAAAGGATTAACAATGCTACGGAAGGCAACCCTGATAGAGAATCAGCTGTTCTCTCTCTGCGTGTGTAAGTGTATGTTTGTTTGTGTTAATAAATGATTTATGCTTTTTAGTTATCTGATTTTGGGACATAAAAGTGATACATAGATTTTTACTACATGGGGGTACGTCACTTTTGAAGGGAGAAGTGTACATAGCGATAAGTATGTAGGCTGGTGGGTGGTGCTTCTCCTTTTGTGGGTGGTGCTTCTCCTCTTTTGTAAGGATGTGGAAGTGACTTCATTGCATATACAATTCTTGCCGAAACCCTATATATGCCTTGCCCCCGTCTCTTTGGCTGCCTTCAAAAGATCACTTAAAACCTGGATGCTGAAGTAGGCATTCACTCAGCATGTAACATAGCTCTAGGATTCACCCATTGGAGTGTTGTTGTTCAGTTGTTCAGTCATGTCCGACTCTTCGTGACCCCATGGACCAGAGCTCGCCAGGCCTTCCTATCTTCTACTGCCTCCCGGAGTTTGGTCAAATCCATATTGGTTGCATCGATAACACCATCCAACCCTCTCATTCTCTGCCATCCTTTTTTGCTTTTGCCTTTAATCTTTCCCAACATCAGAGACTTTTCCATGGAAGTAACGTCTATTAAATGATGCCCTTTATTTTAGCTTGCCCACCAACAATAATAATAACAACAATAATAATTTTAATACTTACAGAAGCTTAAAGTGTTTATGATGATTATCTATATAGTATGATCATATTTTATTTTTAATTTTTAGTTCAGTTTCATTGTACCAGAGCTTTGGGATTATGTGTTGTCTTTTGCTAATTCTTTGTTGTCTTGTAATTTTTGTATGCTTTTAATTTGTTGTAAACCACCCAGAGTGACCATGGCTGCCAGATGGGTGGTATAAATGTCTAATAAGCAAACAAACCAACATACCCTGTCAGGCTTGGTTGCATTGTTTAGGCCTGAAGTAGAGATGGGCACGAATCAGAAAAATGGTGTTTTGGTTTTTTGTTTTTTGTTGAGGGGTCCGTTTCGGGGTTTTTTTTGCAATTTTTTTTAAAAATCATTTTCATTTATTTGTTTATTCGTTTTTCATTTTTTACCCACTTTTTGCACGATTTTTAAAGCATTTCCGTGCACGGGTGTCCCCCAACGCCCCAGACCAGAGGGAAAACACTTTAAAAAAATCATGCTGGCAGAGACACAGTATAGACTAGGTACGCAGGGAGGCTGCAAAGGCAGCGGTGGGCGTTGCCCAGGGTGCAAGGCAGCCGCAGAGTGACTGCACTGCGGGGCAGGGGAGGGTACTCACCGAGAGGTACGCACGCACGCACACAGGGAGGCTGCAGGACTGAAGCTAGAGAGAAATCTCTTCTTTCTCTCCCCTAAGAGCCAGGCTGTAGCCGGCAGGAACATAGAGGCACACACCTGCCTGGCTGGCCTAAAGTGAAAATAACGAGTCGCAGAGACAGCAATCCCACCCTAACTCCCACCGGAGAATGCAAGGAGGACGGGGGGCTGCCAGAGCTTTTTATGCCCTCTGTGGCTGCCAGACCTGCCCAGTCTGCAACCTGGGCATGCTATTGGTTGAAGTTGTCCAAGAATTTACATGATCCCATCACATGACTTGCCTCCATTTTGTGGCTGGCGACATCCATTTTGTCATCCTTAAAGGGAAAAGAAAAATACATTGCAATGGGAGAAGACAAAAACAAACGTTTTAAGGACCCCCCCCAGTAGGTATTATCAGACAGTATAAATAATTATCGCTGCGTTTTTATGGATGTCCAGGGCGTTTTTTAACATTTAAAACAGCTCATTTCATTGCGCGTTGCCATTAACGAAAAACAAAACGTAACAAACCTATTTTTGTGGTTCTGTTTGGTTCATTCCAATTTCATCACAATGTTCGTTATTCATTTTGTTACGTAACGAAATGAATAACGAATAATGGAAACAAAAAACATTTGTTTCGTGCCCATCTCTAGCCTGAAGTCCTCACTGACACAGAGAGCTAAGATGGAGATTGTCTTTCCATCTTCATGGGAGTCCTTTGGGCTGACGCTTCCCTTCCCCCATTTCTTCTAAGCTGAATACCTTCATGAAGTTACAAGAAGGAGAGAGGAGGGTCACCTAAGAGGGGTGAAAAGCCAACGGCCAAAAGAGGACAGAACATACTTAGCTGGTATAGAATATTCAAAGGCTGCCAGAAGGAAAGCAGATTAACGGGAGGAGGGCTGAGTAGATCAGACTCTGCTGAGTGACCTATGCCCCTTCTGAGTCTTATGCATAACTGCTGTTCACTGTGGACAGGAATTTCTAAGTTCTTTGCCCTCACAGTTCTTTATCCATAAATTGTCATGGACAGTGCACACCTTCAAAAAGAGGACCGTCCGCCGACAGTCTTTCAAAAGGGGCACCATGCGGCACACGAGAGAGGCCCCACTAAATGCACACAAGTTGACTTCACCACGTGGAAGCACTAGATCGGTATCAGGTATACTTTAAAGCTGGTTGGCTATGTAGAGCATTGTAGCTGGGAGGAGGTCTGGGTGACTGGAAGCCAGAGTCAAGTCCTTCCACACAATTGTAGAATTATTGAATTGGTAGGGGTGCTTAAGGCCCATCAAAGCCAACCTCCTGCTCAATACAGGAACCCAAATCAAAGCATAGCTGGTAGATGATGGTCTAGTCTTCTGTTCATTGCTTCCACCTCCGAAGGTCATTGGTCCCATTGTCCTAGTTCTCGAATAGTGAAGACATTGGACCTGATCTTCAGCTGAAATCTGGTTTCCTGTAGCTTGAGCCCATTGCTTCTATAGGGCAATTTTTGAAATGTGAAGAAGGCTATCCTGTCCCCCCCCCCAAAGACTTCTTTTCTCAGGGCTAAACATGGCCAGTTCTTTCTGTCTGCCCTCACAAGGCTTGGTTTCAGTCCCCCGATTGTCTGTTGACTCTCCTTCACGTTGTGACTGCTTGGTAAGCCAATCAATCCCTTTTGATTTTCTTGGTTTGCCTGAGCCTTGTGGACCTGACCTGCTGTGTGGGCACCCAGAAAAAAGGTTGAAGTCGTAATAGCCTTTTGACTCCATCCCGTTACCTTTAGGGGGAAAAGAAGGGTCAAAAGCGCAAGCAAGGCATGGTCTAACTCTAGCTGACATGAGACAGATGGTGCCGGGTAGTGAAGGAAATTGCTCGGCTGACTCCAGCGATGCTCTCCCTTCACAGCTTAAGCTGCATTACTTCTGCTTAGCAGGGAGACTCAGCCTCCTTCTTGTATTTATTTTTAACAGATGAGCCATCCAACCCGGAGGGCTTGCGGAGTCGTTATCTTAATAGTCAGTAATTTTTGCAAGGAAATGTAAGCAGTGGAAGGAAGAGACACATGGCTCCCTCCTGTTGCCTGCCAGAAAGGATGCTGCCCGAGAAAAGTCTCCGAGACCCTCCTTCAGCCTGGGAGAAGCTGAGCCAGTGAGAAGAGCTATGTGGACATGAGTTGTCCTTGACATTCCCCATGTAGGAACACTGGGCCACAAAGAGGAATCTCTACATTGATTCCCCTCCCCTACTCTCTCTCTCTCTCTCTCTCTCTCTCTCTCTCTCTCTCTCTCTCACACACACACACACACACACACACACACACACACACACACACACACACACACACACACACACACACACACACACAAAGAGAGAGAGAGAGAGAGAGAGAGAGAGAGAGAGAGAGATTGAATCCCATGTATCAGGCTTATGGTTGACTCAACCTTCCATCCCAGAGACTACTTGAAGTGGGGTGGGGTGGTATATAATCAGAACATTTTGCATTTTTTTTGCATGCCCAAGGGGGCGTGAGGGTGTGACCCATTTTGCCATAACCCCAGTTCTGTTTTAGAATCATGGAATAGTGAAGCTGCAAGGGGTCTACAAGGCCATCAAGTCCAAACCCCTGCTCCATGCAGGAATACAAATCAAGGGAGATCTGCCACCCACCTCTTACTCCACCCACTGGAGAAAGGACATCTCCTGCTCTCAAAAGACTTCTGCACCCCCTTGGAAATACCAAATACCATTTGGATGATTTCATTTCACCTGCTGACCGTAACGATAGGTGGGCATGCATGAATTTCACCCCTGACAAAATTAATTGCGCAGCACCAGAGATGCATCAGGACCCTCTCCCCACTGGCTGGCTCTGTTACTGGTCATTGCCAGGGCCCTTCTTCTCTGGTGGCACACCAGTCCAGGCAGGTGCTCGGGCTACCAGTCTCTGCCTTCTCTGGCAGCCAACCACTTAGACGAGGAGGTGAGACAGGACTTGTAGAGAATGAGTGGCTGGCTTCTTTGGGGAGGTGAGGATAAGCAGCCTGGAGTACGAGGGGAGGGAGGCGTTCAATGACAGGTGAGAGGCTCAGCAGGCCCAGGGGATGGGGGATGGGGTTCAAATGACATCAGTGGTATCATTGAATCACAGAATCATAGAGTTGGAAGAGACCTCAAGGGCCATCCGGTTCAACCCACTGCCATGCAGGAACCCCATCACAATATTTCTGACAGATGGCCATCCAGCCTCTGCTTAAAAACCTCCAAAGAAAGAGGCTCCACCACCCTCCTTTGGGGCAGCATATTATTCCACTGCCGAACAGCTCTAACTATCATGAAGTTCTTCCTCATGTTCAAATGGAATCTCTTTTCCTGTAGTTTGAAACCATTGCCCCGAGTCCTAGTCTCCGAAGCCATGGAAAACATACCTGTTCCCTCTTCAATATGACATCCTTTCAAATATTTAAACATAGCTATCATATCCCCTCTCAGTCTTCTTTTTGAAAGGCTAAACATTCCCAGTTCCCTAAGCTGTTCCTCATAAGTCATAAGACATCTCTTCCAAACCTTCGGCCATCCTGGTTGCCCTCTGTATCCGCTTGAGGTTGTCAACATCAGTATCATTTGTTCCCATCCCTAACCATAACGGGGAAAAATATTCAAGTTTAAAAATCATCAACAGTGACATTCCGCCATAGATCACAGCAGAATTCATTTCAGGCCATACCTCAAACACTCATGAGATTCAATTTATATTTTTTATTGTGATCAACGTCAGTCATTTTAATTAGAGTCCACTGCAATGTGTAGATTGGCAATCTATTGCCAACCTGTGGTGGTTCTCCCGCTGCACAGTTATGTCAATGATGGATCATTTCGACAAGAACGGCTATACGTTAAGAAATATTGACCCAGAACATTGCTAGCAGGAGGGCATCTATTGCTTAAGGCTACAAATTCATCATCGTGCCGACAAGAGATAGTAGTGGATAGAGATGGGTGTGAACTGCTGGTTCGCTGTTTGTGCTGATTCATCCTTTAGACCAGTGGTTCTCAACTTGTGGGTCCCTAGATGTTCCTGGACTGCAACTCCCATAAATCCTGGCCAGCCTAGCTAGTGATGAAGACTTCTGGGAGTTGCGGTCCAGGAACATCTGGTGACCCACAGGTGGAGAACCACTGCTTTAGACAAAGAGGTGTTTGGAGGTCCTTGGCTCCTCATCATCTGGCCTGCGTTCACTCGGAGGCAGTGCTCCAGTTTCACTGCCCTGCCACCACCCGGCACTGCTTCTAAGTGGGCACTAGCCAGAGGAAGTGGGTCTGGGAACTGCCCAACACCTGTTTGGCCCAAGAAGGAGCCAGTACAAACTGCTGAACTAGCGGTTCGTGCCAATCTCTAGTAATGAGCAGGAGAGGCTATCCAGTAGACTAAGGAGGGACATGAAACAGAAAAACGGTGTTTCATTTTGTTCTGTTTCGGGGAGGGGCACATTCCATTTTGTTTCATCTCTTATGAATTTTTACAACAAAAATTCATACGAAACAAAACATTTTGTTACTTGCAGCCACGGCTCCGAGTTAAAAGGCTCTGGTGACGGCAAGGGCCCCTAGGCTGGCCCGCCCAGCTGGCTAGCGGCCACTCTGCCAACGGCTGCGGCAACTATGGTGGTGGGGGTGCGGGGCCCTAAGCCGTCCCGCCCAGCTGGCTGGCGGGACTCTGGCTGCGGTCGCGGCAATTCCGGCATTTCGTTTTGTTTTGTTTTGCTTCATTACGTAATGGAATGATGAAACAGTATTTCGTTTTTCATTTTGTGCCCATCCCTACTGTAGACCATCTTGATTACTGACATGGGTGCCATTCAAGCTGCTCCTTGATCTATGAAGTTTGTCATCCCTTTTCCTGTTGGCAGTGCAGGTGTGATATTGTACCACAATATTGGGCTATTTCCTGGCATCTTGAACTCTTGAATCAAGCACATATCCCATTTTATTCATCAAATGGGGAGGTTGTTATTAAGAACTGCATTTTAATGCTTCAACTTTCATTGTATGTAAAGAATTGATCCTTTTGTATCAAGTCTATAGAACCACACAGCTTATTCTCACCACCCACGTCTCATTTCCCCTAAGTACCCTTCTCAGTGTGTTTCCATGGTGCCTTTATTTAATTTTCCACTGAAATAAGATATGGCTCTAATTTCAATGGAAGATGAAGATTGTACTCAAATATCTCTGCTGTTTTCTGCTTTCCCCTGCACTCTATGCACCCCAGTCTCTTGAGGAACTTTTGCATCTGTTCCATCACAAACCAGTTCCTCCCACTTCCCCTGGAACAGATGGTGTACTGTATAAATGAAAATCTGGAATAAAAGCAATAGTGGTATTTATTGGAAGGGTAAGAACATAAACAAATAGAGAAAGAACAAACTGGATTTAATGTATTCCCGACACAATCCTTTTCTTCGCTGGGTTCAGTGGCACTTGATCCACTAACTCTCTTTAGGATTGTAGCTGTCTTCCTTTGGCTTTATTAGGTAATCTAAACAAACTCTGCAGCCAACAATGCTAAGAGGTGAATTCTGGAACTTTGTTTTTTTTTTTTTAAGTGAAACTTCTTCCAGTCTCTGGACAGTATGACATGCTATCATATGTCAGTAAATAGGTTCTGGAGGGAATCATTAGCAGATTATTTTTATTTATTTATTTATTTATTTATGTATTTATTTATTTATTTATTTATTTATTTATTTATTTATTTATTTATTTATTTATTTATTTACATTTATATACTGCTCCATCTAGCTACACGGCCTCTCTGAGCGGTTTAGTAATAAAATAAGTTCATACCTGGTCCCAAACAGAGATGGTCAGGAATGTCAAAATGAATCATGACATTTGTTAGAGAAAATTGCCAATAAGATAAAAATGCATTATTTCGTATTTGTCCAAAGAGACAACCCTCATAGAATCATTGTAGGCTTGGAAGAGACCTTGGAGGTCTTCTAGTCCAAACCTCTGCCCAGGGTAGGAGACCTCATACCATCCCCAGACAGGTTGCTGCCCAATCTCTATTCCAATCTCTGTATTCCTTGACGAATATAAAACAACAAAATTTTACTGATTTTTCATTCATCATTTCTTTATTTTTAATCCCTCCCCCTTTAGCTTTTTTTTGGAGGGGGCAGAGGGGGTGAGATGAACCAATTTGTTAGTTTGTTAAACAAAATCTGCGCCTTCACAATTTATTCTTCATCAAGCTTGATGAGTTACAAATTGTAACAAATCGCCATTATTTGTAATTCATGCCCCTCTCGAGTCCCAAACCTTGGCACACCTGCCAATTCATAGGATAGTTTGGGAGAAAATGTTTAGGATGCTCAAGGGTGAGAAGATAAAGGAGAAGTCGGGAAGGATGTCAGCGACAAATGGAACTTCCAAATTTCGCATCGCTCTTGGGAAAATCCGAAGCATTTTCTGAACAGCAGCAAAATCACAGAAAGAATGAGCAGTCCCTAAATCAGTACAAAATCCAGCAGTAGAATCTTTCCTCCCCCATACCTTGTGGTGTCCCTATTATGATTCTCATTGCAAACAAACCTCAAATACCCCACGGGCCACCTTGCACCACATAAAGGAAAATAACAGCATATGGAGAAATATTAAATAATAGGGGTACAATTTGGGTATTTTCTGGACATAAACACCATATGGGGTTTCAAACCTACCTCAAACACACATCTAAATATGACACATTGTGGATAAAGGACTCAGCTGAAAGATCTAGCTAGTCCTAGCTCCACCCAAGCTTCAGGAAAATCATAGGGTCATAGAATCATAGAGTTGGAAGAGACCTCAAGGGCCATCTAGTTCAATCCCCTGCCAGGCAGGAACCCCCATCACAGGACTCCCGACAGATGGCCATCCAGACTTTGCTTAAACACTTCCAAAAAAGGAGATTCTGTCAGCCTCTGTGGCAGCATATTCCACTACCGGGCATCTCTAACCATCATGAAGTTCTTCCTAATGTTCAAATGGAATCTCTTTTCCTGTAGTTGAAACCATTGCCCCAAGTCCTAGTCTCTGAAAGCATGGAAAACAAACCTGTTCCCTCTTCAGTATGACATCCTTTCAAATATTTAAATATGGCTATCATATCCCCTCTCAGACTTCTTTTTGTAAGGCTAAATATTCCCAGCTCCCTAAGCCGTTCCTCATAAGACATTTCTTCCAGACCTTAAACCATCCTGACCGCCCTCCTCCTCTGTACTTGCTCAAGGTTGTCAACATCCTTTTTAAATTGAGGCACGCAGAACTGGACACAGGGCTCCAGGTGGGGTCTGACCAGAGCAGAATAGAGTGGTACTATCACTTCCCTTGGGAAAGAAAAAGCTCTCACCAGGAAGGCTCAACCTCTAAGCCATTCGTCGTCGTCGTCCTCCTCCTCCTCTTCCCTAGCGTGTTCCCACAGGTGCAGGATCTACTGTTTGGCTCCTGAAATGCCACTTTGCCTGATCAACTGAGTCTTCAGTTGATGGTTTGCATGTCCATAATGACAATGTCCTGCCATCTCTATTTTGGTCACCCATGTGGCCACTGCCCATCAATTTTCAAGTGCTAAGGAGTTTTGGCTATGGCAAAAGGTGTCCATCTGAGGACATCTCCATACCACTAATGCACACCTAGTGTCTGTTGGATAATTGTGTGATACGCCATCGAGTCACATCTGCCTTATGACAACCTTAATATGAGCTTTGAGCACTGTGTGGTAGTCAAAGAGTGGTTTATGGCGGCCATCTCTCAATGTGGTCTCCGTCCGAATGGAGAATTGAACCCAAGATACTTGTATGCTAATCCTGCACCCTCTCCATTACACTCTCATCAGTCTGTGTAGCTCAGCATTGCCTGCTCTGAATGGCGGCAGCTTTCGGAGGTTTGTTAGCACTGCTCTGTTCTTTTTCCTTCTTTTGGTTCCCTATATTTATTTTTGTTGTTGTTTTAACACACACTGTGAGTTTCTGCACAGAACTACATGAAAAAAAGGCAAACAGAAGGAATGGAGATGTCAAAGTGAACATGAAAATAGAAAATATATATTCAGTTCTACTACCTGCTTCCCACAACAAAGTGTACGAGTTCCCCATTTTCAAATGACAGCAAGGACAACGAGATCTGTTTCCCCATTTTCAAATGACAGCAAGGACAACGAGATCATTTTCAGCCTCCCTGTTTTGATGGTTTACAGAATCGCTGCACACAGAAAAACCAGATTCTCCCTGACAAACGCAGGCAACCACCCAGCCGTATGCCCATCTTCTCTTCCCATTTGCATTTGAAAGACTTTTGCTGTAAACAGTGCCAATCACCACTGATTAAGGGACCCTCTGACAAGTTGGTTTTCAGAAAGGAACATCTGCCAGGATGTTGGAGCAACATTCTGGAGCGTGGTCCCCGTGGAGTCTCCTTGCCTGGGGCAGCTTGGACCAAATATCAGCTCTTCCTTCTCAAACAAACTGAAATCTAGCCCCAGGACAGCTTAGCAGCAAGTGGTCACGTTTCTCATGCAGAAGGTCCCAAATTCAATCCCAACCAAACCCCAGCAAGGGTGTTGTTTCAGCCCCTGCAGATATTCTTGGACCTAAAACTCCCAGAAGCCTTCTTCACTAGCTGTGCTGGGCCAGGACTGCTGGGAACTGTAGTCCAAAACTCCTGGGGAGCCAAGGTTTTGGAAGCACTGAAGTTTTTGGACGATAGGTCCCATAAATCTTGGCCAGCATAGATAGTGGTGAAAGCTTCTGGGAGTTTTAGTTAAAGAACATCTGGAGATCTAAGCTTGGGAACCATTGAATAGATCAATGATCTTAGAAGTCTTCCTTATTCCTATGGTTCTTGATTCCAGTAACCTTCCAAACATATGCTCATAGCAAAAAGCAAGGGCTTTGTAGTTCAGGATTTCTTCCTACTGTATCCTAGTAACCCTCCAAGCTTATCACCAAGCCAACAGAGAGTGAGGGCTGGAGTACTAAATAGCCCTTTCTGGGCTCAATCAATCATCTCCCCAATTAGGAAACCCTGAAGAAAATGGGGTTGAGCTTCAGCAAGAAATGCAAACACAACCAGTGTTGAACTTTTTGCCACTGTTTGCCGAAATCTTCCCTTCTAATGAGGACATCTCCAAACAAAAGGACATTTGTTAAATAGCTAGGACAGATGACGTTTCTCATTTAACAACACATGGTACCCCAAGTACTCCAAATCTGCTTTAGAACTATACAAATAGCCCCTGGCATCCTAAATTTCGATCAACCTGTTTCATTGTTACAGATTGGGTGCCATACACACTAACTACGTGGCTCCCAAAGCTGAAATATAATACAGATAATTAGGGATGGGCACCAAATGAAAAACGAAATGCTGTTTCATCGTTTTCTTACGTATGAAACGAACTGAACCAAAATGAACTGGGAAAGCAGTGTTTCATTAGTTTCTTCTTCTTCAAACAAACCAATTTATTTCACTGTAAAACAGCTCTCCTGGGTCCTAGAGGCACCCAGAGCCATATTATAGAGTAACAAATTGGTTTGTTACTGCTTCATTTAGTATGATTTTTTTTAAAAAAATCATTTCTAACAAAACAAGTCAAGGGGAAATGGAATGAAACAAAACATAATTTTTCTGTTTCATGCCCACCCCTATAGATAATGTGTCATTAGAAACAAAGCTACCTGAAGAAGCAAAAGAAAGCTGTTTATCATCCTACCGGCTTTCCGTGGCTCTGCAAATTACCAGTCAACTGGCTTTTGTTTTGTGACTGGTCACCAGGAGCTATGTATGAGCTTCATTTACCAACTGACTGCTAGGGCATGTAGTTTTGCAGGAATTACCTCTCTGGAGGGAAAAGCTCCTTTTGATTTCTCAAGAACTACTAACTAGATAACACATTGTTTGACCCACAGACACATTATTTCAGTGCCTGGTCCAGTGTATGAAAGCAGTCCGGAGACCAGAAATGAAGGGTTTCCACCACTTGGGTGTATCAAATATGAAACTGAGGGAGGTGGGCAGGTTTCCACCATCTGGAACCACACACTGACACTGCTCCTGATGGACATCCTCAGTTACACCAGATACCCGCGAGTAACCATTTACGAAACAAAGGTGAATTCTGTAATGGTGTCTATAATCCCCTTCTTGCTAAGTTCCTAGTCTTACAATGAATAAGAAGAGTTGAGAGACCAGAACTGGTTACCTAGGATCTGTCTAAACAGCTCACCCTAATCGAACCTTGTGTTTTTAGAAATTAAGTGCAAAGAAGACACTGGCCTCTTTTGTTCGTCTCCCTTAATTGGGAGACTAAGTGCAGTCCACGGCTCAGTTATCAAGCGTCCTTAACATGGACCATTCAGTTGTGAAAATGACATTAATGTGGTCTGAGGGCCTCTTGCCTGCAGCTTACCTTTTGCATGAGGCAAAATTAAAAAAGAACACCCAGGCTAAAAATAACCCTCACACCGAGAAACACAACAGCTAGCTGGCTGGTGCGTTGGCCATTCAGATCATTTAGAATATGTCTGTGAAGACTCGCAGTCATCCAGGTGAGTTTATCTGGAAGTTGAGTCATGGCAATTGGGCTTCTTTCCTTGAGCGATTGAAACGTTTCGCTGCTCATCCAAACATTTCCCGTGAGACAGACGAAAGTGATTGGATGAGCAGCAACACATTTCAATCTCTAAAGAAAAGAAGTTCAGTTGCCATGACTCAACTTCCAGATCATTTAGAATATTTTCTAATAAGCCACAGGGATGAAATTAAGAACGAGTTTGAAATTGTTTGTCCAACAATCCCCTAGAGAACATTTCCACAAGCCCTCTTAACAAGGGGGAACTCTGGGCAACGTAGTCATCGCTCCTCCCACTCCCCCCCAACCCCCCAGGGTCTGGAAGCAGACTATATTGTGGTTTTAGTTCCCTAGAACAAGATATGGGGGTGTTTAAAGACAGCACTGCCTATATAATTAGCCAACAATAAGATAAGCGCTGCTGAATCTCAGCATCCATCACTTCTGCCACAGAGGCCTGATTCTACCCGTTGCAAACCTCCACAAACAATACTGTGTTCCTGTTTATGCACAATGAGTTATTGTTTTAATGAGAAGACTGGAATTGGATCTTGATTTGTAATTATAATTCTAACAATCTGGTAGATAATTGTTTTGTGTTTTCTGCACAAAGAGCCATGTGTTCTTTTAAATAAAATACAAAGGATAAAAAAGAGCAAGAACTAAAAGCATGAATTTTAAATTCACAAAAGTGACAAGATTTGCTGTTCTCCCGTGTCAGAAAATGTATCCGACCTCTTCATTAGTTCAGGATCAACTTTCTTCTCCAAATAATAATAATGATACAAGTAATGTGCCTTCAAGTCTATTCTGGCTTATGACAATCTTCCCCCCACCCCAGGCAGAATACAATAAGAACATAAAAAACATAAGAACATAAGAAAAGCCATGCTGGATGAGGCAAAAGGCCCATCTAGTCCAGCTTCCTGTACTCACAGTGGCCCCACCAGATGCGTCCGGGAGTGCATGAGACTAGAGATCTGTCTCCTGGTACCACTCCCCTGCATCTGGTCCTTGAGGTAGTCCGGTTTTAAACCTGGAGATTACACATCTCCATCATGGTTTGTAACCTGTGATGGACTTCTCCTCCAGGAATCTGTCCAATCCCCTTTTGAAGGCATCCAGGCCAGATGCCATCACCACATCCTGTGGCAGGGAGTTCCACAGACTAACAACACACTGGGTGAAAAAATATTTTCTTTTGTCTGTTCTCACTCTCCCAATCCTCAGTTTGAGTGGATGTCCCCTAGTTCTGGTATTTTGTGAGAGGGAGAAGAGCTTCCCTCTATCCGCTTGACTGATGCCCTGCATTATTTTGTACGTCTCAATCATATCCCCCCGCAGGTGCCTTTTTTCCAGACAAAAGAACCCCAAATGTTTTAGCCTTTCCTCATAAGGGAGGTCCCCCAGCCCAGTAATCATTTTAGTCACTCTCTTCTGCACCTTTTTCAGTTCCACTATGTTTTTGGGGTGTTTTTTTTTTTTTTTGAGATGCAGTATTCAGAAGTGTTTTACTATTCCCTTCTCCTGGAGTCATACACCCAGTGAGGAATTGAATTTCCAACCTCTGGCCTTGTGGCCACATATCTAAACCATATTACCATTAATGTGTCCTTCTCACACTGTGGCGATTGATGTTCTGAGATAAACTCCAAAACAAATCCTAGGGCTGAAAGACGCAGACTCCCTATGTTTATGTTGTCTCTTAGCAGAGAACAATTTAGAACCAGAACTGAATAAAACGAATGTCCCAAATCCAGTGACACAAAGAAACAGTGAAGATTGATTAACGGGGACAAGTGGTGACAACCTTATGAGAACAATCCGTGGCAGAGGATTATGGAGATTAGGTGTTTTTTGAAATCCCACCACAGGCAAAGTGTTCATCAGCTGTCAGACGACCTCGTAGATCTTTCTCCATCATTCCCAGGATGCGCGGCAGAAGAGATGGAGCTGAGAAAAATGACGCTGACGCACATGCTCACAGCTCCAAATCTCATTCTGTCTTCCTCCAGCCTTGCCGCTGGGAATGCTCATCCAATTTTCTCGATGGCTCGAGGGAGAAGAAGTTTGCATGAACCTCCTCTGTACTTCTCCACTGTGAAATATAGGGCCATCAACCACCTGCATACCACTGGGCAGAATTAAGCAAGAGGAAGGAAACTCAAAAAAAGGTGCCCGAGGGGGGATATGATTGAGACGTACAAAATAATGCAGGGCATGAGTAAAGTGGATAGAGGGAAGCTCTTCTCCCTCTCACAAAATACCAGAACTAGGGGACATGCACTCAAATTGAGGGCTGGGAGAGTGAGAACAGACAAAATATTTTTTTTTTACCCAGCGTGATGTTAGTCTGTGGCACTCCTTGCCAAAAGATGTAGTGATGGCATCTAGCCTGAATGCCTTCAAAAGGGGATTGGACAGATTCCTGGAGGAGAAGTCCATCACAGGTTACAAACCATGATGGAGATGTGTAATATCAGTACTTAAAACTGGGGTACTTTAAGGACCAGATGTAAGGGAGTAGTATCAGGAGACAGATATCTAATCTCGTGCACTCCCAGACACATTTGGTGTGAGATACAGGAAGGTGGACTAGATGGGCCTCTAGTCTGATCCAGCATGGCTCTTCTTATATTCATACGGATGAGCAAGGGAAGTAGCAGGCTGTAAATTCAGTGCAAAGGGGATGAACCTCCAAGCAGAAAACAACAGACATTGCCTGGATCTTTAAAAGAGACAGATTGCTTTTCTACATGACAAGTGACAAGACAGGACATTTTTTGGGGGGGGGGGGCTTGTAAGAGCCAGCACCTTAAAGCATTATCTGGGACTCAGTGGGTAACCAATGGGGGGTAAGCAAGAATTGGGGTGAGGTGATTCCTATCTGCTTGCCTCAACCACCAGTCTGGCCGCTGTGTTCTGGACCTGCTGAAGTATGCTAAATTTCACACACACACACACACACACACACACACACACACACACACACACACTGCAAAGCAACTTTTTAGTAAACAAATAATTTTTTTTGGTTTTTTTTTGGGGGGGGAGATAGAAATTTAGGGATCAGAGGTTGTAAGATAAAAATGTTATGCGCCCCCTCCAAGACCCAGGGATTGCAGTACAACCTCTGACCACTCTGGTGATCTCAAAGAACAGGTCAGTGGTTACTAGGGATGAGAGCTGTATTTCGAGTGGTGTAGTTCCTCTAGTAACACGGAAATGCAGGAGGAGACCCCTAGGCACAGGATCCAAAGGGGCAAGAGAAAACTGTTTCTTCATGCAGGAAACAGTTTAGCTGTGGAACTTGCTACCTTTTTTTCTCCTTTTCTTTCTTTGTTCCTGTCATACCGTTGCACAATTTAAATGCATGGGCATATACTGAAGGAAATACAGTGATACCTCGGATAAAGAATACCTCGGATAACAATTTTTTTCGGATAACAAATGGAAATTTCCAGGTATAGGGCTGCCTCGGATAGCAAATGTTCCCTATGGGCTGCCTCGGATAGCAAATGTTTCATAATGCCTTGCAAAAAATGTGTACCCTGCATGCATTGCAGGATACATAGTTTGTGGAGGGGTGGAAGGAGTTAGAGCATTTTTTCATGGTGTTTTGGAGCCATTCTGGACATGTTTTGCTGAGGGATTTGGACCTTTTGAACTTGGTAAGATAAGGAGCTAGCTTTTATTAATCTTTGCACTACCTTTCTTTGCATTTTTGGCTGGAAGAGGCTGAGGTAGTATTGCAGTCTTTTTTCATTGCTCTGCAGGCAAAAATGGGCTGGATTTTTCTTCCTGCTTGTTTGTTCGTTTGCTTTTTCCCCATTGCACTTTGGGTGGGAACAGGCTGGGGTAGTCTTGCTGGTTTCTCTTGTCCATGTTTGCATTGCACTGCAGGGGGATGTTTTGGAGGGTGTTCCAGCAATGCAAGCCTTTAAAGTGCATTTTATAAAGAGGTCTGGACACCCGCCCCCCAGCTTTTTTTTGCCTTTTTTCGGACCTCTGGAACACATTAATCGGTTTCCCATTCATTTCAATGGGAAACCACATTTCGGATAACAAATTTTTCAGATAACAAATTGCCTCTGAGAACCAATTAAATTTGTTATCAGCGGTACCACTGTACAGGGGAAATTACAAACAATATAAAATATTAAGATAATTAGACTCAATTTGACCAGAACTGGCTACTTCAATTGCCTTATGTCAGCCATTTGCTAGATATTCTTTTGTAACTCTGGTGGGGCATATATTGTGTCCACACATGTGTTGCATGGATTCATCTTCTCCACAGCTGTAGACCTTTTGCCCTATATTCAAGAAGCCCCATTTTACTTGATTATTCTTTGATCTTAGGACTTGTCTTGAAAGTCTATTAAGACCGCTACCACACTTCTGATTTAAAACACCTTTTCCTTAAAAACAAGGTGCCATAAAAATCACTGTCCAGTTTTCAAAATGATTCATCTGAAGAACCCCCTTGGTCATGCCCATTTTTGTCCTCTGTAGCACTTTTTCTTGTGACAGCCACTGGGGGTGGTGGTGAGTTTTTACATCGCTTCCTGCGTCTCCCTTTTAAGCGAGTTGGTTGAATTCGCGGACATACTAAGTCGCTGCCACACCTTCTCCCCAATTCTTAGCCTTTTGGCTCTCAGAAAACACACACACAAAAAACCAGAATCCTACCACCATGCCAGGACGTTTACCAACTTCGTTATGCAAAAGTTTCAGCTCATTGTCAGTTAATTTCATTTTCTTGGTTCAATAAAGTGAGAACTGGAAAGCCGATTGCTAGCTACCCGCTTAAGTGCGAACAGCAGAACTGCTAGAGCAACCATGTGACCACAGGAGGAGAAAAGGCGATCTAAAATAAGAAGCGGCTGCTCGCCGAAGTGCGGTAGCGGTCAAAGAGACTTCTAGATGGCTCAGGCAGATTCTGGTCCTGGTAGAAGGCAGCTACCTTGAGATCTAGTGATGATGTAGTAATGATTGCTTTCGAAGAAGTTGAGTGAATTTTTTATGTTCTTAGTGCCCCCCATAAGATAGTGATGGGACAATCTTTGGCCCTCAACATGTTTCTGAGTTCCTCCCAGAACAGGCATGTCCAAACTTCGGCCCTCCAGATATTTTGGACCACAACTCCCAGAGTCCTTTGTCATTGGAAATACAGGCTTGGAATTCTGGGAGTTTGGGTCCAAAACATCAGGAGGGTCCCAAAAGGAACTGAGACTCTAGTATTGCTCCTTGGTATTTTTTTTTAAACGCATCAACCCTTGACCATCCTCATGTCCTCGAAAAAAAGGGTGCTTTGATGTGGGCTGAAATGCTGGGAGATTAAGGAAATGTGCACCATCAGAAAAGCGCAGGCAAGAGAAACAGAGGCAGGCGGAGAACGTCATTTGAGAAAGCTTAGGAATCCTGACAAATCCCTTGCCCTCCCCTGCGTTTGAGATAACAGATGATCTGATGGCATAGCTGAGATGGGCGATAAACTCAATCACAATGGAAATAAATGCAGAGGGATTAGGAAAAAAAATGTAAGGCTCTGCAGTTCCATTCCTAGCATCTGTTAGAAAGGGGGGAGGTTGCTGGGTTTCAGGAGGAGGCAGGAAGTCTATAGAAGGAAACAGAGCCAAGCTGCCCATAGACTAAGAATAACCATAGAGATAGACCACGGTCCATTTCACAATGGATTGTTCTGCTCCTAATTCAAATATTTGCTTAGCACACATAGCTCTGGACAAAATCCAAGGGATTCTAATCCCTTCAAAGTCAGAACTGGAGATTTCATTGGAGTGAAAAAACTGACTCGATAAATGAGGCCAGTTTGAAGGCACTGGCGTCCTTTGAATGGTTTGCTTCTGCAAGAGAAACGAAAAGCGCAGCCTACACTTTCCTGCTGAGTAAGGCTTTGTGTTGTCTAAGCCAAGTTGAGAAGGCTGAACTGGCCTGTGTTGGAATACAGTGGGAATGCATCAACGCCTTCTTCTGGGCAATCTCCCGATGACTTAATTGGAAACAAGCCGAACGTGAGCTACTTTCCGTCTTTCCCCAGTTTGGAAGCCCGTTGTGGAGGAGCAAAAGGAACGCCCATATTTGAATACGGAGAATATTTCGTGAAGTCCAATCAAAACCAAAACAGAACTACATCCTCATCAATTTGTAGGATTTTATTATTGCACTGTACAGTCACCCCCCAGCCATTTCGCGGTTCAGGTACCGCAGTCCCACTACATCGCGGGATCGCTGTACCTGCACCGTGGGTGGGCGTGTGGGGGGCATCGAGTCGCTCCACGCCGCCCCTCCATGCTTCTCCACAAAGCCTCGGAGCTGTGGGGGGGCGGGGGGGGTGATCAGGTCGCTCCGCGCCGCCCCTCCGCGCTCCTCTGCAAAGCCTTGGAGCCATGCGGGGGGTGGGGGGCATCAGGTCACACAGCGCTGCCCCTCCACAAAGCCTCGGAGCCGTGCGGGGGGATCGGGTCACTCGGCGCCACCCCCCCCCCCGTGCTCCTCCGAGAAGCCTCGGGGCCGTGCTGGGTGGGGGGCGGCAATCTCCATTGAAATGCATTGAGTCAATGGATTTCAATGGAGGAATTTTCCCCATTGGAAAGCATTGAGCCAATGTTTTCCAATGGGGAAAATTTTCTCCATTGAAATGCATTGGCAATGCATTTCAATGGAGATGGCCTGGACAAGAAGTCTCGGGCGGCGCGGGCAGGCAGCGACAGGAGGTCAGATACCCCTGCCGCCGCTGGCGCGCGCCACCCCAAAACTTCTCAGACAGATACGCGATCGCCCCACCCACCCCATGCCCCACCCCACCCGCTTCCGCATATCGCGGATTTTCATGCATCGCGGGTGGGGTGGGTCCCTAACCCCCATGATGGGTGGGGGGCTACTGTATATTGAGTGTTTTAAACTGTTTGTTATTTTAATGGTTTTAATACGTTGTTTTATAGTTTTAATATACTGTTGTATGCCGCCCAAAGACCACTTGGCATTGGGGTGGCTAAACAAAATAAATCTGTAAATAAATAAATAAATAAATGTTAAGGCTGCTTTCACACGACCCCTAAAATCCGCTGGCAACTAAAATGCGGATCCCCCAATGTGGTTTTTGTCCTCGTTCCTGTGTTCCCACCCTCCCGCACTCTGATTCTATTGTTTCTGTCTGTGGTGAGGGGAAGGAGAAAGAAAACACAGGCTCACCTCCTCCTGCCGTCCGCAGCAGCTAATTGTTCCAGGACAGGAAGCGCGTTAGGATTCCTGTCCGTTAAAAGGGGGGGGGGAACCCAACAAAAACAAACAAAAAGCGGAGGAGGGCCAGGCATGCAATGCTTTAAAACAGCAACAAGGAACAGCAACAAGGATTTTACCTCCTCCAGACCAGGTACTTGTAAAATGCGCTGGGGTGCGCTTAAGGGGGCGTGGTCGTACTTTATTTTTTAAAGTCCGCTGCTGGTGGCAAAACAATTTTATGCTCCACATTCGTGAGCATTTTGCAGCAGATTTTAGGGGTCGTGTGAGAGGGAAGAAGGTTTTTATGAAAGGTTGCATTTTCACTGCATGTTCAGTGATCTGTTGAGTATGATGATTTTTGTCCTTCTCTGGAAGTTGAGTCATGGCAACCGTTCTTTTCTTGAGAGATCTAAATGTTTCACTGCTCATCCAAGCAGCGCCATCAGTCTTGGATGAGCCGTGAAACATTTCAATCTCTCAAGAAAAAGAAGTCCGGTTGCCATGACTCAACTTCCAGATAAACTCACCTGGATGACTGAGAATCGTCACAGACATATTCTTTGTCCTTTGTTTGCACAACTGTGTGTTATCCTCTCCAGCCATAAAACTGCCATCCAGAGATGGTGTGGAGGACTAATCCTTATATCTCCTAAGAGTTTTCCATCCTGAGTATTTCCCAGATTGCATATTTTCAGCAGTGACATTCTAAGAATATAACAAGCTGCCTTTGGTTCTCTCTCATCTGTGAAAGATTGAGGCCGACCTGAAAACCAGGTCTGATGTCACCACCTCCTGCAGCAGGGAGTACCTTAATATTAATTAGTTTTCCAGACCCACCCATAGCCTGCTTTACCCCACCTTACTTCTTCGAAAGGACAAGTATTAAAATACAAAATACAAAGTTGAAGACAGTGAGAACAACTCAACACACCTAAGACAACACCTAAACTTAAGAACAATGAGTATGAAGAACAATCTTGCATTATTGAAAAGGCAACATTGGAGTTAAGAACAGCAAGTAAACAAGAATAGGAAAAACAAACAAAGAACAAACGGAAACACAACAACAACCCACCACTCTCCAAGACGGAAAACAGAAAAGTACTATCGTTCCAGTCCAAACAGTAATGCACAACAATCCATCTAAAAATCACACAAGAGGTACGAGGAAGGCTTGCCTGCAAAGAAGGGTCTTTGCCTGATTGAGGAAGGATAGCCAAGATGGGGCAAATTTGGCCTCCTGTGGGAGGGAGTTCCACAGTCTGGGAGCAGCAACTGAGAAGACCCGTATACTATGCATGTGTGTACATGGCTGTGTGCACTCATTTGTCACTAGCACAAAGAACAGCAGGCTGCAGACTGAAAAAAGAAGAAGGAAGGAATAAACTAACTGAAGGAATAAAGGTAAAGGTTCCCAGCGCACATGCATACTAGTCGTGTCCAACTCTAGGGGCAGTGCTTATCTCCGTATTCAAGCCAAAGAGTCAGTGTTGTGCAAGTCCATGGCCCCATGGCCGGCATGGCTGCAAGGAAACACTGTTTTTATCTTCCTGCTTTTTTTTACGGCGGTACCTATTTATCTACTTGCATGTACATGCTTTCGAACTGCTCGGTTGGCAGGAGCTGGGGTTATCAGCGGGAGCTCACTCCACTGCATGGCACCTGGGATTTGAACTGCCGACCTGCTGACTTTGCAGCCGGCTGTTTTCGGAAACTTATTCCGCTGAGCCACCACGCCTTGATCCTCTTATTCATACGACTCAGCATTAAACTTCTTAGTTGTTAGAGAAATATAACAATGGAACCAGTGACCTCGGGAGGTAGTGAGTGCTACAATGCTGGAGGTATTCAAGAGAAATCTAGTCAACCTCCTATCAGATCTTCTGGATCTTCTGTGAATTGGATTCCTGTCTTCATCAGTGAGTCAATCTTGAAGGCCTTTTAGGTCCCTTCCAAATCAGTCATTCTCTGATTCTTTGTAGCAATTCACCTCCAAAAGTGCTGCCATTTATATAGCTACACAAGAGGATTTTAACCCTTGTCATAGGGTGTTTAAACACGACCCCTAAGCTCCGCTGCAAATGGCTCCCAGCTCCGGAGCTTAAAAATGTTTCCCCACCAGCTCTGGAGCTAACAGAAAATTAAGCGCGACCCCGCCCACCTAAGCCCGACCCAGCGCACCTTTCAAGTACCTGCTCTGGGAGAGTGAAAAATGTTGATGCGGAGAGTGCCGGGCTATCCTCGCTTCTTCTTCTTCTTCTTCTTTTGCCTCCCGCCCCTTTAAGAGGAACCAGGAAGTGACGGGGGGGTCGGAGCAACTTCCACCGGCACTCCGGAGGTAAGAGTGCATTCTTTTCTCCCTTTTTTTCTCCCTCCCCTCACGCAGACAGAACAAGGAAGTGCGGAGGGGGTGGGAACGCAGGGAGAGCGACAAACCCTCAAGATCTCTGGTCCGAATTTAAGGGAACAGCGGATCTTAGGGGTCGTGTAAAAAGGCCCATAGACAATTAAACAAAAATGTGTAGGACTTATGAACAGGTGTAAGGTTAAAAACCTTTCCGCCACACTAGCTGACTGCAAATTTGATATTTTCAGGAGCTTCAAATTCACTTCCAATTTCATTGTGATCCCAGTTGGTGTTTTGAGGTTTGAGAGATGTTCAAGGAGTCATTTATTATTGCCCACTATCTCTAGGTGTTTCCATAGTGAAGTGGGGAATTTGAAACCAGGTCTCCCAAGTCCTAGCCCAACACGCTAGATCATGGGTGTTCAAACTTTTTGCAATGAGGGCCAGATTTGTTGAGGTGAAAATGTGTGTGGGCTGACTATTCAGCCACATTTGGCCCCCGGGCCGGACTTTGGACAAGTCTCTATAACATGCAAGGAGGCAGGGAGGGTGCTGCAGCAAGGGAACTGGGGGTGGGTAGGGTGCGCAGGTGGCTGGGGGGACAGACAGAGGCAGAGAGGGCAGGAAAACCATAAAACTGCAATCTAACACTTCCATCCAGTATGGGGAGGGGCCAGCTGGTGGGGATAAGTGACAGGCTGAGCCGGTGGGGAGAAAAAGCCGCGGGCCGCTCAGAATGTGAAAACGGGCCGCATTTGGCCCCCGGGCCTTACTTTGGACATGTTTGCGCTAGATCTATAAGACCACAAAGGTTATTACAAAATTACTGACAGACACACTGCTTTGGATCCAGAAAAAGAGAAAAGGATCAATGTAGTTCTTTGTCTCTGTAGGCCCATCACAAGGGGCACTTCAGTATCAATTAATTAAAAAGGAATAAGGTACTGTAGATCTGAGATTTATTTTTGTAGGCTGCAGAGTCATATTCCGCATCTGTCAGTTATACTTTCTTGCCGCCCCATTGAATTCGTCGCTCTAAATGTGTTGCCCATACATGGCCCATCTTGTCGCTAGACCGATAATTGGATGATAGATCTTCCTCGTCCAAGACCAGTCTTCCTTTGTCGGTGCTAACTAAGCAAATCCTTGTAATTATCACTGATCTTAGAAAGGGGGAAATGCTTGTTCAAGGCATATGTCCTTAAGTCCATAATCCTGAAGGGGAAAAAAAATATCATGGGACATTAAGCCTGAGTAAGTGAGAAATGAAAAATTACTTCCACTGCAAAATGATTCCCTTCAGGGATACTTTTCTCCAGTATCTCAGAAAGCTAAGGTCATATTCCTTTACAGAGGGAGAAGGGAGAATGGCAGTAAAGAAGAACTGGAGGGATATGCTTAGCCATTGGTAAGACTCTGTGAAAATGCAACAACAGACCTGCAAAATGGGCCTGCCGTGTGTCATTATCCCTCCAGTCAAGGTGTAACAACCAGTGATGGGCATGAATCAAAAAACAAATTGCAAAACTCACTCAAAAATTGCTAATTCATCAGTTCGTATCTGTACGAATTGATCCCTCGAGGACTACGAACTGATGAATTTTGAGCAATTTTGATCTGTTGATCCACTGTTTGATAAAATGGCCTCCAAGGCATCTAGATACACTGAATTTTCAGGATAACTTCCCATGACTCCTCTTTATAATCCCCCCAGTATTGGAGAAGATTTAATTTAGGGCGAATGAGTTATGCATCCCCAAATAGCCCCCCCCCAGAAAAGACCCACCCAGGTACCAAGAGAAACCAAACTTGTAGAGATGTTTCCTCTGATTCTTCTATACAATCCCTCCAAGTTTGAGGAAGGTTGGACATTTCCCAAGCCAGCTGTTCAATTTGATGTATTTAGGAGCCTTCAAAACCATTTAATAGAGTTATAAAGTTAAAAAAACCAATTTATTAATTGATTTGTTGATTCATCAGGAAAAAAAATCATAATTTCATTTTTTTGTGATTCGTTGTCTTTGATGAATCACGAATCAAAGCAAATCAGCATTTTTTTATTTGCCCCCATCTCTAGTGACAACATAGAGTCTTTATGGACACATTGATCCTCTTCACGGTCTCAGGAAGGCCCATTAAGGATGGGGAATAGAGATGGACACCAACTGAAAAACTGTGAGTCATGATGGCTTTTGGTCTGTGGCTACCACAGCCACAAACTATGAATCCCCCTGCAAAACAAACCAGCTTGTGGTTCATTTTCTTCATGCATGACTGGGAGGAGAGGAGGGGGCTACCTGATTCTGCCATTTGTTCCTTCCACCGCTGCACCCAGTGCCATCTTCAAAGGTAGCAGAAGGCTCCTGGCAATGAAGCTTGGCCCACTGCCTTTACACATGCACCTCCCTACCAGCTTGATGGTGGCCATATGGGCAGAGGCAGCTGCTGGCTCCTGGAAGCTGGGCCAGTGCTTCTGAACACATGCCTGCTGCTCACTTGATAGGTGTCTGTCATCCAGGTGAGTTTATCTGTAAGTTCAGTCATGGCTACTGGACTTCTTTTTCTTGAGAGACAGAAACATTTCACTGCTCATCCAAAAAGCGTCATCAGCTTGATAGGTGGGCATGTGTGCAGAAGCAGCAGGCCTGGCACTGCAAACCCGTGGCCGTGGCAGAGGAGGAGGAAGTGGCAGGACCAGGCGGGTGGAGGTGACAGAGGCAGCGAGAAGGGGATGGGCGAGCTGTCCCATTTTGATGGAACAAAATAAAGTGCCAAGTGTGCATGGGTGGGTGGAGGATGTTTAGTACTTCATTTTGCTTTTTCAAAACGGGATGCCTAAACCGGGTCACAAACTGAACCAAGAACTGGTCTGGTTTGTTGAGTTTTCTGGTTCATGGGTGGCTTCATGGCCATCTCTAATGGGGAACACTTGGTCTTCCAGATGTTTCAGATCACAAATTGCAGAGCCGTTGTCATCATTGTCTTAGAACTACAGAGCTGGAAGAGAACCGGTGGGTCACCAAGTCAAGCACCCATCATGGAACTCCCAACTTCTGGCTCAACAGCTACTGTAGAGGCTTAAGGAGCTATCTTTCTCCATTAGGGTTGTGCTGGTTGTGACTCCAGAGTGTTGATTTCCAAAAGATCTGGAGGATGTGCTCTTTCTACCCCCTGCCGCACAAAATCGAAGCAATGGTGCTGTTCTACACAACCATCTTCCTGATCTGCTTTGATGTGGATTCCAGCCTTGAGCAGAATTGATGTCTTTAGAAGCCCCTTCCAACTCCACGATTCTGAGGACATGGAGGGGTGTGTGTGTGTGTCAGCATCTGACAGCATTAAAGATATGCTTTGGCGGATGTACCCTGCAGTCCTTGTTTAAGCAAAAGATAGAGGATAGGAGATACCTGGCTGGAAAACAGTACCTGTGAAAAGGATCTGGGAGTCTTGGTGGACCACAAACTGAATATCAGTCAGCAGTGTGATGCGGCAGCTAGGAAAGCCAATGTGATTCTTGGTTGCATCAACAGAAGCATAGTGTCTAGATCAAGGGAAGTGATAGTACCACTCTATTCTGCTCTGGTCAGACCCCACCTGGAGTACTGTGTCCAGTTCTGTGTGCCTCAGTTTAAAAAGGATGTTGACAACCTCGAGCGGGTGCAGAGGAGGGTGACTAGGATGGTTGAAGGTCTGGAAGAAATGTCATATGAGGAACAGCTTAGGGAACTGGGAATGTTTAGCCTTTCAAAAAGAAGGCTGAGGTGAGATATGATAGCTGTGTTTAAATATTCGAAAGGATGTCATATTGAAGTGGGAACGGGTTTGTTTTCCATGGCTTCAGAGATTAGGACTGGGGGAAATGGTTTCAAACTACAGGAAAAGAGATTCCATTTGAACATCAGGAAGAACTTCATGACAGTTAGAGCTGTTCGGCAGTGGAAGATGCTGCCCCAAAGGAGGGTGGTGGAGTCAACTTTGGAGGTTTTTAAGCAGAGGCTGGATGGCCATCTGTCGGAAATACTGTGATGGGATTCCTGCATGGCAGGGGGTTGGACTGGATGTCCCTTGAGGTCTCTTCCAACTCTATGATTTTATGAATCTATGAATCTGTACTGGGCAGGGGGCTTTTTGAGGCACCACTCCCTGAATCAGATGGTTGCAGAAGGGGAAATGAAGTTGGTGTTAGCAGAGTGACAACATAAGAGATAGAACCCCAAGCAGTCCATCTCCAATGTTCCAGAAAAAAGACTTTCTATGCCAGTTGTTCTCAACCTGTGGGTCCCCAGATGTTCCTGGACTGCAACGCCCAGAAATCCTAGGCAGCTCAGCTAGTGATGAAGGCTTCTGGGAGTTGTAGTCCAGGAACATCTGGGGACCCACAGGTTGAGGACCACTGTTCTAAGCCCTGCCAGGAAAAGCTGCAGTTTGATCGCACATTGTATCCCTGAGTTTATCCTCTTCCAACCCCCCCCCATCCCCACATCTGGTACACTCTCCATAGGTACGTAAATAAACACAGCCTAACAAAGAGATGCCGTCTGTTCAGCAGCAATGGTAAATCGGAAGAAGTCTGTTAATCCAGGTGCTAACGGTAAAGTGGCCACTTACTCATCAGCTAGAAAAAAAGAGAGGCATGCAAAACTGAAAAAAGTTCTGCATGAAGCAGCTTAGATTAATTTGCATGGGCCGCTGCAAAACACACACAAGAATTTTGGAAATAATTTGAAACAAAATCAGAGTGCCTGTCGCTCCAGCAAAGAAGACAGCAACCAGGTGAAGTGTGTGCCAGCTGAGCCTGCTAACCAGGCTCAGTTTGTTGTCAAATATTGATTCTTGGCTAAACAAACAAACAAACAAACAAACAAACAAACAAAACAAACAAACAAACAAACTCTAGCTGCACAGTAGAAGTGCAGGGGCTTACAGAAAATAATAAGCTTCAGGTTTGCCTGGAGTACACCACCCCTTATGTTTTTAATCAATTGGGACTTGTCTCGCTAACTCACTCTGATTAAGTGTAAGAGAAAGAATAAAAAAAGTTTCCTTCACTCACAGTTCTGAACAGATCAAGAACAGCATGCTGCTGTTCAAAAGTGACTGCTTATACCAGTGGCGGCAAGCCTTCGGCACTCCAGATGTTTCGGACAACTCCCAAAGTCCTTTGTCATTGGCAATACAGGCTTAGAATTCTGGGAGTTGTGCTCCAAAAACATCTGGAGTGCCGAAGGTTCGCCACCACTGGCTGATACCAACAGCCCTCCTGGCAGAATACATTCGAACTGCATGTTTTAACAATGGCTAATGGCCAGCAGTCTGGAAAAGAAGGGACACAACCATAGGCAGGCGTGACTGTCTTGGAAATCAGAAGTAGGAAAGGAATGATTGGTTACTGTTGGATTGATAGACAGCCAGTCCTGGCCTGAAAGGTGCCACCCAGCCAACACCTATTAAAGGCAGCATTCAAGGTTGAAATAACTCCAAGAGGGATCCCTGTGAATGTAAACTGCCAGAGTAGCTGGGTAGCAAGATGGACTGGTATAAATAAATAAATAAATAAATAAATAAATAAATAAATAAATAAATAAATAAATAAATGTCCTACGAGTCATTAGTATCACCACTTGGCAATGCCCTCAGCCTTGACAAACGTTTGCCTTCAAAATCAAGTCATCGCATTCCCAGTGTCTTCTGATGTGCTAGCTGACCATGCCCTGTCTCATCAGGCCAGCAAACAATCCATGCCTCTCGCGAGGGGAGGTGACGCTTTAGCTGAAGGAGGCGCGCACCCCCCTGATTTTTGTATTTTGCATTCAGGCTGGTATTTCGAAGGCAGAGCAGTTTTGACTGAGCAAAGTTGAACAAATGAGCTCCGGAGAGATAGGCCAGCTCACTTATCTCCCTGTTGCAGTCCCCACTTAGCTCAACAGTCGCTTTCCTAATCTCTGTTTCGCCAGCATTAGTGTCGCAGAATTGACAGGGAGGCTGACGGGAAGATGGCAAGCGGAGATTTGCTTCTCAAGTTCTGCAATTAGGTCCTTTGCACACTTCCCAGTGACAGAGGAGTGTGATGCAGGAAGGGCTGTAGGCAGGTCACCCTTACTGTGGCCTCCAAGGAACAGCCTTGGACAGCAATACATCTCCTCCTCCTCCTCCTCCTCCTCCTCCTCCTCCTCCTCCTCCTCCTCCTCCTCCTCTCTGTCCCTCTTTCATTTTCATTTCCAAAAGAGAAAGCTCCTCATCCCACTTAAAAGAACCAGAAACATATGGCAGGCTCTGAGATCTTAGAAGACCATTTCCTTCAGCTTCCAGAAAGACAACTGGCCATCAGTCTCAGAGCTGGACATACATGCCTTGCCTGGAGAGCTTGTAATGTTCTTTCAGAATCAGTAGCCTTACAAACAGAAGGCTGAGAGGGGATGTGATAGCAATGTTTAAATACTTGAAAGGATGTCATATCGAAGAGGGGACTGGTTTGTTTTCCATGGCTTCAGAGACTAGGACTTGGAGCAATGGTTTCAAACTACAGGAGAAAGAGATTCAATTTAAACATTAGGAAGAAGTTCCTGACAGTTAGAGCTGTTCAGCAGTTGAATGTGGTGTCACAAAGGAGGGTGGTGGAGTCTCCTTCTTTGGAGGTTTTTAAGCAGAGGCTGGATGGCCACCTGTCAGAAATACTGTGATGGGGTTTCCTGCATGGCAGGGGGTTGGACTGGATGGCCCTTGAGCTATCTTCCAACTCTATGATTCTATAATTCTAATACGATTTCAGAGGAGAGAGTCATAATTTTGTGGGCATGAGGCGGCATTAATGTTTTGCCGCTGTTTCTTCAGCTGGCAGTAGGGGTGATGGGACAGATGCTTCCGTGGATCAAGTCCACTTCTTCAGACTTGTGGCAACAGAATGGTACGTTGAAGGAAACTATCTGTTTCATGCCAAACATTCATCCAGATATTTGTTGGCTCTTGGTGGGTGTTTAGTACATTTACATGCATTGCTTTGGGTTAAGTTGATTTGGGCTCCATTGTAAATTCCTCAGGAGTTTTCATGTGTACTATTTATTCAGGAGGAAATGCAGGAAGCTATGTTCCTGTCTCATTGATGCACACAATCACATGTACTATTTTGAAGTTGTTACACAAGCAACACCACCCTTTCCCACCCACTCCCATCACACTACACTGCTCATACATTGGATGCCTGGAGAACCTGTCTCCAAGTCTCTGGTCCCAATCCTGGCAACAGGAGGGTGTCAGGGAATGAGATCCATGAAAACTCCAGGCTTAACTGGAGGACACCTCCAAATACCAGAGGCAAGGGAGGGGCACCAGGAGACAGGGATCTTGTCTCATGTGTTCCCAGAGGCATCTGGTGGGGTCACTGGGAGACATAGGAAGCTGGACAAGATGAACCAGCAGAGTTCTTCTGATGTTCTTATGGGGCCTGAACCAGCAGAGCTCTTCTGACGTTCTTATGGGGCATGGCAACGTCCTTGCAGTAGAAGCTCAGTTGAGCAACCTACAATCTACAGGTAGGCCCTCAAAAATCTGACCCAAGGATTTTCTTTTGTTGCTGCAGATGCTCGTCCGGAGAGATGCTATTAAAAAGAATCAGAAGGTGATGGTCTTAAGTTCCCAGAACAAGACGCAAAGGACAATGAACTAATCAGAAGCCAAGCAAGGGGGAAATGGAGGGAGGGCGGGGAGTCGTCGGAGGCACTAAGGGGGTTACTGGAGGGGAAAAGGGATTATCGTAAATTGGAACTGTTTTGAACCAACACATACTACTTGCTGTCTGTATTTTTGTGCATTCATGAATGCATTTAAATTAGGCCGGCTGAAAAGCCCATTTCCAGGGCCTTCTCCTGCCAGACGGTAAAATCCACAAACACAATTAAAAGCGAAATCCATTTAATAACACCGCGGCCCACGCTCAGCCTGCAACAGCAGGTCTTCCAGATACCAAAGTCACTCCATTGAAGCAAAGCCGAGTTTGGAGCCTTGGGCAGAAAAAAAAAAACTTCTTGGTCTTTCCAACCTCTGGTTTCTCATACCCAGGAGGAGGAAATAGCAACATTGGCTTCAAACAGCCATGGACACTAAATTGCAGGAGGGCCTTTATTTGGGACAAGCCATAACACAGTTAAGAGAACACCACATAATTAAAAATAAACAAACACACAAAACCCAAAGCAGCGTTGGGGAGGGGGTGTTATTGTATGTTAATTTTGCAGAGGAGGGATGCGTATAGGGTCGCCATTTTCCGGTTCTCAAAATACCAGAACTAGGGGACATACACTCAACTTGAGGGCTGGGAGAATAAGAACAGACAAAAGAAAATATTTTTTTTTCACCCAGCGCGTTGCTAGTCTGTGGAACTCCCTGCCACAGGAGGTGGTGATGGCATCTGGCCTGGATGCCTTCAAAAGGGGATTGGACAGATTCCTGGAGGAAAAGTCCATCCCAGGTTACAAACCATGATGGAGATGTATCATCTCCAGGCTTCAAACCGGGGTCCTTCAAGGGCCAGATGCAGGGGAGTGGGATCAGGAGACAGAGATCTAGTCTCTTGCGCTCCCAAACACATCTGGTGGGGCCACTGTGAGATACAGGAAGCTGGACTAGATGGGCCTTTGGCCTAATCCAGCATGGCTCTTCTTATGTTCTTATGTAACACACACACATTTGCTTTACATTGAATATACTAATTTACAAGTACAGAAGCAAAATTAGAAAAGGAACAAGTAAGCATAATTATAACACTGTGTATTGAGCAGATCACTTGTGCCAATGATCAGTAAGCACCTTCTTCATGGCTTCTAATCTTTAAGCGAAATTTGGACTGGGTGACCCCTCACCAAAAGGACAACTTAAAAGAGGGCAAACAGCCAGTCTAAAGCTGCAACAAAATATTGCGGTGCACCACAAGGCAAAAACCAGACTAGTTGACCCCACCACCAAGTGGACTCGAGAAGTGGATGCACCCGTTTCTTTTGCTTGGGACAGATGCTAAGAAAAAGAAGAAAGAAGATCGCGAGCTACTAGACTTCTCGACATTCAGCCAGCTTTCGGCTGAATAGCAGGAAAAAAACTTCCTAACTGTTAGAGTAGTACAGCAATGGAAACAATGACTTCAAGAGGGGACGAGTGCTCCAACACTGGAGGCATTCAAGGGAAATTTGGACAACCTTTCAATCTGGTTTCCTGCATCGAGTAAGGGGTTGGGCTTGATGGCATTGTAGGCATCTCCCAACTTTACTATTCTTTTAATTTTTATCTTTGATTTTTTTTGGTCAGAGATCTTTCCAGTCACTAGAGTGCTCTCCTAGCATATTCTGTAAACCCACCGGCTTTTAGGCCCCCAGAAACCTTTTAGAGAAGATTTGGAGAGGGGGCTGTATGGCGGGCAATGCTCCTTTTGCATTTTACTGATGGAAGTCTTTTCTCGGTGGAGAAAAACTAACCTGATTTCACCACAAGAGCCAATGCATGCATTGTCCAGAGCAGGGGCTGAGATGGGCAGATTGTGGACTGGATGATTTCTGATGGCAAGGGTGGAAAGGGGCTATATTTTTGAACGCTGTGCCTCTGACTAGGAATGTTGGTGGCTTTTGAAGTAAATATCAGGGACAGGTTTAGTAAAAGGCAGGGATCGGGGAAGTCTTTGAGTCAGAGTCCAAAATCTGAGTCTTTGGTACCAAGTCCTGAATCCCAAGTACAAATCCTTATTAAAAAAAAACAAGCTCCACCCCCGTCCAAAAAAAGGGAGAGGTAGTTGGGTTCCATGTTGTTGAGTCCAAGTCATTGTAAAACAAAACAAAGAAATTGCAACCCGGAGTCGAGTTGCTGGTGCAACTTAAGAACATAAGAACATAAGAACAACCTGGCTGGAACAGGCCACAGCCCATCCACTCCAGCATTCTGTCTCACACAGTGGGTCACCATTTGCTTCAGGGTATTCCCAAGCAGATGTCTTCACTTGCTCACAATTCCCTGCAAATGGCATCGAGAGATATCCTGCCTATCTCTCCAACCCAGAGGTTGTGCTTAGAAATCCATAGTGATAGCCATGGGTACCCTTGTTCTCCATGAACTTGTCCGGTCGTTACTCAAGGCTGACAGCTGTCACCACTTCCTTTGGCAGGGAGTTCCACAGACCAGTGATTCTCTGGGTGAAAAAGTAGTTTCTCTTATTTGTTTGAGATCTAGCACCCAAAAGTTTCATGGCGTGCCCCTAGTTCTAGTGTTGTGCGATAGGGAATACAGTTTTTCCTTATCTACTGCGTCCACGCCGTGTATGATTTTATAAACTTCAATCAGTCATCTCTTAGGTGCCATTGTTCAGGAGTGAAGAGGCCCAGCCATTGCAGCCTCAGATGATAAGGAAGGTGTTCCAGTCCCCTAATCATTCTGGTTGCCCACCTCTGGCTTGACAGCGAGTCAAATGATTTATTCCCCACCCTTCTGATGGGTTAGGGCAGGCATGAAGGGTTGGTGTGGCTTGATTTCCCCGCCCTCTGCTATTGTCAAACAACTGGCCTGTAGTCTGATGTACCAAGATCCAGAATGTCAGTCTAGGTCAGTGTTGGCGAACCTATGGCACGGGTGCCAAAGTTGGCACTCGGAGCCCTTTCTGTGGGCACCTGACATCACCCCTTCACAGCCACCTGTATACAGGTTAAATTAGTGTATTGGCACTTTGCAAAAAAATAAAAATAAAAAATAGTGGGTCTTGAATTGCAGTTTGGGCACTCGGTCTCTAAAAGGTTCGCCATCACTGGTCTAGGTCAACATTCAGAATGCAAGATCTCAGCATGGCTGTTGTCCCTTGGAACTTGCTGGAGGCTATGCACTCTCCAAGTTCTCACAAGTGACAAGGTACCTGATAGCACCTAACAAGAACTACCATTTTAAAGCAGGCTTATTGCATGTTTGCTTTAGTATACCGGTTCATTTAGCAGTGGCTCACCTTTTTTAAAAAACCTGTGTGCTTTTGCTTAAATGTATATTGTAGTCTGCCTTCGTTCCCACAAGCGAGGCAGGTGAGAAAGAACAGGCAGCTAGACAGACCAATGGATGATTGGATGGATAAGTGCGTTCCTTGCCTCCATTCTGTTTTGATAAGACTATTTCCAAAAATCTTTTCTGTATCAGTCGATGTAGTTGCTCATGTTGATTCGTCTCTTTTAACTGCTGGATGGCTCAGTAGTTTAGGAATCTGGCTGTAGAGAGATGGAGTTTGGGAGATCCCCCCATTGTGCCTCCTTGATAGAGGTTAGACTAGATCAGTGGTTCTCAACCTGTGCATCCCCAGGTGTTCCTGGACTGCAACTCCCAGAAGCCCCCACCACTCGCTGTGCTGGAAGGGATTTCTAGAAGTTGCAGTTCAGGAATATCTGGGGACCCCACAGGTTGAGAACCACTAGACTAGATAATCCATAGGGTCCCCTTCCAGCTTTGCTGTTTGATTGATGATGATGATGATGATGATGATGATGATCTGTTGCATCCCAGATGCTAAGCCCAAATATGGCTAAGGAATGTGGATTAGAATTCACCTTCCATCCTTCTGCAGACCTCAAGGCAGCTGAAATCTGGCCTGAGAAAGACCTCTCTATGAGTGACTCACCCAAAGACGATCTCTCAGCAGCAGCTTGGTGGTGCTCATATTACTGCAGTGTTTCGGAACACAGAAGAGACATTTTTGGGATGGAATCCCAAATCTTGCAGTCAGGGCAGCCTTCAGGAATTCTGAGGGCTACAGTCCTTAACAAGTAACTTTTTAAAAACCGTTAGCTCAAAAGGACCAAACCAAATAACCAGTGGTGGGGATACAAATTTCCTCCTTCAAACATCCTGTGCTAACAGGTCTGCTTCCATTTCATTCAGGGTTCTGCCACCAGCCAGTGTCATCCGAGGACTGCTAAGAAGCATCTCCAGAGGGTTTATTATTATTATTTGTATTATTCCTCCCAAATCCTGTACGATCCATCACATTACGAATGGAAATGCTGCTGCCCTCCTCCTTTCCTGGGCGCCTTTGAAGTATCCCCACCGCGCTTGTATTGTAATAATTCCCTAATCCTCTTTAATCGTGTGGTTTGGGGGAAAGCCTAGATGACGTGAACTCTGTCTTACTTAAGGGTGCCTGAGGAACAAGTTGGGAAAGAAAGTGAAACATTTTGGAGTGGTCTGCCTCTTCAATTAGCGGTGCCCATGATCTTCTCTGATGAAACAAGGGAGCAAAAGAACCACTCCCAAGGACTCCTGGCACCTCCATCAGCACGGGATGTGGAGGGGGGGGGGAATCTCTACGCCAGAAATCTATTAAGACGTCAAACATCAGAGAGCAGTTGAGTAGTTGAGTTCAACCATGCTTCTGACTTTGGAATAGGAGACCACCCAGAAACACAGCAATTTCTAGGCCAACGATCCAATCTGAAAGGGCCTTATGATAAAACGGATGATGTGTCCGACAGGTTCACGGCACTTGTCGTGTCAAGTGGCTTCCAACCTCCAGCAACCCTGATGGGCTTTCCAACATGCAGAAGACTGATAGCTGTTGTGAGTTTTTTGAGCTGTTTGGCCATGTTCTCAAAGTTTTTCTTCCTGATGTTTGTGATGTTTCGCCAGACTCTGTGGCTGGCATCTTCAGAGAGCAAGGAGCTTAGGGAACTAGTTTGATCTCCTATATCGCATTGGCTCTCATCCAGTATATTTGTACTCTGAAATGAGCCTAAACATGGGCTGAAGCTCAACATCAAAACAACAACAACAACTAAGATCATGGCCACTGGTCCTGGTAAATAGAATTTTCGCGAAAAACGGAAACGACCCGAAACGGAACCGGCCCGACTAACGACAACTCGAATTTTTTTTTCAAGTCGTGCCCATCTCTAATGGCAAGTCCTTAAAGGAATGGGAGTGCCTGACCACCTTATCTGTTTCCTAAGAAATCTATATGTGGGACAAGCAGCAACCGTCAGAACCGGATATGGAACAAATGACTGGTTTAGAATTGGGAAAGGAGTACAACAAGGCTGTATACTGTCACCTTGCCTATTTAACTTATATGCAGAGTACATCATGAGAAAGGCAGGTCTGGATGAATCACAAGCCGGAATTAAGCTTGCCGGAAGAAATATCAACAACCTCAGATACACAGATGATACTACTCTAATAGCAGAGAGTGAGGAGGAATTAAAGTACCTCTTAATAAGGGTGAAAGAGGAGAGTGAAAAAATGGGCTGAAGCTCAACATCAAAAAAAACTAAGATCATGGCCACTGGTCCCATCATCTCCTGGCAAATAGAAGGGGAAGAAATGGAGGCAATGACAGAGTTTATTTTCTTGGCCTCCTTGATCACTGCAGATGGTGACTGCAGCAGTGAAATTAAAAGACACCTGCCTCTTGGGAAGAAAGCAATGGCAAACCTAGGCAGCATTTTAAAAAGCAGGGACATCACTTTGCCGATAAAGGTGCTGGAGGAGAGTCTTGAGAGTCCCCTGGACTGCAAGGAGATCAAAGGTATCCATCCTGAAAGAAATCAATCCTGGCTGTTCATTGGAAGGACAGATTTTGAAGCTGAGGCTCCAATACTTTGGACAGTTCATTAGGAGAAACGACTCCATGGGAAAGTCCCTGATGTTGGGAATGATTGAAAGCAAATGGAAAAGGGGACGGCAGAGAATGAGATGGTTGGAGGGCATAATCAAATGCAACCAACATGATTTGACCAAACTCCGGGAGGCAGTGGAAGACAGGAGGGCGTGGGGTGCTCTGGTCCATGGGGTCATGAAGAGTTGGACACGACGGAACGGCAACAAAATGAGCCTACCAATTATTGACTTCAATGGCACTTTCAAGTCAATTTTCATAAGAATGCAGTTTTAGGTTTCTGGGTGTGGAGCCAAAGCTTGGAAGCTTGATTCCCCATTGTGCTTTCTGTGAGCACAACCATCTTGTGTGGCCTTGGAATGAGCTGCACAGCCCCAGGTCAAACCTGGAAGAAGGGAATGGCGAAATACACTTTTGAGTATTTTCTACAGGTGAAACTCTGAAAAGAGCCTTGTGGTGCGGTGGTTAAATGCCTGTTACTGCAGGAAAAACTGTGCTCATGACCTGGGGTTCAATCCCAGGTAGCAGGCTCATGGTTGACTCAGCCTTCCATCCTTCCGAGGTCAGTAAATTGAGTGCCCAGGTTGCTGGGGTGGGGAGTGTAGCCTGCATAATTAAACTGTAAACCACCCAGAGACTACTTGACGTGGTATGGGGTGGTATATAAGCAGAATACCTTGCTTAAAAGAGTCACCATAAATCAGCATTTTAAAAAGTAAATCTCAACTGTTAAAAATGAAGAAATTTCCAAATTGTTGACAAATCCTTACAAATCCCATCTGAATTTTATTTTTCACCCTTTCCTGCTCATGTTAGTGATATAAAGTTTGCTGTCTCTGAATATATATATATATATATATATATAAACTCTGTACAACATAAAAAATTCTGGAGAGAGGGGAAATTTGCTTAACAGAATTGTCTATGGGGCAAATCCGCAAAACATAAAATTGGGATTACTCCATTTTCAATGCATTCCTATAGGAAATTTGTATAAAGGCAAATTTGCTTAACATAATTTCATTTGGAACGAATTAATTCCTTTATACAAGGTACCACTGTATATTATATTAATAAATTCTATCTATCTATCTATCTATCTATCTATCTATCTATCTATCTATCTATCTATCTATGCATGTTAGGGTGGATTCGGGTTTCTTCCCGTGTAGAAATCTGGTTGTTTTGGCGACGTTTCGACGAGGTCTCACTCGTCATCTTCAGGCTGGTGTTCTGGCTTCTTTCTTCTTGAAGCAAAGCGTGATCTCAGTTGAAGTCCTTCTATAAATACTGCTGGGGGTGTGTGGTTTGCTTGCTCTGTTGCTGATTGTAGGTTCGTTTGTTCTTTTGTGATCTGCTGTGTGGCTGAGGCGATCGTTAAGGGCTTAACTGCTGGTGGGTTAGATGGCTGTTTAGAGACATCATGTGTGGGTGAGGTGCTGGATGTGTGTCTATTAGCCTTTTGTTTCTTAACGACCTTGGTGATGGGTGTTCTGGCAGCATCCTGGGCTTTGGTGGAGTGGGGTCCTGTGTCTTGTGAATTCATTTTGGTCTGGCTGCGTGTCTGTGGTCTCCCAATGTTTTTTTGGCGTGTGTAAGTGTGCTCCATGTGGTGGCTGGAGTGGGGAGTAGCGGTAGATGGTGCAGTCGTGGTTTTGTTATTGGATGGTGGTTTCGTTTCATCTGTGGGAAGGGTCTGGGTTTGTGTTTGGTGTGGATGGAAGGTGGTGGCATCTTGTGTCCTTTTGGACCTGGTGTCAGTCTTTGTGACAGAGGCTCGTCTGTTGACCAGGGCTAGTTTCCAGATGTCAGGCAAGCGGGAGGTGTCATCACGTTTATTCATGTTGTTTGGGTGTTTCTCTATTTCAATGGCTTCCATGATTATTCGACTGTTGAAGTGTTCAGTTTTGGAGATGAGTTTGGTTCTTTTAAAATCAATTTCATGACCTGTTGTTTTTATGTGCTGGAAGAGAGAGGAAGATTTTTCTTCTTTTTTGACTGCGTTCTTGTGTTCTGCGATGCGTGCGCTTATTCTCCTGTTTGTCTGTCCGATGTATGTGGCTGGGCAGACTTTGCATGGTATTTCGTAGACTCCTTGGTTTTCTAGCTCAATCTTGTCTTTGGGGTTTCTTAAAATGTTGGCTATTTTTTGTTCGGTGCAAAAGGCTGTCTTGATATTGTGTTTGTGGAGAATTTTGCTTATTTTGTCTGTGGTGCCTTTGATGTAAGGGAGGAGGGCAGTGCCGTTGTTCTCTTCTGTTTCTTGGTTCTTGGGGGGTGTTTCTTTTTGGATTAGTTTGGTGATGGTGTTTTTTTGGAATCCGTTCGCAATTAAAGCATTCGAGAGAGTGTGTAATTCAGTTTTTAGGTGGTCTTTGTCAATGAGGCGTTTGGTTGTGGAGATGAGGGTTTTTGCTACGGAGTTGATCTGTGCAGGGTGGTGGTGGGATTGTGCATTTAAGTAGCGGTTTGTATGTGTTTTTTTCCGGTAGATGGTATGTCCTAAGGAGCCGTCGGGTTTTTTGTAGATTAGGACGTCCAGGAAGGGAAGTTGGTTGTTGGCTTCTATTTCAATAGTGAATTGTATTTTGGGGTGTAGATCTGACCAACCACTGCCTAACCAACACATACTTCATCCACAATGGACAAAGATACAAACAGATAGAAGGAGCACCCATGGGATCACCCCTCTCACCGGTCATCGCAAACCTATATATGGAACACTTTGAAACCAACGCGTTACAGAAGTCCGAACATAAACCCAAACTCTGGCTCAGATATGTTGACGACACCTTTGTTATCTGGCCACACGGGAAAGACAAACTGAACAACTTCCTCACACATCTCAACAGCCTACACCCCAAAATACAATTCACTATGGAAATAGAAGCCAACAACCAACTTCCCTTCCTGGACGTCCTAATCTACAAAAAACCCGACGGCTCCTTAGGACATACCATCTACCGGAAAAAAACACATACAAACCGCTACTTAAATGCACAATCACACCACCACCCTGCACAGATCAACTCCGTAGCAAAAACCCTCATCTCCAGAACCAAACGCCTCGCTGACAAAGACCACCTAAAAACTGAATTACACACTCTCTCGAATGCTTTAATTGTGAACGGATTCCAAAAAAACACCATCACCAAACTAATCCAAAAAGAAACACCCCCCAAGAACCAAGAAACAGAAGAGAACAACGGCACTGCCCTCCTCCCTTACATCAAAGGCACCACAGACAAAATCAGCAAAATTCTCCACAAACACAATATCAAGACAGCCTTTTGCACCGAACAAAAAATAGCCAACATTTTAAGAAACCCCAAAGACAAGATTGAGCTAGAAAACCAAGGAGTCTACGAATACCATGCAAAGTCTGCCCAGCCACATACATCGGACAGACAAACAGGAGAATAAGCGCACGCATCGCAGAACACAAGAACGCAGTCAAAAAAGAAGAAAAATCTTCCTCTCTCTTCCAGCACATAAAAACAACAGGTCATGAAATTGATTTTAAAAGAACCAAACTCATCTCCAAAACTGAACACTTCAACAGTCGAATAATCATGGAAGCCATTGAAATAGAGAAACACCCAAACAACATGAATAAACGTGATGACACCTCCCGCCTGCCTGACATCTGGAAACTAGCCCTGGTCAACAGACGAGCCTCTGTCACAAAGACTGACACCAGGACCAAAAGGACACAAGATGCCACCACCTTCCATCCACACCAAACACAAACCCAGACCCTTCCCACAGATGAAACGAAACCACCATCCAATAACAAAACCACGACTGCACCATCTACCGCTACTCCCCACTCCAGCCACCACATGGAGCACACTTACACACGCCAAAAAAACATTGGGAGACCACAGACACGCAGCCAGACCAAAATGAATTCACAAGACACAGGACCCCACTCCACCAAAGCCCAGGATGCTGCCAGAACACCCATCACCAAGGTCGTTAAGAAACAAAAGGCTAATAGACACACATCCAGCACCTCACCCACACATGATGTCTCTAAACAGCCATCTAACCCACCAGCAGTTAAGCCCTTAACGATCGCCTCAGCCACACAGCAGATCACAAAAGAACAAACGAACCTACAATCAACAACAGAGCAAGCAAACCACACACCCCCAGCAGTATTTATAGAAGGACTTCAACTGAGATCACGCTTTGCTTCAAGAAGAAAGAAGCCAGAACACCAGCCTGAAGATGACGAGTGAGACCTCGTCGAAACGTCGCCAAAACAACCAGATTTCTACACGGGAAGAAACCCGAATCCACCCTAACATGCATATATATATATATATATATATATATATATATATATATATATATATATATATATATATATATATATATATATATATATATATATATATATATATATATATATATATATATTTTTCGTAGATTTTCACGGGTATAGGTATGCATGTTAGGGTGGATTCGGGTTTCTTCCCATGTAGAAATCTGGTTGTTTTGGCGACGTTTCGACGAGGTCTCACTCGTCATCTTCAGGCTGGTGTTCTGGCTTCTTTCTTCTTGAAGCAAAGTGTGATCTCAGTTGAAGTCCTTCTATAAATACTGCTGGGGGTGTGTGGTTTGCTTGCTCTGTTGCTGATTGTAGGTTCGTTTGTTCTTTTGTGATCTGCTGTGTGGCTGAGGCGATCGTTAAGGGCTTAACTGCTGGTGGGTTAGATGGCTGTTTAGAGACATCATGTGTGGGTGAGGTGCTGGATGTGTGTCTATTAGCCTTTTGTTTCTTAAAGACCTTGGTGATGGGTGTTCTGGCAGCATCCTGGGCTTTGGTGGAGTGGGGTCCTGTGTCTTGTGAATTCATTTTGGTCTGGCTGCGTGTCTGTGGTCTCCCAATGTTTTTTTGGCGTGTGTAAGTGTGCTCCATGTGGTGGCTGGAGTGGGGAGTAGCGGTAGATGGTGCAGTCATGGTTTTGTTATTGGATGGTGGTTTCGTTTCATCTGTGGGAAGGGTCTGGGTTTGTGTTTGGTGTGGATGGAAGGTGGTGGCATCTTGTGTCCTTTTGGTCCTGGTGTCAGTCTTTGTGACAGAGGCTCGTCTGTTGACCAGGGCTAGTTTCCAGATGTCAGGCAGGCGGGAGGTGTCATCACGTTTATTCATGTTGTTTGGGTGTTTCTCTATTTCAATGGCTTCCATGATTATTCGACTGTTGAAGTGTTCAGTTTTGGAGATGAGTTTGGTTCTTTTAAAATCAATTTCATGACCTGTTGTTTTTATGTGCTGGAAGAGAGAGGAAGATTTTTCTTCTTTTTTGACTGCGTTCTTGTGTTCTGCGATGCGTGCGCTTATTCTCCTGTTTGTCTGTCCGATGTATGTGGCTGGGCAGACTTTGCATGGTATTTCGTAGACTCCTTGGTTTTCTAGCTCAATCTTGTCTTTGGGGTTTCTTAAAATGTTGGCTATTTTTTGTTCGGTGCAAAAGGCTGTCTTGATATTGTGTTTGTGGAGAATTTTGCTTATTTTGTCTGTGGTGCCTTTGATGTAAGGGAGGAGGGCAGTGCCGTTGTTCTCTTCTGTTTCTTGGTTCTTGGGTGGGTGTTTCTTTTTGGATTAGTTTGGTGATGGTGTTTTTTTGGAATCCGTTCGCAATTAAAGCATTCGAGAGAGTGTGTAATTCAGTTTTTAGGTGGTCTTTGTCAGCGAGGCGTTTGGTTGTGGAGATGAGGGTTTTTGCTACGGAGTTGATCTGTGCAGGGTGGTGGTGGGATTGTGCATTTAAGTAGCGGTTTGTATGTGTTTTTTTCCGGTAGATGGTATGTCCTAAGGAGCCGTCGGGTTTTTTGTAGATTAGGACGTCCAGGAAGGGAAGTTGGTTGTTGGCTTCTATTTCAATAGTGAATTGTATTTTGGGGTGTAGATCTGACCAACCACTGCCTAACCAACACATACTTCATCCACAATGGACAAAGATACAAACAGATAGAAGGAGCACCCATGGGATCACCCCTCTCACCGGTCATCGCAAACCTATATATGGAACACTTTGAAACCAACGCGTTACAGAAGTCCGAACATAAACCCAAACTCTGGCTCAGATATGTTGACGACACCTTTGTTATCTGGCCACACGGGAAAGACAAACTGAACAACTTCCTCACACATCTCAACAGCCTACACCCCAAAATACAATTCACTATGGAAATAGAAGCCAACAACCAACTTCCCTTCCTGGACGTCCTAATCTACAAAAAACCCGACGGCTCCTTAGGACATACCATCTACCGGAAAAAAACACATACAAACCGCTACTTAAATGCACAATCACACCACCACCCTGCACAGATCAACTCCGTAGCAAAAACCCTCATCTCCAGAACCAAACGCCTCGCTGACAAAGACCACCTAAAAACTGAATTACACACTCTCTCGAATGCTTTAATTGCGAACGGATTCCAAAAAAACACCATCACCAAACTAATCCAAAAAGAAACACCCCCCCAAGAACCAAGAAACAGAAGAGAACAACGGCACTGCCCTCCTCCCTTACATCAAAGGCACCACAGACAAAATCAGCAAAATTCTCCACAAACACAATATCAAGACAGCCTTTTGCACCGAACAAAAAATAGGCAACATTTTAAGAAACCCCAAAGACAAGATTGAGCTAGAAAACCAAGGAGTCTACGAAATACCATGCAAAGTCTGCCCAGCCACATACATCGGACAGACAAACAGGAGAATAAGCGCACGCATCGCAGAACACACGAACGCATTTAATTGGCAGAGCTTGAGTGCCAAGCCAAAGTATGGAGTGACCACGTGATAAGGTTTGGCCTGCGCCTGAATGTGAAGAAGACAAAATATCTGATGATCAACCCAAGTGAATGTGGTACTATCCAAATGGATGGTACTGATCTACCAAGAAGTGAGAAGTTCAAATGCCTCGGTTCCACAATCAGAGCTGACAGGAACTGGAACCACAAGGTGAAATTGAGGATCAACAGTGCCTGGCTAAAATGGCATACATTATCAAGCATCATGTGTGACAAAAAAGATCAGCAACCGTTTAAAATCAAAGATCGATGGCACTATTCTTTGACCTGTTGCACTCTACAGTGCAGAGTGCTGGGCAGAAATTAAAGAAACTGAATGTCGCCTTGGTGTCATGGCGAAAGGGTCACGTGCACAATGATGACAACAGAGCAAAATACGGCATTGAACTTATTGCCTACAAGATGCACAAAGACCCGACTGCACTGGTTTGGGCATATCCTGTGCGCCGATGAGGAAATGCTGGCCAAAGAGGGTCTCACCCTGAAGGTCAGTGGATCTCAACCGGGGTGTCATCCAAATCAGCACTGTATGAACATCCTTGAGAATGACCTGGAGTTGTCCTGCCCTAGCTGATGCCCGTGGCAAGTGGAAGGATGCTACCTCCAAGTGGGACAAACACGAAGAAGAAGAAGAAGAAGAAGAAGAAGAAGAAGAAGAAGAAGAAGAAGAAGAAGAAGAAGAAGAAGAAGAAGAAGAAGAAGAAGAAGAAGAAGAAGAAGAAGAAGAAGAGCCATGTAGCCATCACAAAAAACCAAATACAAAAGTGGAACAGGTGATAACTTTAGGCTACTAGAAAAATAACAAAAACATTCCTAACATTTCGGGGGCGAAACCCAAAAAGGTATCACCTGTTCCACTTTGGTATTTGGAAGAAGAAGAAGAAGAAGAAGAAGAAGAAGAAGAAGAAGAAGAAGAAGAAGAAGAAGAAGAAGAAGAAGAAGAAGAAGAATTGGCATTCATATAATGGAGAGGAGGGGAGTCACATTAGGGCAGGACAAGAATGGAAACCACTGATTGGAGAACAGGGAGCAAGAATGGATGGCCGTGAACAAGTGTTATTATATGCGTAATGCAGTGTAATGTCATATGAGTTTGTACAGTCCCATTGACTTCAGTGCAGCTTCCGTCTCAGAAAATGTGTCAAGGATGGGTCCTTTGGTTTTATTTGGATTGCTGTGAGAGAGAAAGAAAAAGCCAAGGCCTTCAAACATAGATGTGAGCCTTCGGGAGAAGTATGCAAGGGGGAGGGGGGAAGCCTGCAAAAAAAATGTTATACAGAAGGAAAATAAAACTAGTTGTGTGTGTGGTTTTTGAGACAAAAAGAGACCAATTTTTTAAAAAGGGCCAGAAATAAATGATTGCATTCATCTCAGTTAATAATAAAACAAATAGATCCACACTGTACTTGGAGTCAAACATCACTTATCAAAGGGAAAAATACCCAGTAAGGAGAGAAAAATTGAGATTTTGATTATCTTTAATGCTAGTTGTCAAAACACACAGTACGCGGGACCTGTTAGCAGGAAATGGGTCGGTCTCATTTGGCACAGTTCAAAGTGTTTTGACAAATATATCTCCAGGCTGCGGTTAAAGGAGGGATGAGAAACCATAAAAATGACAGTGTTTTCTGTAAGAAGAGGGTTGTCACTACTCGGGAATGTGTTTCCCGGCCTCCAAACTCTGGTGATACGATCTCTCCGGTAGAGAGGATGATGTCATGTGCAAAGGAAACACTCAACTCTCTGCTCGCCTGATGCGAAATCTCTTCCTTTCCATCTGCAGGTCACTTCCATTTTCTGGTGGAATCCCACCACGTGTTTGGGATACATCTGGGAGGGTGGTGATGCCATGCTGGTCGCACCAAAGCCTAGACAGCAACACAGGGCGTTTATACATGACCCCTAAACTCCGCTGCAAATGGCTCCCAGCTCTGGAGCTTAAAAATGTTTCCCCACCAGCTCCGGAGTTTACAGGCAATTAAGTGCGACCCCGCCCACTTTAGCGCGACCCAGCGCACTTTTCTTGTACCTTCTCTCTGGAGGTGAAAAATCTTTGATGTGGTGCAACGATAGTGAGTGTGGGGCTCTCCTCGCTTCTGTTTTCTGCTTTTTGGCTCCCGCCCCTTTAAGAGCTACTTAAGAGTTACTCAAGAGCTACTGGAATGTTGCCGGGGCAAGAGCCGGCAAGAGCGAGAGGCAGAACGGGAGGTGAGCCACGGTCTTTCTTCCTTTTTTTTCTCCTTCCCCTCATGCAGCCAGCAGCCAGGGTGGGAACACAGGAAGAGCGACAAGCCCCTAAGATCTCTGGTCTGAATTTAAGGGACCAGCGGATCTTAGGGGTCGTGTAAGAGCGCCCACAGATCTGAATCACTGGCATCATCCAGAAGGGTACTTTGCCCCCTTTTATCACTCTGGATGACATACTCGGACTGTTCCTGCAAGGAACATCAACGTGCTCCATAATACTTCTTTCTTTTCCTCCTCCTTTTCAATTCTCCCCTTCTTTTAATCCCCTGTATTCCGGAGTTTTCCCACCAAGTGTCCATCTCCTAATCTTTCCAAGTGCCACCTCCTCCTGTCTTAAGACCCCTCCTTTGCTACATTTGCCCTAAACTAACCTCTGAGGTGTTCGTACCTCCTCCTCTTCAGCTCTACAGCTCTTCAGATCACTGTCCACATTGTACATAAGAACATAAGAACATAAGAAGAGCCATGCTGGATTAGGCGAAAGGCCCATCTAGTCCAGCTTCCTGTATCTCACAGTGGCTCCACCAGATGCGTTTGGGAGCCCACGAGATATGCTAGGTGAAAAAATATTTTCTTTTGTCTGTTCTTACTCTCCCAGCCCTCAATTTGAGTGTATGTCCCCTAGTGTATGATTGTAGAATCAAAGAATAATGGATTTGGAAGGGACCTATAAGGCCATCAAAATCTACCGCCTGTTCAAGGCAAGAATCCAGATCAAAGCAGATCCGACAGGTAATTGCCCAGTTTCCTCCTGAGGTAACTGGTTCCACCGTCGTACTGCTCTAACAGTTGTGAATTTCCCCCCCTGATATTCAACCTACATCTGGCTTTCTATGGCTTGAGCGCATTATTATGTGACCTGCACTCTGAGATGATGGAGAACAGATCCTAGCTTTCCTCTGTATTATAGCCTTTTAAGTAAAGAGTGCTCTCCTATTTCTCCTCAGAGTTGTTTTCTCAAGGCTTTGGGGCTTGGTTTCCACCAGTCCCGTGATCACCCTTGTCACCCTCCTCTTTATTTTCTCCAGCTTGTTGGGACCCGTTTCAAAATGTGGTGTCTAGAAGTGCACACAGAACTCTGAATGAGGCCTAGGTAGCGGCAAATAGAAGGGGGACGAGTGCCTCACATTAAAAGTACTTCTTCTGTAGCTTGAAGTTGTGACGTCACCCCTTTCAGAGACTGGGTTTTCAAAGGCACAACCGGGTTTATTTCGAGTAGAGATGGGCACGACTTAGCGGTATTCCCGTTTCCGTTACTCGGTTCCGTTACTCTACGGAAACGGTAACGGGAATTACTCCCCCAGACTTCGAGCTCGAACCGACGAACGAACAATTTTGGTCTGATTTGTCGTGCTCGTTCCTTGCATCGCGCGATTGCGCGATGCCACACGCGGCACAGAAAAAAAGTTTTTAAAAGTTAAAACCCGGTTCCCGGCCAAAAAGCAGGCGGAAAAATGCCTGCCGTGCCTCAGGGCACCTACCAGAGGGGTTGTTTCTGGAGGTCCCCGGCCTCCCCCCTCATCCCCCGTCCTGGGCTGCTCTGGTGGGACTCGCCGCAGGCTCGCAGCCAGCAAAAAGCCCAGTCTCGCCGCCGGCCGCCCGCAATTAAAGCGCAAGCAAGCGGCACGGACGGCACAGGAAAAAACTTTTAAACTCTCCCCCCACCCATTCCCGGGCCAAAAAAGCAGGCGGAAAAATGCCTGCTTGACTAAGGGCGCAGGGCACCTACCGGAGGGGTGGTTTCTGGAGGGGGGGTCCCGCCTCCCCCCCATCCTGGGCAGCCGGACTCGAGTTGCCATTTCGCCATGCCATGCGGTGCGGGCGGGGGATCCAAAATGGGGCGGCAAACGCAATATTGTTTTTGAAATCGTGGTCCAAAAACACACAAGCACAACAGAAACACGCGAAAATTTATAAACTGCCAGATTTTTCACAGTAGCAGTGGGTTTTTTCTTGCAACAAAATGTCTCTCCTCTCCTCCTCTGTCCTCCATTGATTTTATTTTTATTTTATTTTTTTACACCTGCGCAATGATGGGCTGGCCGAGTGGCCAGCCATGTGGGAGTGGACAACCATGCAAATTTTTGGAGCCATCCCACCAGTCGCATGGCCACTTGGCCATGGAGACTTCTGGGATGTGCCAAAAAGCCCCCTAAAACCTGCCCTAGCCCTAACCCTAACCCTTGACTCCGTACCCATACGTCACAGACTGTCTTCTTAGTGGGTCAGAGAGGCACCCAGAGGTGCAACCCACTAGCCCACCGTAACCTTACCCGTCACTAGCCTAACCCTAGCCATTGCACTAAGCCACCTTAAAGCCAGATCTACTTGCTTGCATTGCACTACACGCAGCAAGTACAATTCCCTTCTGTGTGAGACATGGTGGTGCGAGAGCCTTGTGAAGGGCGGGCATGACGCTATCACTCTCACTGGTCTCACTGTCTGCACATTCTGTTATGCAATATCCATATGGCTATTGCATAGCATTTTGCAGCAGCAGCAGGTGAGGAGGGGAGACCCCCATGTAGAGGGGTCTCTTGGAGCCTGCTTCGATAGGAGGCACCCACGGGTGCCTCCAGGAGCCCACTTTCCCTTTATAGCGGGCCAGAGGAGGCACCCACCCCAGAGAGGTGCCTCCAGGAGCCCGCTCCCCCCCCAAACCAGTACTAACGACAACGAAAAAATGAAAAAACGAATCAACTAATTTTTGCGAATTTTCGCGAAAACCGGAAACGAGCCGAAACGGGACCGGCCCGACTAACGACAACTCGAAAAAATTTTTTTTCAAGTCGTGCCCATCTCTAATTTCGACATCCCACTGCTGTGCCACCAAATTGTGACGACACCTCCCTTTTACACACTGAATTCTGTGATGGAAATGGTACTGCTGCCACTTTTTATTCACTTATTAATGCTGCCACCTTTTAAACTCGTCGCCTCATGAATTGGGACAGACTCAGATGAATAATATAAAAATAATAACAAAGTTTATTGAGAAGATAATAAATGTAACAATATCTGAGGATGGTATGCGTTGCCTTTAACATATACTGTAGTAGATTTAATCAGCTCTACAAGCCTCCCTGTCTTCAATAACTAGTAAACAGTACAGTGGAACCTTGACTTACATACTACTTGACTTGCATCATATTTGACTTGCAGCAAGAAGGGGCCTGTTTGACTTGAGTCGCAGGCTTTGACTTACATCTCGGAGCCCCGGCGCAAGGCACCGGAATTGCGCGGCAGCCACAACCCAGCATCGCGTCTGCCGTCTCCAAACTGCTCCTGCCTTCTTCCCCTCCTCCGGCAGCGGCGGCTTCGGCGAGGCCAGCTCAGAGCACCTGGAGCTGGTCCTTGGCCTCACCGAAGCTGCCGCTGCTGCCGGAGGAGAAGAAGGGCCGGGAGCTCGGGGTTGGCCTCCCTGGTTAGACAGTCGGCTCACTCTTGTAAAAAATCTGGCTGCAGAAGTCTGGTCCACAATAGAAGCATTTTAATTGGGGAGCTGTAAAGTTGTGGGACTCTAATGGTAAGCATAGAGTTGTTCAGAACTTGGAACGTCAGGTTAAAAATCAGTAAAACTTAAATGTTAGACATTGTTTCTATGAACATTAAAAAGTGGAGGCGTATAATTTGTGGACTATAATTCCACTGCCTCCTCCTCTCTTTGAAGAGACATTTCATTTACATCCCCAGAAGGAATCTCCTATCCCAGTCAAATTTGTGTTAAATTGCTGTTTTCGGGGGTCTTTTTCATCATCTGGAACGGATTAATCCGCTTTCCCATTACTTTCTATGGGAAATGTTCATTTGACTTAAGTCATGTTTGACTTAAGTCTAGACCACTGGAACGGATTAATGACGTAAGTCAAGGTTCCACTGTTTAGCCCTCACTGCCTGACAGAACTCTCACAGAGCAGTGCTCTCCCCCAGCTCTCACTCTCAACTTAACTCAACTCACTGAACTCCTCAACTGACTAGGCTCCACCCTTTTTATATCATACCATTCCCCGCCCTCCGGCTGGGATTGGCTGATGATTTGTATATTCATTACTCCTGTTTCCAGGGTTTTGTCACAGAAGTTCACAGTGGTCATGCTTCCTGTCACCCGGTCTTGAGTCCCAAACCAGAAGTCTTGTAGCAGACAATGGTCCATCAGATCTGGAGGTGAGAGACACATGTCTTGGGAACTCCCCATGAGCAAGGAGACAATTTAATGCCTGCTAAGGGGAACCCACCTTGCCCAGCCTGGTGTCCTCCATTGTCTTGTGCTATTCCAAAGAAACTATGGAAGTTTCACTGCAATCATTTGGGAGGCCACCTGGTTAAGAAAGGCTGATGCAAGCTTCAGGATGCCACTTATGGACTGGTGTTGATTTGCAAATCCTGAAGCTGTTTCAAAGAGCTGCTTGGACCATAATAAAGTTCCAACCAGCCAGCGAAATCCCTAAATCTGCTTCCCAGGCCAATGTTTAGCCCTTGAGTATCTCTGCAAGACGTCACGATTGCAGATTATGGGTTTTTAGAAAACCATTATTTATACATTTCCTTTTTTGCATGTAAAGAGAAAATTGCAATATGCTTTAGTCCAACAAGCGAGGGAAAAGTACAGAACTTGTGGAAACAATTTGATCCCCTACATACATCCAGCACCATCTTAGAAACACAGGGTGCCAGGGTGGAATCATTTATTGCACAAGGGTGTGTATGTCAGCAGTGTTGGAAATGCAAGACTTGAGACTGAAAAAGAAAGACACCAAAACAAAGAGAGAAGATTGATGGGGGATAGCCCCCAAACAGTGGAAGAATGATCATGCATGTTGAGTGTTCACAGAATTCTGAGGGCTACTCCATATTTTTTTCTTGTTTATGCATAGGCTCTAGACTATTTATATTGGTATTTTTTGCCATCATCCACAAGATGTTTCTCTTGCCTCCCATTTTGTGTTGCCTTTTTTTTTTCTGGTGAGCTTAGCGCTATGGCACTTTTCTTGAAACATTATGTCTGCAGCAAGAATGTTTCTGGTTGGATGCTTTCAGAAAGCAATTATTGAAAACGCAGAAAATCTTCAGCATTGAAACGGATGTACCCCGAAAGTACATTGAAACTGCAGTACCCCAAAAGGGCTTGAGGGAGGGAGAGAGGAAGGTTTTAAAAGCTAGGGGTTTTTAAAACTCCCCCCTTCCCCAAGCTACAGCTGATTGGCACTGGGGTGGGGAAACACAAGGTTTTCTCCCCCACCCCAGTGCCAATCAGCTGAAGCCCAGGGCTTGCCTCCATGGCACACAACGTTTAAAATGCTTTCAGCAACTGAGCCAATTGCTTGGCTCCCTTGCTGAAAGTCATTTTAAACCAGGCGCTGCTACCCCCCCCCCGGGTGCTGGGAAGTGGTGAGCTTCCCAGAGCAGGGGAGTGGCAAATGATGTTTAAAATGTCTTTAAGCAATGTAGCCAAGCTGGCTCCATTGCTCAAAGTCATTTTAAACATCGCACCCCACAGTCCTGACCCGATCTGCCTCCGCATATCGTAGATTTTCAATGATCGCAGGCTGGGGTAGACAGGGGTTACTGTAAGTTTCTTTCAAAATACTGTACAGGGACTTTTTGGCCAAAGAGCCATTTCAAGCTGTCAACTCACCTTACTTTCATCCCTCCCTGAAATGCCTAATAAAGTATCATGAGTATGTTTGACTGTAGATCTATACATTTAGACCCATTTTCTATTTATTGGGGCAATAGTGGAGGTCTATGACCTACAGTATGAATTTCTGTGCTTCCATGCGTCCCCAGTAGAAGGGGAAGTATCTCTTGGGATGAACAGAACTGGAAAAATAAATTTCTGCTTCAGCGTGAGGTTGCATGGTAGTTTTCCAGGCCCCCTGCTCCTAACTGGTTCCAGTGTCCAGTTACGTACAGTTGACAAAAGGTGTTACAATGTGTGTCAGAGATGCAGGGCAGAACACTGGTCCCTTGAGAATGCAGACTCCTTTGCACACATTCAGGCATGCACTGTTTGTGAAGTCAGACCCACAACCAGTTGCATGACTGATCCGGTGAAGGGCAACCAGTCGGAGGCTGCGGGTCTGGGCAGCCCTAAGGATACAGAGATTCCCACACCCCTCCCAAATGAATACAATGTTTCCCCCCATCTCTTCTTGCTCAACCACTGCCCTCTCTCTCTCTCTCTCTCTCTCTCTCTCTCTCTCTCTCTCTCTCTCTCCTCTATTTGAATTATCCGTTTGGATGTGAAAGCGTTACGTGTAGCAACACGCGGGGGGGGAGAGAGAACCTGTTTTCCAACTCACGGCATCGCCCGCCAAACATTCTTCTGCCAATGTTAATCGCAGCTCTTAAGCGCCATGTGGCAGAAAAGTGTGGTGCTCCATTATTAACAGCTGCATTAACGGGGCCTCAATCGAGCGGCGCGGAGTTATCTTCTTTTATGAACAGAGTGCAAGGCATAAAACAGCGTTTAGCACCAAACAGCAAAATCATGTTTGATTACAAAATTGAAAAGAAAAGGACAGGACAGAGGTTGCGCCCGGGGGGGGGTGTTGGTTGGTTGGTATAGTTCACTGGAACAGACACAGCTGAAGGTGGTTAATACCCCTGCAATAATAACCGTCCTTGGTAACATTTTTATTATGATGATGGCCAGAAGTGTTGCCAGAAACTATATCTCTGAAGAGATAAAAGTCCAGGCAATCAAACCTTAAAGTAATATGGGTGGGGATTTCTCTCTTCTTCATTTTACCTGTCATAAACTCAGTGACGTCCGCTCACCTACAACATCTCCAGTTAAAAATAATAATTCAGGCAGACCTATACACCCAAAACAACAAGGAATGGCATATGGACATTTCATGACCCTCCCTCATATTTCACACTTGGGAGAGGAGGACCAATGCCCGTAAATATTATTTATCTATACATAATTATCTAGGGTAAATGTGGGTCACATTTAGGCAAGTTTAAGCAACTCAGTGGCCTTTTTGGTCTTACTTTTTTGATGATTTGTGAGTGGCTGTATTAGGTAACTATTCTGTTCCCATAATGGCCAAACAGATGCAGATCGCACAGTCTGACTGAGCCCTGTATATGGAGATGTTCTTCCTTTTATCCATCCCAGATCTCCCAGGAAGGATGAACCTGGCTCAAGTTTCATTCACCCATTCCCTAATAGTTGTCTTCCAGACATCTTCTCATCCTTGCTTCCCTCCTTCAGATAATCAGCTACAATAAGAACATAAGAACATAAGAAGAGCCATGCTGGATCAGGCCAAAGGCCCATCTAGTCCAGCTTCCTGTATCTCACAGCGGCCCCACCAGATGTGTTTGGGAGTGCATGAGACTAGATATCTGTCTCCTGATACCACTCTCCTGCATCTGGCCCTTGAAGTACCCTGGTTTAAACCCTGGAGGTTACACATCACCATCATGGTTTGTAACCTGTGATGGACTTTTCCTCCAGGAATCTGTCCAATCCCCTTTTGAAGGCATCCAGGTCAGATGCCATCACCACATTGTGTGGCAGGGAGTTCCATAGACTTACAACGCGCTGGGTGAAAAAATATTTTCTTTTGTCAGTTCTTACTCTACCAGCCCTCAATTTGAGTGTATGTCCCCTAGTTCTGGTATTTTGGGAGAGGGAGAAGAGCTTCCCTCTATCCACTTTACTCATACCCTGCATTATTTTGTATGTCTCAATCATATCCCCCCTCAATCGCCTTTTTTTCAGACTAAAGAAGCCCAAATGTTTTAGCCTTTCTTCATAAGGGAGGTGCCCCAGCCCAGTAATAATTTTAGTCGCTCTCTTCTGCACCTTTTCCAGTTCCACTATGTCTTTCTTGAGATGCGGTGACCAGAATTGTACACAATACTCCAGGTGGGGCCTTACTATTGTTTTGTATAATGGCATTATAATGTTGGCTGTTTTATTTTCAATCCCCTTTTTGATAATCCCTAGCATAGAATTGGCCTTCTTCACCGCTGCCACACATTGGGGAGACACCTTCATGGAGCTGTCCACCAACACACCAAGATCTCTTTCCTGATCCATCACGGATAACTCAGAGCCCATGAGTTGATAGATGAAGTTTGGATTTTTTGCCCCAATATGCATTACTTTACATTTGGTTACATTAAAACGCATTTGCCATTTCTCAGCCCATTCCCCCAGTTTGGAGAGATCCTTCTGGAGCTCTTCACAATCTTCTCTGGTTTTTACCACACGGAAAAGTTTTGTGTCATCGGCAAACTTGGCCACCTCACTGTTTATCCCTGTCTCCAGGTCATTTATGAACAGATTGAAAAGCACCGGTCCCAGGACAGAGCCCTGGGGCACACCGCTTTTCACTTCTCTCCATTGTGAAAATTTCCCATTGACACCTACTCTTTGTTTCCGGGATCTCAACCAGTTCTCAATCCATAAGGGGACCTGCCCTCTTATCCCCTGACTGTGCAATTTTCTCAGCAGCCTTTGGTGAGGGACTGTGTCAAAAGCCTTTTGAAAATCCAGATAGACTATATCAACCGGTTCACCCAAATCCACGTGCCTGTTGACCTTTTCAAAAAATTCTAAGAGGTTTGTCAGACAAGATTTACCCTTACAGAAGCCATGCTGATTTTCTCTCAGCAAGGTTTGTTCTTTTATGTGTTTTAAGATTTTCTCTTGGATGAGGCTTTCCACCATCTTCCCTGGGACAGATGTAAGGCTAACCGGCCTGTAGTTTCCTGGGTCCCCCTCCTTCCTTTTTTAAAAATTGGTGTGACATCTGCTATCCTCCAGTCCTCCGGCACTGTGGCCGTTTTAAGAGACAAGTTGCATACAACCGTTAAGAGATCTGCAATTTCATTTCTCAGTTCCCTAATAACCCTTGGGTGGATGCCATCTGGGCCAGGTGACTTGTTAATCCTCAATTTATCAATTAGTCCTAAAACCTCCTCTCTTTTAACCTGTATTTGATTTAATTCTTTAGTCAATGATCAATGATCAATGCCTTTAAAAAAAATCTGGTCGTCAATGTATTCCAGCGCAGAATGAGTGAAATAGTTATTCCTCACACTCCAGCTATTCTCCTTCTGTTCATACAGTCCAGCATAGCCTTCACTATTTTAGGAATTCAGTACCACATATTTGCAGTCTGAAAATATTATATATAGCACATAGAGATGGGCACGACTTGAAAAAAATTTTTTTCGAGTTGTCGTTAGTCGGGCCAGTCCCATTTCGGGTCGTTTCCGGTTTTCGCGAAAATTCGCAAAAATTAGTCGGTTCGTTTTTTCGTTGTCGTTAGTACTGGTTTTTTTTTTGGGGGGGAGCGGGCTCCTGGAGGCACCTCTGTGGGGTGGGTGCCTCCTCTGGCCCGCTATAAAGGGAAAGTGGGCTCCTGGAGGCACCCGTGGGTGCCTCCTGCCACTAGGAAGGGGAAGCAGGCTCCAAGAGACCCCTCTACATGGGGGTCTCCCTTCCTCACCTGCTGCTGCTGCAAAATGCTATGCAATAGCCATATGGATATTGCATAACATAATGTGCAGACGTGAGACCAGTGTGAGAGTGATAGGGTCATACCTTCCCTTCACAAGGCTCCCGCACCACCATGTCTCACACAGAAGGGAATTGTACTTGCTGCGTGTAGTGCAATGCAAGCAAGTAGATCTGGCTTTAAGGTGGCTTAGTGCAAGAGCTAGGGTTAGGCTAGTGACGGGTAAGGTTACGGTGGGCTAGTGGGTTGCACCTCTGGGTGCCTCTCTGACCCACTAAGAAGACAGTCTGTGACGTATGGGTACGGAGTCAAGGGTTAGGGTTAGGGCTAGGGCAGGTTTTAGGGGGCTTTTTGGCACATCCCAGAAGTCTCCATGGCCAAGTGGCCATGCGACTGGTGGGATGGCTCCAAAAATTTGCATGGTTGTCCACTCCCACATGGCTGGCCACTTGGCCAGCCCATCATTGCGCAGGTGTAAATAAAATAAAATAAAATAAAATCAATGGAGGACAGAGGAGGAGAGGAGAGACATTTTGTTGCAAGAAAAAACCCACTGCTACTGTGAAAAATCTGGCAGTTTATAAATTTTCGCGTGTTTCTGTTGTGCTTGTGTGTTTTTGGACCACGATTTCAAAAACAATATTGCGTTTGCCGCCCCATTTTGGATCCCCCGCCCGCACCGCATGGCATGGCGATGGCGACTCGCGAGTCCGGCTGCCCAGGACGGGGGGGAGGCGGGACCCCCCCTCCAGAAACCACCCCTCCGGTAGGTGCCCTGCGCCCTTAGTCAAGCAGGCATTTTTCCGCCTGCTTTTTTGGCCCGGGAATGGGTGGGGGGATAGTTTAAAAGTTTTTTCCTGTGCCGTCCGTGCCGCTTGGTTGCGCTTTAATTGCGGGCGGGCGGCGGCGAGACTGGGCATTTTGGTGGCTGCGAGCCTGCGGCGAGTCCCACCAGAGCAGCCCACTAGGACGGGGGATGAGGGGGGAGGCCGGGGACCTCCAGAAACAACCCCTCTGGTAGGTGCCCTGAGGCACGGCAGGCATTTTCCCGCCTGCTTTTTGGCCGGGAACCGGGTTTTTTTAACTTTTAAAAACTTTTTTTCTGTGCCGCGTGTGGCATCGCGCGATCTCGCGATGCAAGGAACGAGCACGACAAATCAGACCAAAATTGTTCGTTCGTCGGTTCGAGCTCGAAGTCTGGCGGAGTAATTCCCGTTACCGTTTCCGTAGAGTAACGGAACCGAGTAACGGAAACAGAAACGGGAATACCGCTAAGTCGTGCCCATCTCTAATAGCACAGCTTCTTGTGCCCTCTAGTGGTCAATTATGCTAATGCCTGCTGAAGTATTTTTTTCTGTTTCGCCCCCTTGACTATACTATATATTTAGCATTTGCTATCATCCATGGATTTCAGTATCTGCTGGGCTCCCTAGAACCATTCTCCCATGGATATGGGATTCCTACTGTATATCAAACCGTGAGCTCATGGAATGAACAGCTCAGGTTGTGATCAGTTAGCTGTTGGGCTTCTACGGACTTGTTCTTGAGAACTGCAGTGACCCAGCCCTGAGTGTTTGACTGTTAAAGAGGGGAAATCGAAACTAGCATCAAGTTTTGTTTACTACATTTAAGGAAATCCATTTAGCCACAGCATAGAAGTTAAAGCTATTACATCTGATGGGGCCACAGTGAGATACAGGAAGCTGGACTAGTTGGGCCTTTGGCCTGATCCAGCATGGCTCTTCTTATGTTCTTATGATCTATTTAAAGACGACCCTGAAGTTGGCTTCTATGTGTGAACTACCTCTATCTAATTAACATGGATGTGACAGGGAGAGAAAAGAATCCAAGAGGACCAATTAGGAAGAGACAGCAGAGGGACGCCACCAATGCAAGCCTAAGATTATCATTCTGCACGCAGATCTAGAGCAGCAAATCAATGAAGACACAGGAGGGCTCATCTGAATATCTATGATGTGCTATATAAACTAGTGCTGCGTTCCAAGGTCACCTAAAACCATTTTCTCTTAGGGACGTGCCCCAATGTCTCTTCCAAATATGAATTCACAATTACAGGCCTTCCAGTTCAGAATTCAGAATGTTAAAACCTCTGAACTTCCAAATACCCAGACATACAATTACAGTCAATATGAATATTATCTAGATGTTTTTCCAATGCAAACCAGCAAAGCATTTTTAAAAGGCCTTCAATTTGTCCTCTGACCCCCCCCTTCCCAGTGATTGCGCTGAACAAAAAATAGGTCACACCACAAGTCAGCAGTGTCTAGGAATCCGGAAAAGACCGTAAGAGGCAAAGACCTGTGGATATATAGGAGAAGATTCTGTAACACACACAAGCACTCTCTCTCTCTCTCTCTCTCTCTCTCTCTCTCTCTCTCTCTCTCTCTCTCTCTCTCTCTCTCTCTCTCTCTCTCTCTCTCTGGCTGATACTTCACGTCCATCTCATCACTGTTCACAGTCCCGCTTGCGACCGGTACAAAGTTATCTTACCGCATGTCCATTGCGTGATGACAGGAGTTTGTCCTGACCACACCCCCTGAACTGCGATTTAAGTGAGATGAGTGATTCCCCTCCCTGGCCTTGGGAATTTGCTTGTCTCGCTTCTCGTTCCGAGACAAGAGCCCACGAAGTAAGCCTCGTCACGGAACAAGTGCCGATTGTTTCTCGTTGCCATCTAGTGGTAGGAGTGCAAAGTGACATTCGCCAGTAAATTCCCTATGGAGTTAGCAATGCAGTGCTGAGATTTTAAAAGACAAATGCCTCGAAGTTTGCTCCGTAACGCATTGAAGGCAAGGCTTTGGAGACTCGAAACATAAAAAAACAATAACGAAAGGTCAGACCGAAAAAAATAGAGACTGAAGGCATAAAATTTCACATCTCATCACGGAATGAGGGCATGCAGTAACAGTCGTCCCGGAATCATCCCGTGGGTACACGGGAACAGGGACAGAAGTGGGAGAAGATCACATGACTGCAACCGACATCAACACGCAAAGAACTTCCTCCTGGAATGAGAATGGACATGAACTATCTCTCTCTCTCTCTCTCTCTCAAATAGAACGCCAGGCTAAAATGCCACGTTCAATGAGCTTACCATATCAATACCCTCGCAATGCTGATTTCATTAAGTCTGTGCCCTTCCCATGTGCTCGAAACAGGGAAGCACTTTGCTGATAGGAAATCCCCCCCACCGGTTTAGTGATGTCGCCAACAGGGCTATGCTAATTTTGGCAGTGGCGGGTGACCCTCGCTGTGGTACTTTGACAGGATAAAACCTTCAGACGCCATCAGATCGCAATCCACCGACTGGGCTAGCCTGCCTGATGTCGGGATGGGGGTCAAAGCCGATGGGGGTGACTTTGTGAATGTCTGATGTGTATAAATCACTGCATTTATGAATGAAATATGCTCCAAAGGGGGAGGCTTCCATGAGAAAAGCAGACCATCCTCTTTCAGGTCTACTTTGGTTTGGATTCATACGCTGATGCTCTCTGTCCTATGGTTTAGAGTCTTAATGATTCCTAATTTACGTTTTAATGGGTGGTGGGAGCCAAACAGCATAACAACCCATACTTAATGGGTATTAGGAAAGGTTGTCTATGTGTGACTTTCACACACCCCAAGCCACTGTCCACCTAATGAGGTTATTCAGACCAGGGTGGACGGACAGACAGACAGACAGACAGACAGACAGACAGACAGACAGACAGGACAATATTTTCCTGAAGGTCGAGCTTCCATCCAATTTCCATCGAAAAGAATGGAGCCAAAAGAAATATGAATACAGTGTATTAAAAGCGCTAACACAGCAAGCCTCTTGCTTATTCAAAGGGAGATGCCTCTGGAGTCAAAAGGGCAGGTTGTAAATATTGTGCTTATTTGTTTTTGTTTGGAGAAATAGCTTTAATATTGCATCAAGGCCGGGGAAAGGAAAACATCTCACACCGCCAGAAAACATCAGTTGTTCTTCTTCCTGGGGCCATCTGGGTTCTGCACACAAAGGCCTCCAGACACCAGCGACGCCTCTAGGGAGTCTGACTGGAAAATGCACCACCAGGTGATGATCCGATGTCAGCATCTCAGGAGGTGGCAATGTGGTTTGACAGGTGATTAGGGAGATGGCCTGACTTTGCTACAGCCATGGCCTCGGTTTTGCAGGAGGGAGACCATGCCATCAGGTGTGCCATTTAGAAAGAATCTTAGGCAGGTTTAGCTTTAAGAAAAGAGGACTGAGGGGAGATAGGGTAGCCCTTTTCATTCTTTGCCGTTCCACTCTGTGGAACTCCCTGCCACAAGATGCGGTGATGGCATCTAGTCTGGATGCCTTCAAAAGGGGATTGGATAGATTCCTGGAGGAGAAGTCCATCACAAGTGACAAACCATGATGGAGATGTGTAATCTCCAGGCTTAAAACCGGGGTACTTCAAGGGCCAGATGCAGGGGAGTGGTATCAGGAGACAGATAGCTAGTCTGGTGCACTCCTAGAGGCATTTGGCGGGGCCACTGTGAGATACAGGAAGCTGGGCTAGATAGGCCGTTGGCCTGATCCAGCATGGCCCTTCTTATGTTCTTATGTTCTTATATTCCGCACCAAGGCTTCCCCTGATACTGGCAAGATTTCCCAGCTTCTCACAACAAGGAGCTCCTATGCTCACTTTTCCTGTTTATTTTTAATTCCCTTCTGTTTCAAACAAGACACATTCAACTCTGCACTTTCAAGATCAGAAGACATTTCGCACAAGAATAATAATCCTGTGCAGTTTGCCAGGGAGAAAAAAAAAAGGTACATGAAATTCCCAAGAAGTCCTTGAAACAAACAAGAAATCCCATAATGCCTCTCACCCGATGTCTTTGACCGAGTTTTGTGCAGTCTTTTTTTCCCCTTATGAGGGAAGAGGGATTCTCGTCTTCTGTTTCCCAAGGAGAGTGAGAGACAATAAGATCTCTGATCGCAAGCAGACGGTGAAAAGACAAGTTGCATTTACAGCCAGAAGGGAATAGGATCATTTTTGTTGTTGTTGAAATTTAGCATTTCACAGAAGCTAGAAGACCATTTGCAAAGATGGATTGAGAGCTCCTTTCAATAACAGCGCTACAGGCTGGACACTGTGCACAGGGGCCAAACCAGTGGGTTGCTATTGTCCAGTGACTGACAGCTGGTAAATACGATCAAGTCCCTGTAGCTCTGCAGAAGGAAACAGCCCCGCAATCTGCCCTGGCCTCTCAAACACTTAAGACGGATACCGCACTTCAGATTTGAAACGCCTTTTCCTGAAAGACAAATCGCCTTAAGAATCACTGTCCGCTTTTCAAATCGCTTTTTCTGACGAGCCCCCTTGGCCACGCCCATTTTTGACCACTTTGTCGGTTTGTCTTTCCACGACCACTAGGGGTGGTATTTTTAAAAATCGGTTCCTGCACCCCCTTTTAAAGCAATTTGGTTGAATTTGCGGATAGACTGCACCACCTTTTTTTGCCCCCCCCCCCCGTTTCTGCCATTTCCCTGTCGTAGCTTAAAGCGGTTCAGCCAAGGGCAAATGGGGAAGCCGATTGTTAAGCAACTGCTGAAGTGCGGACTGCCGAACCGCTGTAGTGACCATGTGACCATGGGAGGAGATAAGGCGATGCAAAATAAAAAGCGGCTGCTCAAGGAAGTGCAGTAGCGGCCTTAGTGAGGGACGACAGGGCGGTAAAAACAGAGAGCCTATAAGCAAGACTGCCCCCCCCCTTGCATCAACTTGGAAAGGAACAGCAGTTCCGTGGAACTGAGAGGACTGTATTTTGCTCTGAGTTGCACCGTCCGTTAGGCTGAGTTACGGCTTCATTCTGCATTTCCTCCTAGATGGGAAATGCTGCAGTTGCAGCCATGGATTCCTGGGGAAGAGAGTCATGGTAGAGGAAGGTGCTGCCAATAGATGGAACATACCATGGTGATGGACACTGTGTTTTCTGTCTGCCATATGAGGCTGGAAGAAGCCAGCATCAAAATAGCATTGAATAGTATTGTTGCTTAACCTGAGGATTTTATTACCGAGTTCAAATGTTACTCTGCATGAAGGATAAAATATTAGCTGACACTTTTAAGATTCTTTGGGGCTACCCCTGTCCAGGGGCATATCTTTGGGGGGCAGAAGGGTACATCTGCCCTGGGCGCAGAAATCTTGGGGCGCCTGGAGGAGGAGGAGGAGGAGGAGGAGGAAGCCCTGCGCCTTCCTGCCACTGCGCGCCAGGCAAGCAGCAAAGCAAACAAAGCAAACAGGCAGGCAGGCGTGCGAGCACAGTGGCTGCAGCGCCCTCCTCCTCCTCCTCCTCCTCCTCCTCCTCCTCCAACTCTTCATCGCCACCGCCACCACGGAAGAGGTAAGGCATGGGCGCGCACACATACATGCCCACCCATGCGCACGTGCAGGTGCACACACACACCTGCCCCACGCCCATCCCATGCCCACAGGATTGCCCCCACTTGCCGGGTGGATGTGATGGGGTTGGTGAGGGCCAGAGTTGCGCAAAAACAACTTTGTCCCCAGGCGCCCCAAAACCTTGCTATGCCACTGCCCCTGTCAATCGACAATAACTCCCTGGCTGGACAGCTCAATGGTTTAGGTGTCTGTTTGCAGAGCCAGAGGTTGGAAGCTCGATTTCCCCACTGTGTTTCCTATGTGCAGAGCCAGCCTGGGTGGCTTTGGGCAAGCTGTACAGACACCCAGAGGTACCTCCCAGAAGAAGAGAATGGGAAACCACTTCTGAGTATTCTCTACCTGGAAATGGTCAGAACTGATGTACTACTAAGCAGTACATGCTCAGTATATGTAATTATACTATATTATATGAAACCGCTTTGCATTAGGTCAGCTCAATGTTCTCTGTGGGCCTACATTCTCTACTTTAGGTGTTTCCTACTGCAGCAGGACTCCCATATCAGTGGGACTGGAATCCACCATTTCCCTTATATGCAATCTGAAAATATTAAAAATCTTAATATAAAATCCCAGAGGGGCATATTTCCATGATGTAGTTACCCAAACTGGGTGCTAGAGGGAGACAGAGACCATGCTATGTATAGAGTTCACCATTATCTACAGTTTCCAGCAACTGGGGGTGGGGAATGGGGCTTGAAATTGATCCCCCGCAGATATAGGGACCCTACTGGATCTCTAATTATTACGTTCTGAGGAGAAAAATAAGAGTGGGACCAAAGGAATAAGTAAAAGCAAAGCCAAGTGTTCTGCTTATATACCAACCCATACCACTTCAAATAGTCTCTGGGCGGTTTTACAGTTTTTAATTACAGCAGCAGGCTACACATTGTCCCCCAGCAAGCTGGATACTCATTTTACTGACCTCAGAAAGATGGAAGGCTGAGTCAACCATGAGCCTGCTACCTGGGATCGAACCCCACCCTAAGTGAGCGGGCCTGTGCCATTCTAGTGGGCCTGACCCCGGTTGGCCTCTGGGAGATACGGTCCAACAGGTACTCTGGTCCCAAGCCGTGGAGGGTTTTGAAAATCAAAACCAGGACCTTGAACCTTATCTGGAGGACAACGGGTAGCCAATGCAGGCGAGCCAGAACTGGGGTGATGCGCTCGAATCTACGAGCACCCACCACCAGTCTCGCTGCCGCATTCTGCACCCACTGGAGCCTCCGGACAAGGGTCAAGGGCAACCCCACGTAGAGGGCTAAAGACCTCCTCTGTTCCCCTCATCCTTTGAATGGCTGGCCCACTGCAACAACCTGGACTTCTCGTTTCTCATTATGTGACCCAAATGTTTTTGGCTTTCTGCCTTTTATGCCCCTGTTATTCCAAGCCTCCGATGCTTGAACAGTTTGGAGTTGGAGGCTGAGGGGGGGGGGAGATCAAAAACTCTCCCGGACTTTCTCCAAATATCTCTCCTTGCCCTTCAAAGCCGCTCCAGGGAAGGAAGTGACATACTTCCCGAAGAGGTTTTGCAAAGCGGCAGCCTCTCCGCCGAAGACACAGCTGGCTCCTCCGTGCTCACTGAGCTGAAGAATCGGCGGTGGGTTTCCTGCTTTGGAAACGAAGGAGGCAACAGCTGGCTCAGCTGTATTTCAGACACATTATTTCTAGGGAAAGGGAAACTCGGCAGGAACCGATTTCACTTCGCCTTCGGAGTCATTGGCTTCGACATCCACACTGGCACGAAAGGAGGAGGAGGAGGAGGAGGAGGAGGAGGAGGAGGAGGAGGAGGAGGCCTGTTCTACACCAGCTTCAGGGAAGTACGATAGAAACTGCGAGCTATGCCCTGCTCACGAATATGCAACCTATAATATAATATAATATAATATAATATAATATAATATAATATAATATAATATAATATAATATAATATAATATAATATAATGGTAAGATAGAGAGTATATTATATTAATAGTCCAGAATAGAATATATAGAAATAGTACAGTGGACCCTTGTATAACAAACAGTTTGTATAACATAAACTCTGTACAACATAAAAAATTCTGGAGAGAGGGGAAATTTGCTTAAAAGAATTGTCTATGGGGCAAATCCACACAACATAAAATTGGGATTACTCCATTTTCAATGCATTCCTATAGGAAATTTGTATAAAGGCAAATTTGCTTAACATAATTTCATTTGGAACGAATTAATTCCTTTATACAAGGTACCACTGTATATTATATTAATAAATTCTATGTATCTATCTATCTATCTATCTATCTATCTATCTATCTATCTATCTATCTATCTATCTATCTATCTATCTATCTATCTATCATTTACATAAATAAATAAAGTTGATCTTTGAGAGATTCGCTGTGCCAGGTATTCTGGTCCCAAGCTGTGGAGGGTTTTATAGATTAAAACCAGGACCTTGAATCTTATTCGGGACGCAACGGGTAACCAATGCAAGCAGGCCAGTACTGGTCATATCAACGCACACCCGCCTCCAGTCTGGCCGCCACATTTTGTACCTGCTGAAGTCGCCAAATAAGAGTCAAGGGCAGCCCCACGTAGAGAGCATTACCCAATGAAGAGAGCCTGTTCCATTGCAATACGTCTCATCCCAACTTTGGAGATGGCTCTTGACTAGAGATGGGCACGACTCAAAAAAATAATTTTTCGTTTTTCGTTTTTCGTTTAGGGGGTCCGTTTCGGCTCGTTTTCGTTTTTCGAGGGTTTTCTTGCACATTTTTCATTTTCGTTTTCGTACGAAACGAAACGAAAAACATAAACGAAAACGAAAAATTTTCATTTCGTTAGCATTCTTTTCAATGCAATGTGTCTGCCGTAACGAAAACGAAAAAACACGGCAAAATTTTTCGATTCGTTTCCGTTGTCGTTTTGCTTCTGAAAAATTTTTCGTTTTCGTTTTCGTTGCGAAACGAAATGAAAAAACGAAAACGAAAATGAAAATTTCGATGAGTCGTGCCCATCTCTACTCTTGACCAACCCTTATTTCTTCCTCTTCATCCTCATCCTCTTAGATCTGCAGATGTGGAAGGGACCCTATGGATCATCCAGTCCGGTTTCTGTCAAGGAGGCCCAGTGAGGAATCGAACTTCCAACCTCTGTCTCTGCAGTTGGATACCTGAACCACCAGGCTCTATCCAGCCCTTGACAGTTCCAGGGACCTTTTTGCCTTCACCAGCCCAGGATTCCATGTACACGGCCTACCTGCCAAAACCTGCTGTTCTTTACTTCTTGACAGAAACGACGACAATGACGACGAAAACCAGGAGAACCACAAGGCCAACCGAGATGACACAGCACTTCATCCTCCTAGCGCGTCGCTGAAACAGAAAAGAAAAGAAACAACCATAAAAGCTTTGTCTTCGGTGGCCAGGACAAGTTCAACACCTTGCGCACAGGAATTTATTTATTTATTTATTTATTTATTTATTTATTTATTTATTTATACAACTTATATGACCGCCCACTGTCCAAAGATCTCTGGGCGGCGTACAATCAAAAGAATTAACAGTTAAGACATCAAATATCAATAAATAATTAAAACAACAATAAAAACCTTACACTAAAATCATTACACTAAAATTGCCATCAGAGGACCCACAGTCTATATTGTATCAATTAAAAAACTTCTGGAAAAGGAACGGTTTTACCTGGCACCGAAATGTCATCAATGTTGGCGCCAGGTGGATCTCACTTGGGAGGGCATTCCATAGCTTGGGGGCAGCTGCCGAGAAGGCCCTGTGTCTACAAGCCATCCCTCTCACCTTCTTGAGGGATGGTTCTTTCAAGAGCCCCCCCCCGGCTTGATCTTAATTGCCGCGTAGGTTCGTATGGAAGGAGGTGGTCCTTCAGGTATCTAGGTCCTATATTATGGGCTGTACTCCTAGGACAGCCTAGGAGGTGACTTTGCATATACAAAGAGATGGAGAAAATTGGACACACCATGGATGAGTTCTTTGGAAAGCATGTTGCATCTTCTGAGATTAGAGGTCCATGCTTCAGATATTGTCCTGAAGCATGCACACGGACAAATGAAAGAGTCTAACTTGTATGCATCCTTTGTTTTTGCCCCGTCGTTGGGTTTCGATGTCCTCAGGATTCTCTTGAAATGGCTGTCACGTTTCCCACTATCCCCACGAGATAAAGCTGTTGCTTATGTTCTAATGGATCCTATTAAGTGTTTCAGCCGCCTGTATCTCACGCTGCGGCCAGCCGCGGTTTGTGCTGGGTCACTGCTTAGCGCCGGAGAAAGGAAGGGAGACAGACACCAAGAGAAAACATTTTGTCTTTTGCTTTCTGACGTCTGCCAAAACTGAAGTGCCTTGTCTTCCTGTATTTGATAAGATCTGTGGATCGTGCACTACCCTCTCCTTTCTGATAAGAGGCACCAGGGGCTGAAACCGAGACCAAACAGAGCAAAGTGACCTTTTACAAGATATGCAAATTATAATGTGCTCCCCAAATCTGGCGACCTTTAAGGTGAAGTTTCCTTAACAGGTATGAACGAATTTGCTACTAAATATCACTGTGCCAGCACTGGCGTTTGGAAAGGCCAATAGTATTATTAAATACTTCTTGAGGCATATATCGGGGTATGTGTTAAATAATGGCTAAGCAGCCTGCTCCCAGCTTAAAATTATATTCAAAAGATCAAAAGTTTCCATAGGAAGGCTGGAGTCCAGCAGAGTTTTAAGCAGAGGGTATGTCATGCCAGACTGGATTAACCATTTTTGAAAAAAATACCATAATCCCAGCAGGTTGCATAAGCTTTCTCTCACTACGAATTTGTGCTCTGTTCAGTTTCAGGGTCCCAAGTCATGATCTTAGGGCGTAGAAATGCAGTTCAAGCTCTTTTCACTTCTACTCACAGTTAACCTTTTCTTCATCCTGCTTGTCATAAAACCTTCGCTTCATTGTTTCTGATTGTGGAATCCCCCCCTCCCTTTTGATTCTAGTTTCTTCTTCCAGGTTTAGTCATGCAGGCAATTCCCTCTGATGTTCTGCTAATCAGGCGATGACAGCTATGGAGTCACAGCACTAGGAAATCAATCTGGCCCAACTAAGGGAATGCAACATTCAAACACATAAAGCCAGTTGAGAGTGAGGGTAAGGAGTGGGAATGAAGTCAATTATGGAATGCCCTCCCAAGTGAGACCCGCCTGGCACCAACGTTGATGACATTCCTGCACCAGGTTAAAACATTCCTTTTCCAGAAGTCTTTAACTGATTATTGCGGGTCCTGATGGCGATTTTAGTGTAGCATTTTAATAGATGGTATTTATTGTATTTAAATGTTTTATTGTTTTAATTTTATTGCAATTTTGATGTTTTAATTGTCTGAATTGTTTTTTTTTAATTGTGAGCCGCGCAGAGACCTTTGGGTAGTGGGCGGCATACAAGCTAAATAAATAAATAAATAAATAAACAAACAAATAAATAAATAAATAAATGAGCGTGCTGGCCAGAGAGTAAGCATCTTGTGCTCTGGCACTGGAGCAAATGTGAGTGAGATGCCTCTTCTGAGACCCAAGCATCCCGGAAATAGGAGGCATCGACTAGTAAAAGCAATTATGTCACCATCCTATATAGCTAATCACATCTGTTAATTAAAATGTCAACAAAACAAACAAAAATGTAAATCAGAATTAATTTCAGACTTTGGTTCCTGATTAAGTTTGCCCACTGTCAAATATAGGCACATTGAAAGAAATGAGCAACTGATAGACATGAAGAAGGGTCTTTTACAGCCACCTCTCGGGCATTTGCAAGATTCATTCCAGGCCACTGTGTGATAATATTTGTTTTCCCCTGTCCCATTTATGTAATGCGATTACTTTACACATACCGTATAAGCATCTCATTTTTCTGTGCATAAGACTATATTTTTGCCTAAAATTCTTAGACTGAAAATGAGGGTCATCTAATACATGGAAGTAAACTGAGGAGACAACCACACACTTGTGAAACTGCAACTTTGGATGGAATCTCTTTTCCTGTATTTTGAAACCATTGCCCCGAGTCCTAGTCTCTGAAGCCACGGAAAACAAACCTCTTCCCTCTTCAATATGACATCCTTTCAAATATTTAAACATAGCTATCATATCCCCCCTCAGCCGTCTTTTTGTAAGGCTAAACATTCCCAGCTCCCTAAGACGTTCCTCATAAGACATCAATTCGAGACCTTCAACCATCCTGGTTGCCCTCCTCTGTACTTGTTCAAGGTTGTCAACATCCTTTTTAAATTGAGGTGCACAGAACTGGACACAGTACCCCAGTGGGGTCTGACTGGAGCAGAATACAGTGGTGCTATCACCTCCCTTGATCTAGACACAATGCTTCTGTTGATGCCACCAAGAATCGCATTGGCTTTCCTGGCTGCCGCAGCACACTGCTGAGTCATGTTCAATTTGTGGTCCACCAAGACTCCCAGATCCCTTTCACAGGTACTATTTTCCATGTGATTAGTCTAGAAGAGCACTGTGATCAAGCTTGCAGATGAAATCAAATTGGAAGAGAGAGCTTATCTATCAGAAGGTGCGGTCGGGACTCAAGATGGTCGCAACAGATTGGAGAACTGGACTCAAATCAACAAAATACATTTCAACAAAGATAAATGTAACATTGGCATGGATACCATCAGGCAGTTATGTGTGTGTGAAGGAAGCTGAGTTGTAATGTCATGAGGACACTAGGCTCCATTTTGAGTCTATACTCTCGACTCCTAAACAGGTTACTCAAGGCAGAAGGTTCAAAGCGTAAGCATGATAACTGACCCAAACCTGCAGGAAAACACTAGGATGAGGAAGACTGAGATATATTCTTCATCTTCAAGATTTAACAGCTGCATCCGAAGAGAATTTCTAGTTACAATTGTGAGGAGGGTGGAGGAGGAACACCTGAAAGGGTATCCTATCGTAAGAGCGGAAGATGTTGCTGATCTGACGGCTAAAAACAAACACAGGCCCAGACTGACTCAGCAGAAGTATGGTGTTCACCTCAAGGTCAAGGTGCAATGCTATTCTGGTTTGGTCAGACCTGAAGTCCCCTGTTCAGTTTCAGGCATTAGATTTTAAGAAGAATATTGACCAACTCTGGCCCTCCAAGAGCTCAGGAGATGCCCAGAAGTTTGAGGCCTTTTATTATTTGAAGTTTCTGAGGCTCCTCTTATTATTTGGTCAAAATAGGGTTTTGCTGTTCATCCAAACAGCTTCATTGGTAACAATACATTAATGTAAAGAATGGCATGTGCCTTTTTTTAAAATGTGTAAAATGCATGGCAATATAATTATGGCTCGACTAGTCTGTGCATTGTTGTGCATATAATTCAGGTCACACAGTCATGAACCCTTGGCGGTGGTCAGTCCCCTCTGTGAGGTCCCACTCTAGCCAAATGACCCTGCACCCCTCACCCCTGTGCAACGCTTTAGGATCTGAATGAACTGGAACATGTCCAGAAGACAGCAACCAGGATAGCAAAATGTCTGGAAATCAGCCCCTGTCTGGAAACATATGTTGATGAATCATGAATTACAAATCATGAATTTAGATTCCGTCCCCCAAGCAATGAATTAATGCATTGGTACATCGACCCTATTTTTAAAAAAATACCCCATAAAATGCCCCCTCTGGCACCTAGAAACACCAAAGTTACAGAGAATCTCCCACTGACTTTATTCTACAACTGCAGCATGTTTTTTTTGAAGTTTATTATTTATTTATTCATTTTATTTTAGCGTATTTTTTACCCTGCCTTTCTTCTCAGTGAGTGCTTCTTAGTGAGTTTAGATTTTGGTGGTCCAAGTTATGCACCCCCAAAGAGGACCTCCCAAGGAAAAATGCCCCTCAAGTACATAGTGGCACCAGAATTACAAATAACCTTTGCCAGCTTCTACTCTATCATAGTCCCTGCAAGCTTGGTGAATGTTGGGGTTTGGATGTCCAAGTTATGCAGCCCCCAAGAACCCGCCTCCCCGAAAGTGACAGAGGCTGCAGATTGCAAGCGGGCCCAAATAGGCGAAAAAGGGGCTTGATGAATTGAGGAATCCCATACTCAGTGAACATAAGAACAAAAGAAGAGCCATGCTGGATCAGGCCAAAGGCCATCTAGTCCAGCTTCCTGTATCTCACAGTGGCCCCACCAGATGCGTTTGGGAGCGCATGAGACTAGATATCTGTCTCCTGATACCACTCCCCTGCATCTGGTCCTTGAAGGACCCTGGTTTTTAAGCCTGGAAATGACACATCTCCATCATGGTTTGTAACCTGTGATGGACTTTTCCTCCAGGAATCTGTCCAATCCCCTTTTGAAGGCATCCAGGACAGATGCCATCACCACATCCTGTGGCAGGGAGTTCCACAGACTAACAACACACTGGGTGAAAAAATACATTTTCTTTTGTCTGTTCTCACTCTCCCCACCCTCAATTTGAATGGATGTCCCCTAGTTCTGGTATTTTGTGAGAGGGAGAAGAGCATCCCTCTATCCACTTTACTCATGCCCTGCATTATTTTGTATGTCTCAATCATATCCCCCCTCAGGCGCCTTTTCCAGACTAAAGAGCCCCAAATGTTTTAGCCTTTCCTCATAAGGGAGGTGCCCCAGCCCAGTAATCATTTCAGTCACTCTCTTTTGTATCTTTTCCAGTTCCACTATGTCTTCTTTGAGATGTGGTGTCCAGAATTGGACACAATACTCCAGGTGCGACCTTACTATCGTTTTGTATAGTGGCATTATAATGTTGGCTGTTTTATTTTCAATCCCCTTTTTGATAATTTTGGAATTGGAATTGGCCTTCTTCACCGCTGCCACACATTGGGTAGACACCTTCATTCAGCTGTCCACCAGCACACCAAGATCTCTTTCCTGATCCGTCACGGATAGCTGAGAGCCCATGAGTTGATACATAAAGTTTAGATTTTTTTTTGCCCCAGTATGCATTACTTTACATTTTCCCACATTGAAACACATTTGCCATTTCGCACCCCTAGCATGGAATTGGCCTTCTTCACCACTGCCATGCACTGGGTAGATACCTTCATTATTTATTTATGTATTATTTATTTGTTTGTTTCATTTTTATACTGCCCATCTTCCAATATTGAACTCTGTGCTGTCCACCAGCACACCAAGATCTCTTTAGCAGTTTAAATTAGAAGAGGCCTCTAAATTGTGGCCCTCTTCCCAGTCTGGATGGGTCCGCCCTCCAGCTGGCGCAAAGAGTGAGGAATCTGGGCGTCGTCCTGGATCCGGGTCTGACCCTGGAGCTCCAGGTGTCAGCCGTGACCAGGTCGGCCTTTTATCATCTAAGGTTAATCGCCCAGATTCGCCCGTACCTTGACGGGAGCTCCCTGAAGACTGTGGTACAGGCATTGGTCATGTCGAGGCTGGATTATTGCAACGCTCTCTACATGGGGCTCCCCTTGAACCTTGTTCGGAGATTGCAGCGGGTCCAGAACGCGGCGGCCAGGCTGGTGGTTGGTGCGCGTCGTTTCGACCGCATCACTCCCATCCTGGTCCGCCTCCACTGGTTGCCTGTTGCCTCCCGAATAAGGTTCAAGGTACTGGTTTTGGTTTACAAAACCCTCCATGGCTTGGCCCCTGTTTATCTGGCGGAGCGGCTTCACCGACAATCAGATCGAGCCCGACCCACCCGTTCATCTCTGGCCCTCTCGTTGCAGACGATCTTCCCGAGGGAGGCCCGCAAGACAAGTACCCGTGGGCGGGCCTTCTCGGTGGCGGTGCCACCTATGTGGAACAACTTGCCCAGGGAGTTGAGACAGGCTCCAACGTTGGCGTCCTTTAGGAAAGGATTGAAGACCCTCTTTTTCAGGGATGCCTTTAATAATGACTAGAGTACCTTTTTTTTTCTTTCTTTCTCCCTTCCTCCCCCCCCCCCCCCCCCCCCCCCATATGCCGTAAGTCTGCCCCTGCCGCTGCTATTGTTCTTTGCCTTTTGGGCTTTTGTGTAAACCGCCCTGAGTTCCCGCTTGGGAAGTAGGAGCGGTATAAAAGTTTTAAAATAAATAAATAAATAAATAAATCAGCTCTAGTGCAACTGCTAGCAGCCCAGGAACTTACCAGCACTCACTTATTTCTGTTTGTTTGTCTCTCTCAGCAGCAGCAGCTCTGCTTGGGATCACACCCAGGCATGATTTGATAGATAAAGTTTGGATTTTTTGCCCCAATATGCATTACTTTAAATTTTCCTATATTGAAGCACTTTTGCCATTTCACAGCCAATTCCCCAGTTTGGAAAGACCCTTCAGGAGCTCTTCCCAATTTTCTCTGGTTTTTACCGCTGGGAAAAGTTTTGTGTCATCCGCAAACCTGCCCACCTCATAGCTTATCCCTGTCTCCAGGTCACTGATGGACAGTTTGAAAAGCACCTGACCCAGGACAGATCCCTGGGGCACACTGCTTTTCACTTCTCTCCATTGTGAAAATTGCCCATTGACACCTACTCCTTGTTTCCTGGATCTCAACCAGTTCTCAGTCCGTTGTTGCGTGTCCTGGAGAACAGATCCTTCCCCTCCTCTGCATTTGCAGCCTTTCAAAGATTTGGAAAGCGTTGTCCTCTCTCTCCCCGGTCTTCATTTCACAAGGCTAAACATGCCCGGTTCTTTCATTCTTATGTTCCTATGACTCTGTGATCTTGAGCTGGATCCAATGTCCTTTCATGGCTTCAGGAGGCAGGCTCATAGAAGAGGAACCCGGGTAGGTACAAAGTGGGCTCCTGGTGAGATCAAAAGCCCATTTGATCCAGCCTTCCAGCTTCCCATGGAGGACCACCAATGTTTGAATTTGTCCGCAACCCATCACAATTACCCTGATAATTCCTGGCAGTATCTAGCTTGCGGGGAGGGGGAGGTAACATTGGAACTTTTGCAGGCCTTGGGGTGATCTCAGGATACAGGCAATTAAGTTCTGAGTCTCTGAACTAGTTGGCCAGGAAACTTTTCCTCCTTCATCTCAACGAGAGACACTTCATTTATCTGCTTACTTGAAGAAAAAAAGGGAGGAGGTGGGAGAGAGAAATGAGGACAAACCGACCGAAAGTGATTACCAAAATAAGCGGATTAGAGTTAAGGAGAAGATCTAATGACAGAAAGAAGCTAGCACTAAATGATGATGTCAGGAAGGAGAGGAGAAAGCCAAGAATGAGAGAGGTGTCAAGGCAACAGAAGGCATGGGATGCAAGCAGAAGATCTCTCACATGGAGCCCAGATTTATAGGTAAGTAGCTGTCACGGCGGGAGATGCAAGAGATAGGAGGTTGACACCTCTGGGAAGCCTCTTAGGAGTCCAATCCTGGCCCTTGTGACCAGTTTTTAGAAGCATCAAAAATAGGCAAGTGGGGAAGGGAAGCGGGATGGGCATTGCTCTGCAGAAAGTTCATGTTTCGTTTGAAGAAGGCAAAGGAAAAAGCTGGAGTATTTCACCATTCTTCTTGTGCTGACTGGCTTCCTTCTCGTCTGCCTGGTGGGGCTTCTTCCCCCTATCCTTTTCCTCGATTTATCCCTTCTTTGTCATGCCAAAATGGCAGGATTCAGGAATGAGGGAGCCCGTACCTGTCCTATTTATGTCACTTTGATGCCACCTTTAACGGCCACAGCTCACTCCTATAGAATTATGGGATTTGTATGCTGCTGAAGAACTCAGTATGCTCGGTAGAGCGATTTGGGTGAAAGCCATTGTTGTAGTGAAGCAAGGTTGTTGTAGTGGACCAATATATGGAAATAAGCATGATGGGACATAGTGTGAATGGTTAAGCTGAATATTAAGAGTACATCTCGGTTGTATTAACCTTATCTGAAGAATGTAGAGGAACAGACATAACAAACTAGCAGCACGGAAAATGGTTAGCTTACATTGCTCAATTATGTCATGTGACATCTAGAAGCTGTGAGAAGAAGGTGAGAAGACAGAGAGAAGCCATTATACTTATTATTATACTGATGATGAACTGAGGATCACTTTGAGTAATGGAGTTCACTGCAGTTAGGTAGAATAGGAAAAGTTAGCTTAGAAGAAATCCTGAATGTAGTCAGTTAGTCAGGATGACTTAGATTTTATTATTTTTAGGGAAATAAAACTATGATTGAGATTTGTTTAGGTTTTGATAATTTTTGATACTTTTTGAATTCTTATTTTTGCATCTTAAAAATAGAAAATAAAATACTATTTTTAAAAAGTAACCTGGCCTCTTGTTTTGGAAAGAACCCAGAGTAAATCAGAAGGTTGAGATGTTTTGGAATATTTTGCTTCAGAGAAAAGGAATTCTCTTTACTTTTGATCTTGGCCAGTGCAACCCCCTTTTGATTTACCGCCCAAGTAGGGTCAATGTCCCAGGATTTTATGGGAAGCAGGGACTTAGACATCATCCTTGTTGTCCTTTCTCTTCAGGCAAGCTTTCCCTCAGTGACTGGCTGCCTGAGAGTGATTTTTCAGATACCTTGCAATGTATGACTGCTTTCACTGTGTTTTTAGTATTGCTTGTGTTCACCATTTCTCAGAGTGGTATTTGTTGGTCTCTTTTTAACATTTCTGTACTTAAGTGTTTTTAGCTTGTTTTATACCGATATATTATCTTTGAATTATATATGCTGCCTTGGGTCCTTTTTTAAAGAGAAAGGCAGGGTAAAAATATTATAAATAAATAAATAAATAAATAAATAAATAAATAAATAAATAAATAAATATTAGGGGGGTATATTGTTGCAAGCTATTCTTATCGAAAGACAAAGGATCTGAGACCACTTTAGTCTTAGAAGAGCCTTTAAGACCCATTACATTTGCAAAAGAGTTATATACCTCATTGTTGATATGCACGGATCCAGTGGTATGATTTTTTCATGCTTGCCTTCTGGGGCTGGGTGGCTACAAGGACGGTCACAAGAGCTCTTGCTCTACTCTACCGACTACGGTGGGGGATTCTAAGGGCTATTGCTCCACTTGAAATTGACGGAGTCCAAAAGATGGAATCGTGGTCGTTGCAGTTGTACTAAGGTGGTCTAATTATGTAGCATAGACCTACTCTTTGTCTCACAGTGGCTTCAATGCAAACAAAAGGTGACTTTGTCCTCAGAATGAAAACTTTCAGAGAGGGTAGCCGTGTTAGTCTTTTCAAAAATTTCAGGCAAAAATCAAAGAAAAACACAACAAAAGACACAAACATCCCCCCCTCTTCCACTAGCTCTCTGATCTGATCTGATCTGCTTTCTGTCGCTTGAGGAATTTACTTCCCAAACATAAACAGAAGCTGGTGTGGGCCATAAAACTATACAGCTCTAGCCCATACTTCTCACTATTTACTCTTCTCACCATTTCTACTAGTTAACTCTCCCTCTTCTTCTTCCCCCTCCTTTCCCCTCCCCTCTACTATCCCCCCCAACTCTATACACTACAGCCAATAGCTATCTGGACTACAGCCAATCAATATCTGGTATGAAATATGTGTCTCATATTATACAGTATCTCACACCTCATTCTGCTGCTATGGGCCTTTATACACGACCCCTAAGCTCCGCAGGAAATGGCTGCAAGGTCCGGACATTACAAATGTTTCCCCACCAGCTCTGGAGTTTGCAGGAAATTAAGTGCGTTCATGCCCACCTAAGCGCGACCCAGCTGCACTTTCTTGTACCTGCTTGAGGTGGGTGAAAATCCCCAGGTCCGGATTTAATCTGGTCAGTGCAGGGCTCTCCTGGCTTCTGCTTGTGTTGTTTTTTTTTTTGCCTCCTGCCCCTTTAAGAGAAGAGGTGGGAGGAAAAAAAGCAAGCAGAAGAGAAACGGAAGAGAAACGGAAGAGAAACGGAGCTCCGGGAAGCTCCTCCAGGTGAGCTGCATTTCCCCCTCTCTTTCTCTGGTGGGGAGGAAGGAAGGGCAACGAACCCCTAAGATCTTTGGTCCGAATTTAAGGGACCAGCGGATCTTAGGGGTCGTGTGAAAAGGCCCTATATGTCTGAAGAAGTGCTCATGTGCACGAAACGTCACATTAAAGAATGAAAACTGCAAATCTGCATTTGTAGAAGACTCTTTTGAACAAGCAGGAGGCTCGTGAGACATTTTGTGGATCCCTCACACGGACGCAAGGCACAACCCATTCTACGCAATGCCATTTAATTCAAGTCAAAGAGAAAACATAGCGCAGGTAGGCAGAAAGGATAACAAGCCAGTGTGCCCTTTGCAGCAGGGTTGCGGATATGCCATCACATGCCCTGTGCTGGTTGGGAGGATGATAAAAGAACTCTGACCGCGGTCATACCTGTGTTTTCTGTGTAGTTTCCCATGGGCGAGATACGCAGTAAAATATCGCGCACTTACCAGGAAGAGAAGCAAATTCTGCTCCCGGCCAACCACGGCCCCTCAAAGAGCAGTTTCAGCGAAGTTCCCTCAACCACCGCCAGGGGCTGGATTTAGAAACTTTGCTCGAAAATGCTTACTTGTTTGCTTCTGTTGCAACGACAGGACACTGAAAATACGTAGTAAATGCAGTTTCTTCCCTTTCTACCCGGCTTAAAAGATGAAGCCTTGGAAACTGGAGTGGGAAAGTAGGACAAAATGTGTAGTACACAGGTTAGGACAGAACCAGAACAACGCAGAAGAGAGGACACCAATTAAAAACCACGTGACCACTCCTGAAAAAAATACGCAGAAAATTTAAATACGAAGGAAACCCAGGTATGACCACGGTCTCTCTCTGTTTTTTCAAGCATGAATCTATGAAAAGTGAAGGGCAGCAGGACGGTTTCATCTGAGTATTTTGAGGCAAAACAAAAGTGTGTCTTGTCACCTGTGATACACAAGAAGATGCAGAGATGGAGTTCTAGAGAGGCATTCTTGAATTGCCAGCCCTATGAAGATTCACACAAATCCATTTATGTAGCACAAGATATCTAGATTGTTTGGCTAATCAGGGCTCTCATCATCATTGAGGCTTAGGAACGGAGGTGTTGTGTTATTTCCCCTCTCTTTTTTTATCTGGTCCACTGTTTGTGGTTTCCTTACAGTCACATTTTCGTTTTGAATGTTCGGACCAATGTTACTGTGTACTCTCATGAAGCATATGTCTGTGAAGATACTCAGTCATCCAGGAGAGATTATCCAGCCCTCTCTCAGCAGGGGTGGGGGGTGTAGACATAATCGGTCCCTAGACAAATCAAAAGCACCAGGAAGGCCACTGTTAACAAGGGTTGAATAGACGAGACACTCACACCCCAGGCCAACGTCCATCTAACAAGCCTATTCAGGCCATTGTCCAGCTAATGAGCATATTCAGGCCACTGTCCGATGGGTATTGTTGAAATCACTGCCTGATAAGTGGCAGATATACTGTGCCTGAGGCCCCAACCTTGCCCTCCCCCTCCCAAGAGGGGGTTTCAATGCTCACACGAATGGCTTCCCTGCATCAGTATCACCCGGTATCAGTTTTGAGGAGAGATGGTAGCAGGATTAGGCCAACAGCTAGATTTCAGCAGTAAATCTGGAAATATAGTTCTTCATATTTTCTTTCTTTCTTTCTTTCTTTCTTTCTTTCTTTCTTTCTTTCTTTCTTTCTTTCTTTCTTTCTTTCTTTCTGATTAAATTCTATAATCATGAGAACTGCTGTTACTGCTTCTTTTACTTCCTTCTTATCAAGTGCATTCTTGTCAGCAAATTTCTGCCATTAGCATTTTTATTCTGTTTCAAAAGATTTGTAAGATTATTTTGTGGGGTAAACTTTTAAAGAAACACACACACACACACACACACACACACACACACACACACACACACACACACACACACACACACACACACACACACACCGCACTTGGTGCCTCTTCCTCGAGCAACACAGCAGAGATTACAACATTCTGCCACGTGTACTTCCAGGCATGACCTTTAATGAGAAAGGGAGACCCATCTAGATCCAAGTGAATTATCTTCCTTCATGCACAGTTATACAGAAGCCAGATTTTTTTGTTCAATATCAGGAAAACCTTCCCAACTGTTAGAGTAGTACTGCAACGGGACCAATGACCACAAGAGGTAGTGACTGTTCCAACACTGGAGGCATTCAGGAGAAATTCAGACAACCAGCTGGAAGGAATCCTATGATTTGTACTCCTGCATGGAGCAGAAAGTTGGCCTTAGAAGCCCATCCCAACTTCATGAGTCTATGATCTTGGGAGGAAAGTGAATGGCATATGACTTCTCAGTACTCTGTACCTAGAAAACCCTGGAAAAAGTCCCAGAATACCATATCCCGAGGGACATATTTCCTGTGCATGGTCCAGGGTCATTTGCAGTTGTCTCCTGGAGATGTCATGGATTTTGATGTATTAACTTATTTGTTATGTGAAACTTATAGGCTGTAAATTAATTAGAACTTTTCTCCTGCCTATGTGGCCAGGCCACATAGTTGTTCGTTGTTCCTGCAAGGGGGCAATGACAATAAAGATTCCTATTCCTATTCCTATTCCTATTCCTATTCAGTACAGTTTTTTCAGGAGAGTTGAACTACAGGCAAAGCCCTGCAGGTGCATCTCCTAATAATCCCTGATGTCCTTTATGCCTTGTAATAGACAGTTCTGGATGAGGATTTTGGGAGTTAAAACCCAACACAGGTTGGGAAAGCCAGTAGACTGTCCAGTTCTGGGCAGCGTAATTCAAGAAGGATGCTCACAAATTGCAACAAGTTCACAAAAAGGTAATGAGGATGACCCTATGACAAGTCCTATGATGAAAGACTGAAAGAATTGGGCATATTTAACCTTGAGAAAAGACATCTGAGTTGAGATAGGACAGCACTCTTGAAAGATAGTCTGACACACAACAACGGAGTCAAGTTACAGGAAGCCATATTTTGGTTGAATATCAGGAAAAAACTTCCTGACAGAGCAGTATGATAACAGAAGCAGTGCCCAAGGGAGGAGGTGAGCAAAAGGAGGCAGTCAAGAGAAAAGTGGACAGCCACCTGTCAGATCTGCTTTGATTTGGATTCCTGCCTTGAGCAGAAGATTGGACTCCATGGACTTAAATGACCCCTTCCACCTAAATTATTCTATGATTCTCTGATCGCCTGAAGAAGGACTCTTAAACATCGGAGCCCAGATCCACAGCAAGGCCCATCTTTCCTCAATGAAATGAAATAAAATCTAAAAATAAAAATACATTTTTTTAAAAAAAAGAATAGGTTGGATGATAATAAAGGTGAAGATATTATATGAATCTACAGGATCACATAGACTTTGTGTTTATAACTACAGTGGTACCTTATATAAAGGAATTAATTCATTCCAAATAAAATTATGTTAAGCAAATTTTTCTTTATACAAATTCCCATAAGAATGCATTGAAAACCGAGTGATCCCATTTTTATGTTGTACGGATTCTCCCCATGGGTGATTCGGTTAAGCAAATTTCCCCTATCTCCGGAATTTTTTATGTTGTACATATTTTATGTTATACAAGCTGTTTGTTATACAAGGGTCCACTGTACTTATAACCATATGGGTTTACATTGACACTATATTTTCAATGTTGGTTTCCATCACTCATAATTTTACATGGAACATTACTCCCTTCTAACTCCTCGCATTCTCTTGTAGCTTTAATGTCATGTTGTCTATTAATGCTGTAAGATGTCCTTCAATTCCCTGTTCTCAATACTTGAACACATCTTAATTGTACTGGACTGTATATTATCCCTCATTACTGTAAGCCACCTCGGGTCCTTTTTCCAAGGAGAAAGGCGGTTTAAAAATATTCTAAAATAAAATAAATAAACAAGATGTTGGGTCATTCCTGGTGCAGCTTCCTTCTGCTGTGAATTAATTCATCAATTCCATTAGCCGGGCTTTCACTTTTGACACTCGGCAGCTGACATTAATTGGGCCACAATCAAGATAGCAATTCAGGTTAATTGGATTGCCACTGTCAGCTGGGATCGGCTTGTGGAATGGTACGGCTGTCGTTTAAGAACAATGAATCATGGATGGCTTTATTGAAGGTCTCTGCTTGACAGCTGATGGCAGATGGGAAGCCGGTGGGTTGGTGGACACAAGACAGCTGGCACTGTTCCTGTTTCAAATGGGGGGGGGGAAACATTGCTGCTTTTTTTTTAAAAACCCCAGAACGCAAGCCAGATCACACCAAGCGTTGACGTGACATAATCGGACAACGGAGCTGCCCGTTCTAGTGCCAAGGAAGGGAAGGGCACTCCAGATTTCCCAGGGGCACATGCTTTAAAAGAGGTTAGAGAACAGTTGAGAATCTGAGGTGGGAAATGGCAACAGAGCCAAGAAATTAAAGGATCGCGAAGATGGCGAGTCTTTAGCTAACGTGACCAGACAGGCTGCGGCAAGGATGAGCAAAACATCACCGGTTGACTGTGAAAAAAATGGAGTGGAAAGAAGGTACCCAGAAGGATTCCCCCACACACACACACGCCCTCCAAAATGCAGGCAGTTTTGATTCTTGGATAAATTTTTATCAACATAAGGTGAAATGATGCTAAGAACATAAGAAGAGCTGTGCTGGATCAGGCCAAAGGCCCATCTAGTCCAGCTTCCTGTATCGCACAGAGGCCCCAGCAAAAGCTTTTGGGAGCACACAAGACTAGATCTCTGTCTCCTGAAACCACTCCTCTGCATCTGGCCCTTGAAGTACCCCGGTTTTAAGCCTGAAGATGACACATCTCCATCATGGTTTGTAACCTGTGATGAACTGTTCCTCCAGGAATCTGTCTAATCCCCATTTGAAGGCATCCGGGCCAGATGCCATCACCACATCCTGTGGCAGGGAGTTCCACAGACTAACAACACACTGGGTAAAAAAAAAATTCTTTTGTCTGTTCTCAATCTCCCAACCCTCAATTTGAAGGGATGTCACCTAGTTCTGGTATTTTGTGAGAGGGAGAAGAGCGTCCCTCTATCCACCTGACTCATGCCCTGCATTATTGAGACATATCTCAATCATATCTCCCCTCAGGTGCCTTTTTTCCAGACTAAAGAGCCCCAAATGTTTTAGCCTTGCCTCATAAGGGTGATCCCCCAGCCCAGTAATCATTTTGGCTGCTCTCTTTTGCACCTTTTCCAGTTCCGCTATGTCTTTTTTGATGTTGATTTTTGCCAGTATACTTCTCATTTCAGAAGAACTCTGCATTGATTTTAAAGGAAACTTGGAAAGAAGGGACTTCAACAAGAACAAGAATGAAGAGCAATCAAGACAAGTCTGGCTTAGTTATTTTCTCAGACATGGGCAGCTTCTAATTTTAACAGCTTTTATGTATGATGATTTATTCACCGGTACAACTGTCTTTTCCCCTTCCTTTTTTTTTGGGGGGGGAGGGGGAGGGTTTCCAGAACATAAACATTTCTTTCAGGTACACAAATGAAAAATGTGTCATGCTGAGGAATGAGGGATATGTGTTTAGTTCAAATTTCTTTAATTTAATGCAAAGTGTGCTTGCTGCATATATTGCTCGAAACACTCTCTGGGTGGTTCACAATTAAATTATGCAAGCGAAACACGGCCTCCAACCCCACCCTAGCACAGTGAGCACTCAGTTTACTAAGCTCAGAAAGATGGAAGGCTGAGTCTACCTTGAGGTGGCTACCTGAATCCATTGGGATCGAATGTAGGTTATGAACCTACTAATGGTAGTTGTTGTGAGTTCTCCTAGTTCCTTGAGCTCCTGGACCTCTGAAGATGCCGGCCACAGAGTCTGGCGAAACATCAGGAAGAAAAACTTCCAGAACACGGCCAAACAGCCCAAAAAACTCACAACAGCTCTCAGATCCCGGCTGTGAAAGCCTTTGAGAATACATTTTGACTAATGTACTGCAGTTTAACCATTGTACCAGGCCTGGATGCCCTAAGCCTAGATGCCCTAAGCACATCCGGTCTCGCCTGATTTCAGAAGCTAAGCAGGGTTGGCCCTGGTTAGTAATTGGATGGGAGACCACCAGGGAATACCAGGTGCTGTAAGCGTCTGGAGTAGGAACTGGCAAACCACTCCAGTACTCCTGCCCAGAAAACTCCATGAACATGGGGCCATGAAGAGTCGGTCACGACTATAACAATGCAACACACACACACACACACACACACACACACAGGTTGCCCTTTTCCAGAGCTATCCAAGGTACTAAACCATTGATCAGCAGGAATGTTTGGCCCCAACACACTTGCAAACCAAATAAATCTCTCTCCTTCATTATTATGGGGAAATTAAGACAGCTCCCTGGCAGCACTAGGAGTGCTGCTGGCATTAAAGAACTCGGAACTCTCTTCACTTCACTTCTGGTACTTAAGATTTCTGGACACAGAGGTTAAGGTGAGGTAATTCCTTTTAAAAAATATTAAATATAAAATTTTTAAACTACAATACAAAATTTAAAAGAACGTTGTCTATCCATAACCAGATTCAACAACACCCTTTGTGGATATATTTGAACCCTTTCCCCTAATATTTATTGTATTTCATTAAAAACCAGTGTCCATTCCATTTTCCTTGTATCACATGCCCACCACATGTGTAAATATGTCCCTTTTTCTTTTTTACATCTCTAGCATTTTGGAGAAATTTCTTTATTTATTATATTTTCCTACAAAACCATTTAATCTATTAGCCAAAATTGCTGTAAATATCTTTGCATCTTGATTAATCAATGAAATTGGTCTACAAGAATCCATAGATATTGGTTCTTTACCAGGCTTTAAGATCAGTACTGTTATTGATTCTTTTCATGACTGGGGAATGTTTCCTCCTTCAATGATCTTACTGAATAATTCTTTCATTCTATGTATCAATAATTTCTTAAATACTTTATAAAATTCTGGTCCTATTTCATCGATTCCTAGTGTTTACATATTTTCACTTGCTTATAATTCCCTCAATCTTCCGGTTTAATGGCCGACTGAACAAGACGCTAGGGGAGCTCCTCCGTGGAATCCCCAGAGCGCACAGGAGGTTTAAAGAGGTTCGCGAAGACTACGCGGCCTCCATTAACCTCAGGGGGGGGCCCTGAGGGATTGGGTATCAGCTGTTGCCTTTTGCGACTCTCCTTTCACCCCGATCTGGAGGGATTGGGGGGAAGGGATCGAGTTGCGGCACTTTACAATCGCTACTCCTGTGTCTGCGAAGTCTCAGAGTCTTGGCAGAAGAGCCATTAGCCTCCAAGGACTTTACAAATCGTTTCGATCGGAGGGAGAATCAACAGGCTGTTAAAAGGCTAATTAGAAGATAAAGATCACACCCGAAAGAAACGTGAGTCTGCTTGTTAGTTTCGGGATCTGTTCGGAGCGTGGTGGAGAGCAGCCGTAACTTTCCTTCGTGAATGCAAATCGAAACTAAGCGGTGGGGGCGGAAGAGATACCCCTTCATTTGCAAAGTGAGTTTAATTTAATACTTAAATTGAAGTGGAACAATATTGGGACCTGGAGAAGCCTGATCGTGAAGTCTGTAGTTCAGACTGGCGTTTTGAAGTCACCCCCCATTTTTTTGTGTGAAGAGACGGAGTGAATAGTGAATAGAGGAGCGCGTGGGGGTGGAAGGGGGATATTTTTTTTAAAAAAAAGAACTCTGGTGTTTGAAGTTATTCTCCCCCTTACTTGACTCTATACTTCCAAAGATTTTTGATTAACGAATTCCCCCTCCCCTTTTTTTTGGTGGAGGACTGGATATTTAGAGGGATTTGAGTGGCGGACAAGGTGGTGTGATTTTTACATTTCAAAGGATTTCATCAGAGCCGGCTGGAAAGCCAGCCCCCCCTTTGAGAGGAATGCTTTGGAGTTGTTTTTTGGGAACAGCTTAGGAGTTATTGCAAATTGGAGCTATTGCTATTTACTTTTCCCTAATTGGAGTAGACCTTTTGAAGAGGTTGAAGATTTATATATCTTTTGGATGGGCAAAAACTTTGTTAAACAACTCTTTGTTACAGAAAAGTAAACATTTGGATTAAGCTGTGAAGAAGCTGAAGAATTGTTCCAATTTTTCTCCCTACTCTTAACTTTCAAAGGTTTTTCTTTTGGTGGGTCTCATTTTGTCTATTCGATTGCAGTGAAAACGAATTTAAGTTGCTGCGTGTCTTCCTTTGAGGCTGCCTCCCGTCTCAAGGACATAAGAGAGACATAACAACAAGATAAGGTTCGTGTTGAGAATTGGATTGAGAATCCCATTCCTGAGGTTGGAGCGCCATCTGGTGGATTTTAAAAATTATTGTACTGGACACTGGTTAGAAAATTCATTTCTTATGTTAGAGCGCCATCTGGTGGATTTGGAAAATTATTGCATATAAAATTCAATTTGAATGCTATATTGAATGGGAAAGTGTTTGACTATATAGAAAATTTCTGTTATAATTTTATAATCTTGTTATAAATTTGATATATGGATAATTTAAAGTTAGAGAGGTCAAAATGAAGTTAGAATAAGTAAATTTAACATCACTGATGGTAATTGTGTGAATATTAATCAACATCAATTAAGGGAGTATTAAGAGATTAACTCGATTGGTTGAAGGTTATTGTGGTTTATTGAATGAATTAATTTTAATACGTGGTTAAATTGTGTCCTGTTGGAACAGAAGTTAATAAAATTGTGATGGCAGAAAAAAAAAAGATGATGACACCTGTAACACAGAGGAGAGATTCTAGACAAGAAGAGGGTAAAGAATGGGAAGGATTAATGATACATATAAGGAAAGAATTTGAAAAAAGTGAACAAAGTATGGATCAGAAGTTGTCAGAACTAAAGGAAGACATGCAGAAACAAAAATTAAAGAGGCAGTAGGGGAGCTCTCAGCCCAAGTGAAAGACTTAACGGTGAAAACAAAGAATATAGAAGCCAAAGTGAAGAAAGTGCAGACAGAGGTTAAACAATGCAGAGAAGAAACAGAGAAGAATAGAACAGGAGTGTCAGAAGTAGAAAATACGCAAAGGAGAATGGTTGAAGAGCTTGCTTTTCTTGAAATGAGACAAAGGCAACAAAACCTTCGTTTCCGCTTGATTCCATGGGAGGAAGGAGAAGATATCAAGGCCAAAGTAATAACAGAACTGGCGAAGTGGCTTGGATGGCAAGAACAGGAAGTAGCTGATGCAATCTCTCAAGTGTTCAGAATTGCAGTTAGATCAAAGAAATTGAGAGTGAAGAAGACACCAGGCGATGTTATTGTATCATTGACATCTATGGCCGTGCGAGACAGAATCTTGAAACATAGCTATGATAACCGGTTTGTGATTGATGGACAACAGATTCTGATATATAAGGAGATTCCTCTCCATTTTTTGAGAAGAAGAGGAAGTTATAAATCGCTGGCAGAAACGCTGAGAAGAAATGGTTTGAGATTTCGCTGGGAGTTCCCAGAAGGCCTATCCTTTACTTACAAGATGAAAAGATTTAAAATAATATCTGAGTCGGAAATAGGTAAATTTCTGAGAAAATATGGAGAAGAGCTTGGGTACAGGAAACCATCGAAAGAGGGTGATAAATCACCTGAAGAAGAAGAAGAGGTAGAAGAGGAGGAGTTAGAACTCTCTGAGGAGGAAGAAGATAAAGCGGATTTAGCTATGGCCAATATTTGAATAGAGATTGATAAAAATATATTTAATTTCAAATTTACAATGGCGCTGAGAGTACTGACTTGGAATGTTAATGGTCTGAATGAAAAGGCCAAGAGAAACAGGATTACGCACTTATTGAAGAAAGAAAATCTGGACTTGATTTGTCTACAAGAAACTCATGTTGCAATGAAACATATGAAGATTCTAAAAAACAAAATTTTGGGACAAGAATTTGCATCGTCTGATAAATTGAAGAAAAGAGGAGTGGTGATATATGCAAAACATAAATTGGAACCTAAGTTGATTATGAAAGATGAAGAGGGAAGATTTTTGATGGTACAAATCACTTGGCAATCTGAAAAATTTTTTATTGTAGCCATTTATGCGCCAAATGAAAGGAAATCTGAATTTTACAGAGAGGTAGAACAAAAATTGTTAGATTATATGGATGAAAAACTCTTTCTGATGGGTGACTGTAATGGTGTAATGATGCCAGATTTGGATAGGTCTCAGAAAAAAAAAGGTTCAGAAGGGAAATTACCAAAATCTTTTTATGATTTAGTTGAAAATTTTGGATGGACCGATATTTGGAGACTGAGACATCCAATGGAAAAACAGTTTACCTTTTTTTCTGAACCGAACCAGAGTTGGGGGAGAATTGATTATATATTTGTTCCTAATGATATCTCATATAGAGTGACAAAAGTGGAAATTTTACCTAAAACGATCTCAGATCATAATGCAATGGTGATGGAAATTAAAACAAAAATGCAAGGATTACACCGTTGGAGGTTGAATGAAAGTTTACTGGATGAGACTGAGACATTGCAGATAGCGAAAAAAACCTTCAGAGACTATTTGAAAAATAACTGGAGAAGAGAAACACCAATAAATGTGGTATGGGATGCTAGTAAGGCTGTTATGCGAGGCCTCTTTATTCAAAGAAATGCGTATCAGAAGAAACAGAAGGAAAAGAAGCAAAATGAGATTTTAAAAGAATTGGTAGAGATAGAGAAGAAATTGGTGGAGAAGCCAAAGGAACAGAAATGGATTCAAAAATTAAAGATGCTTCAAACTCAGTTGTCGATGATTATTAACCAAGAAATTGAGTGGAAGGTAAAGATGATGAGACAAAGAAATTTTGAATCGGCAAATAAAGTAGGGAAGTTATTGGCTTGGCAGCTGAAATGGAAGCAAAAACAAAAGGTTGTGAACAAATTAGTAGTAGAGACCAAAAATTAGTGGAAGATCCAAGAGAAATTGTAAAGGTGTTTCGGAATTTCTATAGAAATTTATACACGAAGAAAAAAGAGAATCCGGAACAGATTGATAGATATTTGAAAAAGAATGGATTGAAAAAAATCTCAACAAACCAAGTGTCAATACTGAGTGAGAAAATTACCCCACATGAAGTACAAAGTGCAATAGAGAGGGCGAAAACTGGAAAATCACCGGGCCCAGACGGTCTGACTGCAAAATATTATAAAAAATTGTCAGAAGAAATGTTACCAATAATGGTGGAGGTTATGAATGAAGTTCTAGAAAAAGGAGTAATACCCAACACCTGGAAGGAGGCGTATATAACACTGATTCCAAAGGAGAACGCAGATACAACAGATGTTAAAAATTATAGGCCCATTTCCCTTTTGAATGGAGACTACAAATTATTTGCCGATGTTTTGGCTAATAGATTAAAAAGGGTTTTAAATGAGTTATTACACAAAGATCAAGCGGGGTTTCTTCCTGGCAGACAGATGAAAGATAACATGAGAAATATAATTGATATAATAGAGTATCTAGAAGTCAGGAAAGAGAAACAAGCTGCCTTGATATTTATTGATGCTGAAAAAGCCTTTGATAATGTCTCTTGGCAATTTATGAAGAAGAATTTGGAATATATGGGAGTGGGAATAAAGTTTTGGAACGGTGTTAATGCAATATATAAGGAACAGAAAGCAAGTTTATTGATTAATAATGTGATAACAGAAAGTTTTCCGATTGGGCAAGGTACGAGACAAGGGTGTCCATTGTCTCCATTGTTATTTATTACTGTATTGGAAGTATTGCTAGTCAAACTGAGGGACATGGGGACAATTAAAGGTATATGTGTGGGGGATAAGGAATATAAATTAAAAGCGTTTGCCGATGATTTAGTTCTGACGTTAGAGAATCCAAAAGAAAGTATTACTGAGATGATGAAAATAATTGAGGAATTTGGTAATCTAGCCGGTTTTAAACTAAATAAGAATAAAACGAAGGTTTTATTGAAAAATGTAACAAAGAAAGATTGCGAAGAATTCGAAAAATTGTCCGCCCTCTCAGTGGTGAAAAAAGTTAAATATCTGGGAATCAACTTATCTCTTACGAATTTAAATCTCTTTGAGGATAACTATAACACGGTATGGAACTTGATTAAGAGAGATCTGGAAACATGGAATAGATTGAATTTGTCGTTGATGGGAAGAATTTCGGTGATAAAGATGAACGTGCTACCAAGGTTGTTATTTCTATTCCAAATGATCCCAATACTTAGAGGAATAGGCCACTTTAAGGAATGGCAGAAGACATTGTCCAAATTCGTCTGGCAAGGTAAAAGACCCAGAATAAGATTTAAATTACTAACAGATGCCAAGGAAAGGGGAGGATTTGCCATGCCAGACCTGAGATTGTATTACGAAGTGGCCTGCCTAGGTTGGATAAAAGATTGGATTACTTTAGCTGATGAGGATCTATTGGATCTAGAAGGTCATGATAACAGATTTGGTTGGCACGCTTATCTTTGGTATGACAAAGTGAAAGTACACAAAAGCTTTATGAATCATGTAATTAGAAAGTCATTACTTCAGGTCTGGGAACGGTTGAAACCTCTTTTAGAGAGACATACACCGAGATGGTTATCCCCGATTGAGGCATTGGTGATCAAGAGGAAAGATAAAGAAGGGGTGGGGATCACCTATGGTGATGTGTTATTCTTTTCAGAAAAAGGTCCTAGACTGAAGTCTTATGATATGTTGAAAGAGAAGTTAACAGGTTGGTTTCAGTACCATCAACTAAATGACATTTTTCAGAAAGATAGAAAGATGTTTGGGTTTGGAGAGAAGGAATCTAAGTTCCAGACCATAATTATGGGCCCAAAAAAGAAATTGTTGACCAGATTATATAATTTTTTGTTGGAGTTGAATTTAAAAGATGAACAAGTTAAAGAATGTATGGTAAAATGGGCTATGGATCTGGGTCATAATATTGGGTTAGATGTGTGGGAAAGATTGTGGAAAAAGAATATGAAGTTTACCGCATGTACTTTGATAAAAGAAAACCTGTTGAAAATGATGTATAGGTGGTATATTACTCCAACGAAGTTAGCAAAGATGTATAGGATGAAAGATGACCACTGCTGGAAATGTAAAGAGAAACAAGGTGATTTTTATCATATGTGGTGGACGTGTGAGAAAGTGAAAGAGTATTGGGCATTGATATATGATGAACTCAAAAAGATGTTAAAGTGTACATTCCCAAAACGACCTGAATTTTTTCTGTTAGGGTTGGTGGATAATGAAATTAAAGGAGCAGATAGGACTCTATTTTTATATGCAACAGCAGCGGCAAGAATGCTCCTGGCACAGAATTGGAAGACAACGTATATACCATCTTTGGATGAATGGAGGGCGAAAATATTGGACTTTGCAGAGATGGCCAGACTGACGTGCAGACTGAGGGATCAGGACAACCAGAAGTTCCAAAAAGATTGGCAAAAATTTAAGAACTACATGGAGATTTATTGCAAGGAATTAAAGACTCTTACCGGATTAGGATAGAGCTCGAAGGATTACTACTTATTTTTCAAATCTTTTTTATAAACATATAAAGGGGTTTGTCTGAAAGGAAGGCTAGGAGATGAATAACGCTAAAACCACGGGATGAACAGAGGGAAGCCAAATTTCAGTAGAATGATTTTGTATTACTAATGTTTTGAACTTGACTTTTTTTGTATACTAAAATTCTTTAATAAAAACGTATTTAAAAAAAATAATTCCCTCAATCTCTTCATCTGTTAACTGATCCATCTGTTTTGCTATCTTCTGAATCCTTATTTTAATATATATATTTCTTACAAACTCATGAATTTTACTTGTAGATGGGCTGATACTTGTATAAACATTTTTATAATACTCTTGTAATGCCTTCATCCTTTCCTTAATTTTATTACACCTTTTACCATTCTGATCTTGTATTACCGCTATCATTTTTAATTTTTTCTTTATTTGTGTCATTCTTCCTAACAACTTGGAATTTTTAAAATTCTCTTTTCAAATATATTAAGTTTCATTGTAAATGAATTCCCTCTAATTCTCTGCTTTCAGCTTGTAACTCCATTATTGCTTTATTATCCTTTGTTGAAATAAATATAATTTCTATTTTTAATATTATTTTCCAAATAATATATGTTTATATGCTTTTTGCTTTAAAATAAAATCCTCTTTCCATGCATATCCTCTAGCTACTGCCTTCATTTTGTCCCATATTGTACTTATTTCTTCTCCTCATAAGAAGAGCCCTGCTGGATCAAGCCAAAGGTCCATCTAGTCCAGCTTCCTGTATCTCACAGTGGCCCTACCAGATGCGTCTGGAAGCGCATGAGACTAGATCTCTATCTCCTGATACCACTCTCCAGATCTCCAGGCTTAAAACCATGGTACTTCAAGGGCCAGATGCAGGGGAACATAAGAACATAAGAACATAAGAACCTAAGAAGAGCCATGCTGGATCAGGCCAAAGGCCCATCTAGTCCAGCTTCCTGTATCTCACAGTGGCCCCACCAGATGCTTTTGGAAGCGCATGAGACTAGATATCTGTCTCCTGATACCACTCCCCTGCCTCTGGCCCTTGAAGTACCCTGGTTTTAAGCCTGGAGATTACACATCTCCATCATGGTTTGTAACCTGTGATGGACTTTTCCTCCAGGAATCTGTCCAATCCCCTTTTGAAGGCATCCAAGCCAGATGCCATCACCACATCCTGTGGCAGGGAGTTCCATAGACCAACAACGCGCTGGGTGAAAAAATATTTTCTTTTGTCTGTTCTTACTCTCCCAGCCCTCAATTTGAGTGCATGTCCCCTAGTGCATGTCCTCCACTCTTCATTTACCCTCCATGTTTCTTCCAGATTTTTATGAATTTTATCTATTGTCGATTTATGATAATAAATCCTTTCATCAATCCTCAGTCTTTTTTGCTTCTCTATAATCACGCCCGGGTACAAATTCCATATATACCATAGCATGATCTGAAATTTGTATTATATCCATTCCTACATTATTTATTCTGGATAGTAAATCTTTAGAAACAAATATATAATCTATTCTAGAGCAAGATTTATGTACAGGGGAATAAAATGAATATTTCTTCTCATCTCCTCTTAATTCCCTCCAAGCATCTTTAAAATCTGGTTTTTTAATGAGTTTATCCAATATAGTTTGAACACCTCCTGTTTCTCCTTTCAAAGTTTTGTCCTATCTTTGTTAGTATCCATTGCCAAGTTGACGTCTACGACCATAATAACATATCCGTTCCTTATCTTATCTAATTTATCTAAGACATTCCTCAGGAAAAAAATCTTGATTATCATTTGGCACATACAAGTTCACAAGGGTACAATATTCTCCTTGAAATTTCCCTTGAACTATCAACATTCCAAGGGGCAACTCTTCCAATCTTGGAATGCATGAGGGAGAACGTAGTAGCACTATGATTCCAGGTCACAAAAATGGAAGAGCCCAGAGCAGAGTGCTACACTGGGAATCTGGCCATGTTTGCAAAGGTCTAGTGAACAGAACAGGGCTCCTGTATTGGTGGCAGCTGTATCCCCTGATTCATTTATCCCCAGACTGGAAAAATATTAAGAATATTAAAAGAAAAGGCCTAGAAATGTGAATTTCAAAAGATGAAGTTACCAGAACTGGCCAAGAGAGGACCCAGATATCATGCTACGTATATTCACTATTTTTCACTATGTTCACTATAATCCATGATTTTCACCTTGAAATCAAGGCCATTCAAATACTGGAGTTCTGCTATATAATTGAAGGATATTTTGACACATTGACCCCATCCATTTCAGAAAACTCAACTGCTGCACGAGTTTCCATAATAAATAAATAAATAAATAAATAAATAAATAAATAAATAAATAAATAAATAAATAAATAAATAAATAAGGCAGCCATGAGCAACCAACTTGGCCAGAAATATTTATTTATTTATTTATTTATCTATTTATCTATCTATCTTATATACCAACCATCTGGTATGACTGTCACTCTGGGTGGTTTACAATAAATCTTCGATTTTACAAGCAGGCGAGGGGGACTTGATTATTTTACAGAACCACTTTGTGTTTTGCATTATTAAATACATTACATTTTGGACAAGAAACCTTGTTACTTCGTTCAAAACCTGAGGGTGTGGGTGGGTTTTTATTATTTTCTGCTTGCTTTTTGGCACACAAACAACAGTTTATTTTAATGCAAAACCCACACTTTTTGTGCAAAACCCACTGGCATGGATTTTCCGCAACACATCAACAATGTGAAATATGCCCAGAAGCCTTGGTAAGATCCCTGGGTGGGTAATTTTTTTTTAAATTGTCTGATTCTCACCAATAGAGAGGACAAATGGGAAGATTTACATCCCTGGCTGGGATGAAGCTGAAATTGTTGGGAGATGAAAAATTGCCTCGTTGCAGGAGCAAACCCCTGGCCGCTCTCTGGCGTCCCCATTAAGCAGCAACATCTGTTCCCTCCTGCTTCGAGCAATGTGAGGGTTACATGAATAATGGACATCCCTGCCATTCCTGCAGCGCTGCTCCATTTGTTACTGTGGATGCCAGTGCAGGGCATCCAGTTAGTGTGCAGAGCCCGTGCTGAGATCTATACATCAGGCCCAGATTGCCCAGCCCTGCTGCCTTCCTCTGCCAGTTGGGTGTTCTTTCCGACCGCAAATGGTTCCAGTTCTCTTTTTGCTTAGGAAGTGACCTGGAAGACTGGGCTCAGGAGCCTTGACTTCTAGACATCTTGCTGGTGGTTTTTTGAAATGAGAAAAGTGACTTTTTTTTTTGGAGGGTGGGGGGTTGCATATGCTGGCTGGGTTGTTATGGGAATTGTGTGTGTTGTGTCGTTACAGTCGTGACCGACTCTTTGTCACCCCCATGTCCTTGGAGTTTTCTTGGCAGGAATACTGGAGTGGCTTGCCAGTTCTTACTCCAGGTGCCTACAGCACCTGGTATTCCCTGGTGGTAGCCCATCCAAGTACTAGCCAGGCCTGACCCTGCTTAGCTTCTGAAATCAGGCAAGATCAGATGTGCTTAGGGCATATAGGTAGCTCTGTTATGGGAATTACAGCCCAATAAAAGTACGTCTTCCCATTTCCATTGCCAGTACACTTTTAATAGTGCTATATGATTTATTGTGTCACTATGCTAAGGAGTATTTGGAAAGGCACGGCCATTTTGTTCTCTGCAGGAAACCAAGAAATGCACAGTGTTGGCAGCTGTCGAGTGATGATCCCTCAGAGACGTTACTGGTCTTCAACAAGTCAGTCCTTTGAGTTTTGCAGAGGCAACCTCCTTTTCAGGGGAAGGAAAAGTCAAATAATCATCTTCCTTCCCCATGGTGTTTCTCTTTTTCTCAATATCCCCCCTCCTCCCTGTGGTCCAATGGGATAAAAACAACAACAACACTGGCCATCATCCTGCTGCAGACCTTCCAGCTGTGGATGGTTGAGGTTCTCAGCAGGAGGGAAAGGTTTCCAATAAATAAAGAACTTCCTCCTTCTGTCTCACAGCTCCCATAACTCCGTGCGATTACTTGCAACATGACAGACATGGGCCAGTTTTGCGGGATGTGGAAGGCCAAAACAAGAATAGCAGACCCCACCACCCAGTGGGACAAACACTGAGAAAAGAAGAAGTATAATGCCATGCAATCTCATGCTGATCTGAGCAGCGAAACGTTGCTGTCTCTCAAGAAAAAGAAGTCCAGTTGCCATGACTCAGCTTCCAGATAAACTCACCTGGCTGGCTGAGAATCTTCACAGAGAGTCTCATGCTTATATCTGAGAAAGTGGATTTGATCCATGAAAGCTCACATTGAAACATGCCCGGTTCGTCATAAGAGTGTGAAGAACTGGCGTATAAAATTGAAGGGCAAAGTCACTTTGATTCCTTTCCGGCGCATAGCCTCATAAATCCAGCAAGGATGGAGAACATATGCCCTAGCTATGAAGGATGACAGTTCCCATAACCAAAGAACAGGATCTGAAACGGAAAGAGACACAAGAAACTTGCCTCCCACAGGGATGTAGAGCTTTCCTGGACTAAAAGCCCCATTATTTCTGAATGCATTTATCAAAAGCGCATTTCCTATGTAAATATATTCAGCAAACATGGCACTTCAGATACATCTGTTTGTATATGTTTTGAGATTGCATTTCAGATCAATTATTCAGATGGAGGTGGGGGGGGGGGGAGAGAGAGCGAAACATTTGGAAAGACGTTCCTGGATTCTGTTTATTCCATAAATGTCATTGTCTCTGGCAGCACTGCGTGGTGGTGGTTTTAAGGGGACAATAAGTGTCATCATTTTTAAAGAAATGTGCAAATTTTGCTAAGGTAGGGAACAAAACCCAAACAGTGCCTCAGTGTGTAAATTCAGAGATGTTTGCCAGGGAAACGGTGTGAGGAGGTGAATGTATTAGCTCTAAAATCACGAGAACTGTTCTGTGATTATCTCTGCTTCCTTCCATATACGCATATTGGTAAATTATTATTATTTTCCTTCTCATCCAATCTGTTCCCTTAGAGGGGCTATTATCAGTAGGAAACACCTAGATGTGGATTCTTTCTTTCTTTCTTTCTTTCTTTCTTTCTTTCTTTCTTTCTTTCTTTCTTTCTTTCTTTCTTTCTTCCTTCCTTCCTTCTTCCTTTCTTTCTTTCTTTCCTTCAGCTGCCATAAACCTAATTTTGGAGGGCTTGTGGTAAAGGGAGAGGAGGGGGAGGGGAAGGAACATTTGCCATCTCGGCCAAGACAGGGATGGCTGCCAGTTGTTCTGCCTGGGGAACATGGGAGATGTAGTTTCATAGTTCAAGGAGAGTCAGACTGTTTGTGAAGGTTGCTAGGAGAACCCACTGGGAAGTCACCAGGTTGATACAGACCTCATAAACAGTACAAGAAGCCGGTCAAGGGGGTTGGTATCCGTGGGCATCCACATTATGATCAGGAGACTGAGGCCGAGGCAGCATGACTTGCCTACAGGTGTCTAATGATTTCATGGGAGACGTGGCTTGAACAAGGAACTTCTCGATCCACAGATCTGTCTCTCAGCTGCTCTTCGGCACCAGCACAGAACAGCATGGCGTCAGGAACAATTGGACACCACTCGATTCTGCATAGCTTGCAAATTCACCGAAATACTCTGTCTGATGGCATCCGCGTGAGTAAACCATGCAATGCTTTCAAATGCTTGGATTCCAGAGATTTTTGCAGGTCACGTTGCCACCATAATGGAGAAAGATCATTGCAGGGCACTTGCTGAAATTTCCTCTTCTGCGCCTCTCTCTGGAACGCCTTTGACTGAATCCCTTCGGCAAGATGATTCCAGGCCTGTCAAACGCTCTCTCTTTCCCTGCCTTTCCCAGGGCAGAAATCATGTCCAGAAACCCAAAGTCTGCTGGCTGTAACTCTGTAGTCAAAGAGGTAGCCATGCTGGAGCATTATTTATAGCACTGACTGGGCACCTTGTTTATAGCCCTTGCAGGGATGGATCCTTAACTACAGTAAATGATGATCAAAAGCAACCTTTAAAAAACAAAGAACCTTCAGGGAGAGTTCGGGAAGGATCTGACATGCCCAGCAGAGTGAAAATTAGACAGGAGCTGCCTGTAACCTTTGAATTGGGAATCGCTCTCTGACAAGCGAGAATCATGGTCTGCACAATAAACAGGGAGGACGGATTTCAGCACGCAGGACCCGTTTCACTGCTCTCTACGAGATCCGCTTCCCTACCGTATAGCAACATGCTCTGAGGATGTCTCAGATATGTCATCTGTGGAGGTCCCCTAGCTGGGACAACCCAAGGGAGGCATCAGACAATTGCTCTTGCCTGTTGTCGGCACCTCTTCCCTGCCTCCCCGTGCCTGTGGGATTTCTCGATGAGTGCACTGAAAAGCCAAGGCACGCCGCGTTTTTAACACAGATCTAGGCTGCCAGTGTGTGTCATGGACTTGCTATAGCTATAGCTGACTGCAAAGGGTGAGTCCTGTCAAACATAATACTATCCCTTTAAACCTAGGGATGATGCTTTGGGACCGAGTCTAAGACTTTTGTAACAAATCCCAAGTCCAAAGTCTGACTCTTTGGTACCAAGTCCCAAGTCTGCGTCTTTGGTATCAAGTCCCAAGTCTTTATTACCAAGTCCCACCCACTAAGTCCAAGTCCAATCTTGCTCCAGCTCAGAATCAAAGGGGGAGGTTGGATGGCTTTTGCGTCACAGTTAAGACCAATTCATAGGGGGGGAAAAGTTGACTCTGAGTTGAGTTACTAGTATGACTTAAGTTTGACTTGACAGCATGAGACGCAATCTAATCCCCACCACTGTTTAATTCAGAGAAGAGTGATTCCAGATGGGTCTGGGAAGCCATTTTGCTACAAACACCCCATGTGGCTAAGCTACCTCTTGAAGCTGAAACAGGTCATTTTGTCATGATTTTCCACTCCTGGCGGCTTATTTAATGAAATGGCAGGGCCAGTATCATAAGAACATAAGAACAGCCATGTCGGAACAGGCCACAGCCCATCTAGTCCAGCATTCTGTCTCACACAGTGGGTCACCATTTGCTTCAGGGTATTCCCAAGCAGATGTCTTCAGCTGCTTATGATTCCCTGCAAATGGCATTGAGAGATATCCTGCCTGTCTCAGCAACCCGGAGGTTGTCCTTAGGCATCCATAATGATAGCCATTGATATCCTTGTTCTCCATGAACTTCTCCAATCCTTTCTTTAAGCTGTCAAGGCTGACAGTTGTTGCCACTTCTTCTGGCAGGGAGTTCCACAGACCAATGATCCTCTGGGTGAAAAAAGTACTTTCACTTATTTGTTTGAGATCTAGCACCCAAAATTTCATGTAGTGCCCTCTAGTTATAGTGTTGTGCGATAGAGAAAATAGTTTTTCCTTATCTACTTTGTCCACACCGTGTATGATTTTATAAACTTCAATCAGGTCACGTCTTAGGCACCGTCGTTCAAGAGTGAAGAGGCCCAGCCATTGCAGCCTCAGATGGTAAGGAAGATGTTCCAATCCCCTAATCATTATGGTTGCCCTCCTCTGCACTTTTTCAATTTCCATAATATCCCTCTGGAAATATGGTGACTAAAACTGTACACAATACTCCAGATGGGGCCTCACCATAGATTTATAAAGAGGCAAAATGACACTTGCTGTCTTATTTTCTATACCCTTCCTAATGATCCCTAGCATCGAGTTTGCTTTTTTCACTGCTGCAGCATACTGGGCTGACACCTTCATTGAGTTGTCCACCAGAACACCAAGGTCCCTTTCCCGCTTTGTTGCACAGAGTTCCAACCCCATCAATTTATAAATGTAATTGGTTTTGTTTTGTTTTTGTTTTTGCCCCAACGTGCATCACTCTGCATTTATTAATGTTGAAGCTCTTTTGCCACTGGTTTGCCCACTGTTCAGTGAGCCCTCTGGAGCTCCTCACAATCTCTGTCTGTCTGTCTCTCTGAAAATTAAAATTATAATAATTTATAATAAAGATTTTAAAATTGGGCATTTCTTCCTAAGCAAGACAAATATTCAAATTTTGTAACTATCCATATTAATTTAATTTATTACTTTTATTATTAAATATTTTGTTTTATTATCCAGTATTTATAACCCACTCCCTATCTTTGAGACGTCATTCAAACAAAATGTGGTGTATTTTTCTAGAAAGTCCTTATAATCGTCACCTGAACCACTTTCTTGAAGCCCGCAGTGGGTGTGGGTGTGAATGGGTGGGAGGCAATCACACATTAATTGGTAGCTTTTTGATCCTAGGAATAAAAGGCAATAATTGCAAACCATTATGCGAAGAGGCTTAAGTCTAGAGATGGTCATGGATTTTTAAAACAAATTGCAAAATTCACTAATTCATCAATTTGTATTTGTATGAATTGCAAATATGTGACAAATGTGAATCAACATATTTTAGCTATATTTTTTTAATTTATCAGTGTGTTGGGCTATAAAAGCCCCTCAAAGCACCTAGAAATATCAAAAATTGCAAGGAAGCCTCCTCTTATTGTTCTCTACAATCTATCCAAATTTGGTGTAGATTGGGTTTTCCTAAGCCAGTTGCTAAAGGACATTTTTCCTGGGCAGCCGGGGGGGGGGGAGCTTTGTGAATGTATAACCTGGATGTCTGACACCCAATCATCACCAAACTTTGAATGATTGTAGGGGAGAGCTGCCTATATGCCCTAAGCACATCCTATCTCACTTGATTTTGGAAACTAAGCAGGGTCGGACCTGGTTAGTACTTGGATGGGCGACCACCAGGGAATACCAGGTGCTGTAGGCGCCTGGAGTAGGAAGAGGCATACCACTCCAGTACTCCTGTCAAGAAAACTCCATGGACATGGAGTCACGAAGATTCAGTCACGACTGTAACGACACAACACGCATACAACACACAGGGGAGAGTTGGAAGAAGCTTATCTGCTGTTTTGCTCCGTCTAGGTTCCTGGGAAGGGCACTTATTTGGGGGGGGGGAGGAATCTTTGGAAGTGAGTGACTCAATGCCACACCCCAGCAAACCTGCAGAGCCCTCAGAGAGCCTGGGGAAGCATGCCTGGGATTTTGGTGTCTCTAAGTGTCTGGGGGCATTTAATAGGGTTTTAAATGCAAAAACAAAATTTATTCATTTGCAAGGGGAAAAAATCATAATTACATAAGAACATAAGAACATAAGAAGAGCCATGCTGGATCAGGCCAACGGCCCATCTAGTCCAGCTTCCTGTATCTCACAGCGGCTCCACCAGATGCGTTTGGGAGCGCACGAGACTAGATATCTGTCTCCTGATACCACTCCCCTGCATCTGGCCCTTGAAGTACCCTGGTTTAAAGCCTGGAGATTACACATCTCCATCATGGTTTGTAACCTGTGATGGACTTTTCCTCCAGGAATCTGTCCAATCCCCTTTTGAAGGCATCCAGGCCAGATGCCATCACCACATCCTGTGGCAGGGAGTTCCATAGACTTACAACGCGCTGGGTGAAAAAATATTTTCTTTTGTCAGTTCTTCAGCCACCTTGAATTATGAATAAAAACAAATTTTCTAATGGGCATCTCAGTTTAAGATCTTAGCCTTAGTGAACCCAAATTTATAGCCTTGTGTCTACAATTGTTCTGCACTATCCATAAAAAAGTTGCTCCACACCTGAACAAGAGGAATTTTCTCCATTAAATCTTGCAATTTTTGTAATTTTGGGGGTGGTTAAACTAAAAGGTTTCATCCACTCTTGCATTGTGTGATCTTGAGGACCACTTGGCCTTTTCCTTGATCTTCCAGACTATCTTCATTTTAGCAAGACTTTTTGGGGGGAGTGAATCTCATCTCCTTAGTGTCTGGGATCCTATGCAGCAACACCTTGTCTGAGTGCATGTTGGAAGTGGCCATGACCACATGGCTCTCCAATGACCTGCTTCTACATGGACACACTTTAAGAAGCATGCCACGTTCAGAGGACAAGGATGATTAGGGGACTAGAAAACAAGACCTATTAGGAAAGATTGAAAGCACTGAGAAAGTTTAGCCTTCAGAAAAAAAAAAAAGATTACAGTCATTCCTCACTATATTGTGGTTCATATATTGTGGTCCTGGTATATCATGACAAATTTCCCAATAGCATAGTCCTGAATCGAGCTGGAATCCCTAGCATGTACACTTTATTGAAACAGCAACGCCTTCGCTGGCTTGGACACGTTGTGAGAATAGATGACGGCCGGATCCCAAAAGATCTTCTATACGGAGAACTAGTGCAGGGAAAGCGCCCCAGAGGGAGACCAGAGCTGCGGTATAAGGATCTCTGTAAGAGGGACCTGAAGGCCTTGGGAATGGACCTCAACAGCTGGGAAACCCTGACCTCCGATCGCATTGTCTGGGGGCAAGAGATACAGCATGGTCTACATATGATTATATGATTCTTATATTTCCTTTTATATAGAGCATTTTTACCAAAACAAATTCTGGGTGTGTCTAACCACACTTGGCCAATAAAAAGTAAAAAAGTATTCTATAAATTTGAAGAGGCATTTGTCCAACAGGCAGAGGAAAAGAGGCAGGCACGGAAAGAACGAAACTCGAGGACCAGGCAGGAAACAGAATACATCTGCCCCCAGTGCGGTAGAGACTGCCATTCCCGAATTGGTCTATTTAGTCACACTAGGTGCTGTTTTTAGGATCTCTATTCCAGGCATGATACCATAGTCTTTCGAGACTGAAAGTGTTCTGCTTATATACCGCCCCATACCACTACAAGTAGTCTCTGGGCGGTTTACAATTTTAATTACAGAGTGCAGGCTACACATTGCCCCCCCCCCTGCAAGCTGGGTACTCATTTTACCGACCTCGGAAGGATGGAAGGCTGAGTGAACCTTGAGCCTGCTACCGGGGATTGAACCCAGGTCGTGAGCAGTTTTACTTGCAGTACAGGCATTTAACCACTGCGCCACGAGGCTCTAATAAAGGAAGGATGCCAATGACAGGTATATCACGGGACCACAGTATATGAAGGGAAGGGATCCTGGGGCAAGCTTCGTTTGGGGCCTCCTGCACTTACTCCAGGCCAGGTGCAACCCTGACTGGGCCTCCAATGAGCTGCCTGCGCCTGTCAGAGGCCCTAGAAGTGGTTTCTGGTGAACCAGAAGTCACTTCCAAATCGGTTCACCCAAATCACTTCTGGGGCCTCTGACTAGCCTGGGAAGCCCATCGGAGGCCCTTTTGGGGCAGTGCCAAGTCTAAGGCAAGTGCAGGAGGCCCCAAAGGGCCCCCCCTTATGTCCCGACCCACCCCAGCATCTGCATAATGCAGATCTTTTATCATAGATCAGGTCGGATTCCTAACCCCCGCAATAAACAGGGAAGTTACTGTAATAGGAGATAAGATGAACGTTCCAAATCCTTGAAAGGTAGCCCTATAGACAAGGGGCAGGATCTGTTCTCAGTCATCTCAGAGTGCAAGACACATAGTAATGGGCTCAAAGTATAGGGAGCCAGATTCAGGCTGAATATCAGGGAAAAATATTTTTTAAACTGTTAGAGCAGTACAGTGATGGAACCCATGACCTCAGGAGGTGGTCAGCGCTCCAACCTTGGAGGCATTCAAGATAACTGAGCTCTTGATTTGTATTCCTGCCTTGAGCAAGGGGTTAGACTTGATGGCCTTATAGGCCCCTTTCAGTTCCATCATTTTATGATTCGATGATTCTACGTCGATCCTTCACTCATCACAAGAGCTCAGCAGAAAGGGGCCCTCCTTTTTTCCCAATGAAGTCTCACCCCCACTTCTCAATTAGATATGCTTCCACTTGAAGAAGGAAGAGCACAATCAGGGAAAGCCAAGATAAGATGATTCGTAATTTTCTGAGGTGTGTGTGGGGGGAGCGACCGCCGTTTGTTCAACTCCCAGCCTACTATCTCTAGGCGCACACTCTTCTGCTTTTGATGAATGGTTCTTTTGAAAGTCCTCCTGCCTGTTTCCACTGGGTAATGAATTCTGTCACTCTCAACCGGAACTCTTCAGAGCCACAGAAGGGGCTTTGCATGCCGATTACACCAAAGACCTCCCCCTCCCCCGGCGTCAGTTCCGATTACAACAAGAACCTCATCGGCAGGCAGAAATTCTAAAGCACTTAACCAGCTCGGGCTCCTTTCAGAGAAGCCGCGAGGACATAAATCTGTCACTCCTTTCTCAGGACGTCGAACAGGGCCTGGGAAGATAGTCCGCCCGCACGGCAGATGATCAGAATGCAGTGTGTGTGTGTGTGTGTGTGTGTGTGGCTCTGCAAATCCCATCAGGGATGTACCGGATCTGCGAGATGATGGGCAACATCGACAAAATAAACTCTCCCCAGGGCGTTTTGCCTCATCAGCATCTTCAGGTCATGGGCGCGCCACGTGCCCCTGCTGATTGACAGCCCGGAGGGAAGAGGCAGGCAAGATTCAAGCAGGTTGCCAGCTTACGCATGTCTCCTCCAGTGCACCCTCATGCATCACCTTATCTTCCCTCTAAGGGCTCTATCCCACGTCCCTTTAAATGCAGATCAAATTTGAAGATAAACCGTGTCCAAAAAATGTCATCCCCACGGCCACCGGGCTTTTTGGAAAAAAAGAAAGAAAAAGAAACCCCGGTAACGCCCACCTTAAGTGAGGTTTCCAAGACCTACTGGAGAAGTAGGGAATGTTTTACCTCGCTTAAAAATCCACCTTTTAAAGAGGCAGACGTGTGGGAGTGCGTATCAGGCATTTCCAAACCACGGCCCTCCTGATCTTTTTGACCACAACTCCCAGAATTCTAAGTTTAGATTGCCAATGGCAAAGGACTGTGGGAGTTGTAATCCAAAACATCTGCAGGGCTGAAGTTTGGACGTGCCTGGCGTAGATGATCTGGGTTTCTTTTTTTCCCCTCAGAGGGCCAACTGGCTGTTCCTGGGGCTGGTTGGAGCTTTTTTTAAACACCCCCCAGCACCAGCCAGCTGGTCTTCCAGCTGGTCTGGTGCTTTTTTATTTTTATTTTTAAATTTCCCCCCACCCCCATCACTGCTCAGCTAGCTTTTTTTTTACTACCTTCTTCATGGGAACTGCTATCCCACATCTTCTGTCACGTGATCAGAGGAAGAGGAAAAACTGGACCTTCAGAAGATCGGGCTCTTCCCCAGGTGAGATAGCAGCCTAAGCCTCATCAGTAATTTTCTGCCTGGACAGGTGGATGGTGAGGAGACCATGGCTTCATCTCCTTCAAGTGTGTGGCAGCGGTGAAGAAGGCCAATTCCATGCTAGGGATCATCAAAAAGGGGATTGAAAGTAAAACAGCCAACATTATAATGCCACTGTACAAAGCGATGGGCTGCGAAATGGCAAATGTGTTTCAATGTGGGAAAATATAAAGTAATGCATACTGGGGCAAAAAAAAATCTAAACTTTATCTATCAACACATGGGCTCTCAGCTATCCGTGACGGATCAGGAAAGAGATCTTGGTGTGCTGGTGGACAGCTGAATGAAGATGTCTACCCAATGTGTGGCAGCGGTGAAGAAGGCCAATTCCAATTCCAAAATTATCAAAAAGTCGGTTGAAAATAAAACAGCCAACATTATAATGCCATTGTAGAAGACGATAGTAAGGCCACACCTGGAGTATTGTGCACAATTCTGGTCACTGCATCTCAAAAAAGGCATAGTGGAACTGGAAAAGGTGCAAAAGAGAGTGACTAAAATGATTACTGGGTTGGGGCACCTCCCTTATGAGGAAAGGCTAAAACATTTGGGGCTCTTTAGTCTGAAAAAAAAAGGCGCCTGTGGGGGGATATTATTTATTTATTTATTTATTTATTTATTTAACTTATATGCCGCCCACTACCCAAAGGTCTCTGGGCGGCTTACAATCCAAGGAATAAAACAATTTAGAATAGTTAAGAGTAAAATATCACTAAATCATCAATAAAAACCTTACACTAAAATCATTATTCTAAAATTGTCATCAGCGGACCCACAATCTATATTATATCAATTAAAAACCTTCTGGAACAGGAAGGTTTTTACCTGGCGCCGGAATGTAATCAGTGTTGGCGCCAGGCGGGTCTCGATCGGGAGGGCATTCCATAGCTTGGGAGCAGCTGCCGAGAAGGCCCTGTGTCTACAGGCCATCCCTCTCACCTCCTTGAGGGATGGCTCTTTCAAAAGGGCCCCCTGGCTAGATCTTAATTGCCGGGTAGGTTCGTATGGAAGGAGGCGGTCCTTCAGGTATCTAGGTCCTAAGTCGTTTAGGGCTTTGTATGTCAGAACAAGCACTTTGAATTCAGCTCGGGCAGCAACTGGTAACCAATGAAGGTTACGCAGAATCGGCGTGATGTGATCCCTGGCGGCCCCACCACTTACCAGCCGTGCCGCATGATTCTGAACCAGTTGCAATCGCCGGACCGTCTTCAAAGGCAGCCCCACGTAAAGCGCATTGCAGTAATCAATACGGGATGTTACCAGTGCATGCGTAACTGTCATGAGGCTGTGCTCGTCTAGGTAGGGGCGAAGCTGGTATATTTTCCGCAGCTGAAGGAAGGCACCCCTGGCCACCGAATCCACCTGGGCTTCCAGAGTTAGACCGGGGTCCAGAAGCACCCCCAAGCTGCGGACCCTGTCCCTTAGGGTGAGTGCAACCCCATCCAAGACAGGAAGATGGCCCTCTAACCTGTCCGGCAAAGCACCCATTAACAGTACTTCCGTCTTGTCTGGATTGAGTTTCAATTTATTAACCCTCATCCAGTCCATTATCTGGCCCAGACACAAGTTCAGTACAGAAATCGCCTCACCTGGATTGGTGGAAAACGAGAGGTAGAGCTGAGTATCGTCGGCATATTGCTGACTCCTCAGCCCAAAAAACCTCCTGATGACCTCTCCCAGCGGTTCCATGTAGATGTTGAACAGCATGGGAGACAGTATGGAGCCCTGGGGAACCCCGTGACGTAAACGCCACGGGGCAGAGCAACTGTCCCCCAGCACCACCTTCTGGACACGGTCAGCCAGGAAGGATTGGAACCACTGCAGAGCAGTGCCTCCAACCCCCAACCTGGCCAGCCTATCCAGAAGGACACCATGGTTGATGGTGTCGAAAGCCGCTGAGAGGTCCAGGAGTATCAACAGGGTCGCACTCCCCCTGTCTCTCTCCCGGCAAAGGTCATCATACAGGGCGACCAAGGCGGTCTCTGTACCAAAACCCGGCCTGAAGCCAGATTGAAATGGATCCAGAAAATCAGTTTCATCCAGCAGTGCCTGGAGTTGTCCGGCCACCACCTGCTCCAACACCTTGCCCAAAAAAGGGAGGTTCGCTACTGGTCGGTAGTTAACCACCAGCCCTGGGTCCAGGTTTGGTTTTTTTTAGGAGTGGTCTAATCACCACCTCTTTCAAGGTGGTGGGGACCACTCCCTCTCTTAAGGAGGCGTTAACAACCTCCTGGACCCAGGTGCGAACCCCCCTGGCAGATCTTTCAATTAGCCAAGAAGGGCAAGGGTCGAGCGGTGTAGTGTGTAGCACGGACAGATCCAAGCACCCTGTCCACATCCTCAGGTCTCAATAATTGAAACTCATCCAATAAAACTGGACCTAAGCACGGCACACTGGATACATCCCTTGAATCTGCATCAATAGTGGAGTCCAATTCCCTGCGAATCTGAGCGATTTTCCCCTCAAAGTGAGCAGCAAACTGGTCACAACAGGTTGATGAGTTGTCCAGAACCTCCACCATATTTCTTGGTTGAAGAAGGTCCTGGACCACCCGAAACAGCTCTGCTGGACGGCACTCTGAGGAAGCAATACGGTTTGTGAAATAATGCCTTTTCGCCAACCGTATCGCCACGGAATAGGCCCGATAATGGGCTCTAAGCCGTGTTCGATCGGACTCACAGTGATATTTTCTCCACTTGCGCTCCAGCCGTCTCCCCTCCTGCTTCATTGCCCGCAGCTCAGATGTATACCAAGGAGCTGTCTGGGCTCTGCGTAAGGGGAGAGGGCGCTTAGGTGCGATCGTGTCAACCGCCCGGGACATTTCCCTATTCCACAGGGTGACCTGAGCTTCGACAGGAGCGCCGGCCATATCAGACGGATAATCCCCCAGAGCTTTCAGGAAACTGAGACCTACAAAATAATGCAGGGCATGGGTAAAGTGGATAGAGGGACACTCTTTTGCCTCTCACACAAAATACCAGAACTATGGGACATCCACTCAAATTGAGGCCTGGGAAAGTGAGAATAGAAAAAATATTTTTTTTTACCCAGTGTGTTGTTAGTCTATGGAACTCATTTCGTTCCCAGCAACCCATAGTTTCTCATGATTGAAGAAGGATCTGTTGCGGCCAATAGAGCACAGAATGATCTGAAAATGTTTGCTGCACTCCAACCTCCATCAAATGTCTGTAGCATGGTCCCAAATGCCTCTCCCTTTTTAGCATCCAGCTTGAACATCAGGTATTTCTCACTTCATATAAGTTAAATGCCTTTGCTTGCATGAGAAATCACAACAAGGGTCCTATAGACACTTCATTCCTTGGCATCCCCTTTCCTAAGAACTGAAAAGTACACTGAATGTTGTATTTCTCCATTGTTCTTCACCGGCAACTGACTGAGTGCTTTCTGGCCTGGGACTTTCATCTTCCAGCACTATCACTAGATTTAATTTTGGATTGTCTCATCATAGGGGTTTCATGGCAAGGAAAGTTTGGTTGGGGCTTACCACTGGCACCTTCTGTGCAGTACTAACAAGAGTTTGACTTTCAGTGAAAGATCTTTTTTTTTTTAAAAAAAAAGCCTGCCTTCCCCCATTTTTAATGGTTGCCTTTCTACAGGAAAGCAGGAAGAAAAGCTGTTTTCAAAGCTTTGATTAATAACATCAGCGAGGATTCTGTGCTGGAAAATGCCAGGAGATTAAATTGCCCTAAATCACCTGCTGTCCTCCATCTAATAGAGATCTCGCCAATCTTGCTTATGTAAGAGAAGAGAATAATTGAGTGTTAGAGGTATCAGGAAGGAATGTAACAAATTATACTAATTCACCCATAGACGAGACTCGATGTGGGTGGGGTGCTAATTCTATCAACCAGGCACCTAGGTAGTGGCATAATTATAGGCGACCTCTCCAGGATCTATGCCAAACAGTGGGAGAAACATGATATATTAAAAAAACTCCCCAGTTGTTCTGTGTGAAATTTAAGAGGATGGGGTGGCGAGGGGTAAAACAGGGAATCATTTTTAGCACACACCCTGGCTGCCCTATTTTCTCTCACACGTTTTAAATAAGATAAATGTAAATCCAACGATGTACATTTCTAGCTTATTTGCCAAAACACATTCGTCTCCAATGTGAAGGCCTTGTCAGCTTTAAAGCTCTCATGAACCTTGCCTCTTAATTAACTACTGATCTTTCTTTTATGATTTTACTTTCTCCAGTGCAGGCACCCTTTCACTCTCAGCCCAGATAAGTAGATTCTCTCTCTCTCTCTCTCTGTGTGTGTGTCTCTTTCTCTCAAAACACACACGCGCACACGCACACGCACACACACGCACGCACGCACACACACACACACACACGCGCACGCACACACACACACACACACACACACACACACACCTTTACCCTCCCTTTAGACCTCACTGATTTGTATTCCCGCACTGAACAGGGGGCTGGACTCCATAGCCATATACACCCCTTCCAATTTCATGATTCGATGATGTTTCCAAACTCATCTCTCATATGCTTTCAGACAGACCTCTTAGCCCAGGCCTGCCCAATTTCCGGCCCGGGGGCCAAATCCGGCCCGTCAGGCCATTCTGTGTGTCCCGCGGCTGGCTGGCCCACCCCTCCCTTCCCCTTCTTCACCCACACATTCCCCTACAGTGGCCACAGCTCCCTGTGCTTCCTTTGGTCCCCACCTTCCTTTCTCCCTCCCTCCCTTGGTCCCCACCTTCCTTCCTTCCTCTCTTGTTTTCCACCTCCCTCCCTCCCTCCCTTGGTCCCTGCCTCCCTTCCTACAGGTGGAGTTGCAAGGGGTCAGTGGATGGGGCTTATGGGTCAGTGGGTGGGCCTTGCAGTGGGGGACAGGGTCGGGGAGCAACCGGCCCCTGACACATTCTCAGCCGCCAAATCTGGCCCTCCTTACAAAAAGTTTGGACACCCCTGTCTTAGCCCAACCCCCAAATGAAACATAGAATTATAGATGTGAATTCTAGAGCCATATGATTGGGAGTGGGGCCTGTTACTGGACTACTCTAACAGTTCAGAATTTCTTGGTGTTCAGCCAAGGAAAAAACTTCTTAATTGTTAGAGAAGTACAACAACAAACCCAATGGCCTCCGGCTCAATGGCCTTAGAGGCGCTTTCCAACTCAGAGACTCAATGATTCATTTTGTTTGGGATTGGGACTAAGAGGGCTGACCTAAAGGAAATATCGTGAATCCTATATTCACTAGGGAGGCAGTTGTGTTCAACTCAACAGATCTTCTAGACATGAGTTTTTTAATTGATACAATATAGACTGTGGGTCCTCTGATGACAATATTAGTATAATGATTTTAGTGCAAGGTTTTTATTATTGCTTTGATTATTTATTGATATTCTATTATTAACTATTTTAAACTGTTTTAATTCTTTTGATTGTAAGCCGCCCAGAGACCTTTGGGTAGTGGGCGGCATATAAGTTGAATAAATGAATAAATGAATAAATGAATAAATGAATGAATGAATGAATGAATAAATAAATAAATGACTAGGACTCGGAGGTGGGATGATGCATGTCCTTGCACAGCTCCCGATTGGTCAGCACCAGGGAGAGGGAAAGGTGACGCATCGGAGGCTGATTCCTGGTTGGAGTTTTGCCTGGTGCGAGGTCAAGGAAGGTAAGAGAGTGGTTGATTTTGTTCCGAAGGGTGGGACTCCGATCCGAACACCAGCTGTGTTGGCATGTTTTGTTTCGGAATCAGTCCCCTTCCGAAATGAAACTCCCATCTCCAGTAAAGTAGTGATCACTGGCTATATGTACGTATTCATCCTTTGCTCCCTTGGCTCGGTCCGCAAAAGTTGAACCTACTGGGGCCTTCCTATCTTTGGTTGCTGTTACAGGCCCTTTCTTGTGAGCAGTTGGGAGGGCTCAAACATGGAAGTGGAGAGGATATCCTTTGGACATGCCTGGGAATCAGGAGTCCACCAGAAACAGATTGCCACCTCACTTTTTCATGTACGGCAGTGGTGATGAACCTTTGGCACGCCAGATGTTTTGGACTATAGCTCCCACAGTCCTTTGTCATTGGCAATAAGGGCTTGGAATTCTGGGAGCTGTGGTCCAAAACATCTGTAGTGCCAAAGGTTCGCCACCACTGATGTAGGGGGTCAATGAAGCTAGGGCATATTTGCAAATGTATTTGGAAATTCATTCGATGAGAATGTGCATGCAACAAAATGCTATCAAAATGCTATCGGGGGGAAAGCTCCTTCTTGGATTGTAGATTTTTAGAGAAAGCTCACCATTACTGGCCCAGATATCAGTGGGTCAATGGAAAAGTTCACACTTCACTGTTTAGTTTCGATTGGGCTAAATCCACTAGCTTTGGAGTTTTTTTTAAACAACAACCAACAGCCAAAATTCTATTGTTAGTATAAAAGAAATGTCATGACTTTTGCGGATATATCTCTACACATTACAAAATCAGTGAAGTCAGAGGCCAAAATCCTGTTACATAAACAGTAACTTTCAGGTGCAATTTGCCCCAAGTTAAGAAATCACCGTAGACATTATGAGTTGAACATTGAGTCACACAACTGAGTCTGCAATGCACCGTGTCTCTAGCAATTTTTTTATCTTAAGTTCATTCACCTCCATTACACCATTTGTGTTACTTCAACATAACCAGGCAACAAGATTTGAGCTCTTCTCCATCATGTACGGTGGCAAGCAACACAGCTTGCAACAAAGCACGTCCACACTGATTTTGTTGCTTGTAGCACTTTGCCATCAAACCTCACACTATTTGAGATATGCCAGAAATAGCTCAGTTTTGAAATTTTCGCAAAACAATCAGTCTGAGTGTGCTGTGTACTTGGCTTCTCAAAAGGAAAGAGAGACATATGTGAGTCCTTGACAAGGAGAAAAAGAAACAAAACCTCTTTCTTAGTTTTTTTCTCCTTGTCAAGGTATAGAAAATTCCTCAATAAACTCTTCCCTGGAATGGAAAAAGCCTACAATTGAAGTGAACCAAAAAACTGAGCAAATCTTCCTTACATTCCTCCTAGAATAAATCCACTGAAATTGGATTCAGTTGAAATCTGTTGAAATCACACTGACTTCAGAGCTGCGGTATAAGGATATCTGTAAGAGGGACTGGAAGGCCTTGGGAATGGACCTCAACAGATGGGAAACCCTGACCTCCGATCGCACTGTCTGGAGGCAAAAGATACCGCATGGTCTACATAAATTCGAAGAGGCTTTTGTCCGACAGGCAGAGGAAAAGAGGCAGGCACGGAAAGAACGAAACTCGAGGACCGGGCAAGAAACAGAATACATCTGTCCCCAGTGCGGTAGAGACTGCCGTTCCTGAATTGGTCTATTTAGTCACACTAGGCATGATACCATAGTCTTTTGAGACTGAAGGATGCCAATGACAGTACGTCTACTTTGAATGTAACTCCTTCAATCAATCAATCAATCAATCAATCAATCAATCAATCAATCAATCAATCAATCAATCAATCAATCAATCAATTTTTATTACAGTCATATGACCCGTTCAGATAGAAAAGAAAAAAAAATAGACAACAATAAAACAGTACAGTGAGAAGAGAGAAATTGCAACTATAAAAAACCCCTATACATTGGTCAATTTTCTACCAGTAATGCTGCCCTTCTGTGGATTACAGCTAAGAAAAAATTTGGCAATCTGAGCTGTTATGTAAGAGTTTTGGTCCGAGAGGCAGTATGCGACCAATCACTTTTCTGAGTTACTTGAAATCTATGAATCAAAGGGATATATCAAGTCTCTCTGGATTTTTAAATAAAAGATGCAGTGTAAAAGAATCTGTGATAGAAAATCAGGGACGATACATATATAGATGAGGATCGGTGCAAATGATGTACTGGAGAGAAATACATTAGATAGAAGGAGTTGTATCTGAAGTATTTCTCTCCAGTACAATATTAGCACTGGTCCTCGTCTGTATAACTTACAACAAAAGATAGAGTTTGTCTTCTCAAAGTTGTCTTGGTTGCTTCTTTTTTCTACCTCTTCCAACTCTCTTCTACCAATTCCAACTGTTGTGAGGATGTCCAAATATGTGATTATGTCCCCTGCTGCAAATCCAGACAACCAACCAACATGCAAACCAACAACTGGACAGAATTCCTTCCTTCCTTCCTTCCTTCCTTCCTTCCTTCCTTCCTTCCTTCCTTCCTTCCTTCCTTCCTTCCTTCACTTGGATACTGTGCTGATTGTTAGTGCTCTACTCTGGATGTTTTACATCTGAAGTACCATAAACATAAAATGATTCACAAATGATTTCTTACAAAGCAAATGACGAAGGTACGCAAACACAATGGCAGTTGTCTAATAAATTGAAAAGGTACCTAAACGGTGCCAAGCAGGAATGATCAGAATCGGAAGTCTATAAAAACCTGAAGAAAGGATGCAGCTCTCAAAGGCTTCATTAACTCAGATTTGCTTTGAGCATCCTGTGAAAGACTGGGAGGGGAACAAGATAGGCACAGATCCACCAAGGGAGGAATTCAAAAGGACTAGGGGGGGGGCTCTACCAAGAAGGCCCTGTTTCGTGTTGATGACTTCTAGGTCTCCCTTGGGAAGCCAACCCAAAGGAGCACAACCTGGGAGCATCAAGTGGCACAGCTGGATAGATACTCAGGAAAGATACTAGGACAAATCTCCTTCTTTGGAGGTTTTCAAACAGAGGCTGGATGGCCATCTGTCGGGAGTCCTGTGATGGGGGTTCCTGCATGGCAGGGGGTTTGGACTGGATGGCCCCTGAGGTCTCTATGATTCTATGATTCTAAGTAATAAAGCCCCAAATTGTGGAGGGCTTAATAACTAAGAACCAGCACCTTTATATAGGGAAGAAAACCAACACCTTCTTCATTTAAAGATGCCCATTCAAATTTCACATCTAAAGCTAGATGATAACTTTTGTGATATCTTCTATGGAAAAGACCTCCAAGAGCCCAGATTCCATTTGAAAAAGAAAGAAAGAAAGAAAGAAAGAAAGAAAAAAGAAAGAAAGAAAGAAAGAAAGAAAGAAAAAAGAAAGAAAGAAAGAAAAAGAAGAAGAAAAAGAAGAAAGAAAAAGAAAAAGAAGAACTTAGAGAATTTAATTTACTCTGGGATTTTACTCATCCTTTTTTTTATATATGCAGTAATAAAGGAAGTTCTTTGCAGGCGAATTCAGTTCCTCTTCTGTGGCTACATTGTCATCAGGAGTTTTAAATGAGTTGTTGGATTAGCGGCGACAAATACTGCACCACAAAGTTATTACATTTTTTTCTCCCCTGAGACTCACACGTTCCAATTTACAAAATGGGGGGGTGGGGAGTCTAAAAACATAGCCGTGTATACAAAATTCCCCTTACTGGCCTGGATTCTGACAATTAAGCTGCAACTGGGGAAGACAGATCTCTGCTTCTCCTCTGTCATAACTTTGATTTTTGTTACACACACACACACACACACACACACACACACACACACCAAGCTCAGATGAGAGAAGAACATTGAACGTGGGAAGGTTTGCCCTTCATGGCTATGGTGAATGATTAATTTCACGGCAATTTGTTTCATGAAAGTACAGGCCTCTCAAGAAAAACCTCCCCTTTTGAAGAGTGGGCCTTAAGTACAGAAGGACATAAGAACAGCCATGATGGAACAGGCCACAGCCCATCCAGTCCAGCGTTCTGTCTCACACAGTGGCTCACCGGTTGTTTCAGGGTATTCCCAAGCAGATGTCTTCACCTGCTTAAGATTCCAAGGAAGAAGAAAGGGAGGGAGGGAGGGTGGGAAGGAGGGAGAAAGAAAGAAAGAAAGAAAGAAAGAAAGAAAGAAAGAAAGAAAGAAAGAAAGAAAGAAAGAAATTTGGTTCTAAGTGAGCAAAGCTTCTATAACAATCTCTGCTAGAGATGGGCACGACTTGAAAAAAATTTTTTTCGAGTTGTCGTTAGTCGGGCCGGTTCCGTTTCGGCTCGTTTCCGTTTTTCGCGAAAATTTGCAAAAATTAGTCGGTTCGTTTTTTCGTTTTTTCGTTGTCGTTAGTACTGGTTTGGGGAGGGGGTAGCGGGCTCCTGGAGGGAGCTGCAGGAGTCAGCCAGAGCCACAAGTGACGGACTGGCAGACTCTTTGCACCCGCTGTGTCTCACGTACTTGCATGTAGTGCAATGCAAGTAGATCTGGCTTAGGGTTAAGACGGGTTAGCGCAACGGCTAGGGTTAGGCTAGTTATGGGTGAGGTTACGGTGAGTATTGGGGTGCATCTGGGTGCCTCTCTGACCCACTTAGAAGGACAGTGTACTGGCGTATGGGTTAGGCTTAGGGTTTGGGTTTGGGCTACGATTAGTGGGCTGTTTATGCCCGATTGGCACATCCCAGGAGTCTCTGTGGTCAACCTGGCCAAGTGGCCATGCGATTGGTGGAAAATTTGCATGGTCTACTCCCATGGGAGAGCCCATCATTGCAAATGTGCAGGTGTAAATAAAATAAAATAAAATAAAATAAAATAAAATCAACGGAGACTTTTTTTTTGCAAGAAAAACCCACTGCTGCTACTGTAAAAATTCAAGCATTTAAGATAGCTAATTTTCGCATGTTTCTGTGGTGCTTTGGTGGGGTTTTGGGCAACAATTTCAAAACAAATATTGCGGTCGCCATTTTGGATCCCCCCCACCGCATGGCAAATGGATGCGCCCTCCCAGCCTGGTACAGTCAGCAAAACCTGGCCATGCGATTGGTGGAATGGCTCCAAAACTTTGCATGGTCCACTCCCATGGGCGAGCCCATCATTGCGAATGCGCAGGTGTAAAAAAATAAAATAAAATAAAATAAAATAAAATCAACGGAGACTTTTTTTGCAAGAAAAACCCACTGCTGCTACTGTAAAAATTCAAGCATTTAAAATAGCTAATTTTCACATGTTTCTGTGGTGCTTTGGTGGGGTTTTGGGCAACGATTTCAAAAAAAATATTGCGGTCGCCAGTTTGGATCCCCCGCACTGCATGGCAAATGGATGCGCCCTCCCAGCCTGGTACCAGCAGCGCAGCAGTAGCAATAGCCAAGGAGAGGGGGGCAGGGAACCCCCCCCCCCAAAAAAAACACCCTTCTGGCCTGGTAGGTGCCCTCAGACAGTTTTTGCCTACTTTTAGGGCCGGGAATCGGTTTTTTTTTTACTTTTAAAAACTTTTTTTCTGTGCCGCTTGGCATTGCGCGATGCAAGTAACGAGCACGACAAATCAGACCAAATTGTTCGTTCGTCGGTTCGAGCTCGAAGTCTGGGGCAGTGATTCCCGTTACCGTTTCCGTAGAGTAACGGAAACGAGTAACGGAAACGGAAACGGGAATACCGCTAAGTCGTGCCCATCTCTAATCTCTGCCACTAATACTACCACTATTACGCTCTATGATTTTCCAGCAATTGCAATCATACAGAGAAGGCAAGAAAAAGCAATTTAGCCAAGATGCGTTCCACAGACTCATCTTCCCCATATTTCCTCACAGGGCATCATCCCTTCCAGGGAGGTCACCACCTCGACTGCCCTCTTCTGGACAGGCCGCCAACATCCTTCTTCCACTGTGGTGCCCAGGTGAGATCCAAACGAGATGTCAAGGGAATGGTTGTAAGGGGGTTGCTGTGGCAGGTGCCCCGAGCAAGTAGTCTAAGCCCTCCCAGCCCTCCCTGGAAGGCCTTCTGGACTTGGAGGCCACCAGAGCACAGGCGGGAGTAGAGAGTGGTTGGCCTGCCAAGGAAGGAGAAGCAGCTGGAGGGGATAGTCACACCTGAACCAGGAAGAGGGGGCAAGATTGTGTGAACAAGTGGGGGCTATAGGGCTGGAGGAAGTGTGTGTGTGTGTGTGTGTGTGTGTGTGTGTGTGTGTGTGTGTGTGTGTGTGAGAGAGAGAGAGAGAGAGAGAGAGAGAGAGAGAGAGAGAGAGAGAGAGGCCCTTTGTATACGACCCCTAAACTCCGCAGCAAATGGCTGCCAGCTCCGGAGCTTACAATTGTTTCCCCACCAGCTCCGGAGTTTGCAGGAAATTAAGTGCAACCACGCCCACCTAAGCGCGTCCCAGCACACTTTTCTTGTACCTGCTCTAGAAGGGTGAAAATCCCCAGGTCCGGATTTAATCTGGTGAGTGCGGGGCTCTCCTCGCTTCTGTTTGGTTTTTTTGCCTCCCGCCCCTTTAAGAGAAGGGGCGGGAGGCAAAAAAAAAAACAGAAGAGAAGGAATCAGGACAACGACGGGGCTTCGACCGGCTTCGGAGGTGAGCCTGCATTTTTCCCTCTCTTTTTTTCTCCCTCCCCTCACGCAGACAGGATCAAGGAAGTGCGGAGGGGTGGGGACGCAGGAAGAGCAACAAACCCCCAAGATCCCTGGTCCGAATTTAAGTGGCCAGCGGATCTTAGGGGTCATGTGAAAAGGCCCAGAGAGAGAGAAACTGGAGTCTTAGGAAGCCTTCTTTATAGTCCATCTTTCACTTCCATACATCACTACTGGAAAAACCATAGCTTTGACTATCCTGACACTATCTGTACATTAAAAACCACATGACCGCCTGAAAAAAAATACACATGTAATTTATATACGCAGAAAACGCTGGCGTGACCGCAGCCTAATATGAAAAAAAAATGTTTCACACACAAGTCTCGCTGGCGCCTGGTGCCTTTGCCTTGGAAAAAACGGGCGGGACTTCTCCGATGAGAAGCACGGAACGAGGCTGAGTCGGGATTAAAATGATGACAACAAGCAACTCATAGCCAGCCTGTGCATCAGAGGAAAGCTAACATGTGAGCTTATAGCTTGCGACAGATGCAGTATTGGTTTAAAAAGGAGGGCAGGAAAAAAAAAACGGAACCAAGAAATGTCAGGGAAGGCAAGGGATGAGCCTGATAGGACCTGATGCTGTTGTTCGGCTCTACGCAACTAAGACTCAGTAGGTAGAAGCGTGCACCCATGTCTGTCTGTGGCAGCTTGCAGGGCAGGGAGACATGCATAGGTTGTACCACTCTGCGTTATGTGCAATTTTGGTAAAACGCAAATTTGCACTCCTTCCCTCTTTTCATCCTCCTCCACTGTGTGGCATGCCAAATGCAGAACGATCCTCTACATTCCTCAGCTTTAATTGTCTTTATGACCCCCCGCTGCACCCAGTTTTCCTGTGGCACATCTATTACCTTCTTCAAAGAAGACTAAGAATGGAACACCACGCTCCTATTAAATTATAATTTCAATTTCCCTCCAGGAAATTACATATTAAAACAAAACAAAACAGGGCATGAATGAGTGAGCATGCTGTACATTTGGAAACCATTTATGTGACATAAAACACTTCATCCCACCCCCATGCACACACGCCCCATTCCCTTTGCAGTGCTTGTTAGGTTTTACCAAAAGCCAGGAAAGATTCCTGCTACGTCTGGCTAATTGAAATAGAGCTTAAATGTGAATGGGATATGATGAAGCACATCAAAGATAAGTCAGGGATCTTGCAGCTCTCCTGTGAGAGCAAAGGACCAGATAACGTCCTGGCACCCAGAGGGGGTCGACCTGATTTGAAATGACTTCAATGAGTGTTGGAGACCCATGAGCCTTCTTCTCACATGCTTGCAAATCTCCTTACATTTTTGTAGCTTTGAAAAGGAATGTTTAGAATCCCCCATGCGGTTTTTGAGACAAACCATTCTGAGAGGGAGTCCACTTCACTTGCTTCCATAGCCCTCCAATGCTGTGTGTGTTTTGTGTCGTTACAGTCGTGACTGACTCTTCGTGACCCCATGTCCATTGAGTTTTCTTGGCAGGAATAATGGAGTGGTTTGCCCATTCCTACTCCAGGCGCCTACAGCACCTGGTATTCCCTGGTGGTCTCCCATCCAAGTACTTGTTAGTCTGTGGAACTCCCTGCCACAGGAGGCGGTGATGGCATCTGGCCTGGATGCCTTCAAAAGGGGATTGGACAGATTCCTGGAGGAAAAGTCCATCACAGATTAGAAACCATGATGGAGATGTTTCATCTCCAGGCTTTAAACCAGGGTACTTCAAGGATCAGAAGCAGGGGAGTGGGATCAGGAGACAGAGATCTAGTCTCGTGCACTCCCAGACGCATCTGGTAGGGCCACTGTGAGATACAGGAAGCTGGACTAGATGGGCCTTTGGACTGATCCAGCAGGGCTCTTCTTATGTTCTTATGTTCTTAACCAGGCCCGACCCTGCTTAGCTTCCGAAATCAGGCAAGATTGGATGTGCTTAGGGCATCTAGGCAGCTAGAGGCCTTCAAAAGACAATGGGACAACCCTCTGTTAGATCTGCTTTGATTCGGATTCTGGCCTTGAGCAGGGTGTTGGACTCGATGGGTTTATTGGCTCCTTCGGATTCTTATTAGTAAAGAATCTCGGGTTCTATATCAGTTCACTTCAATATGAAAAGCTGACTTGGAAATTCCAATGATGGACTAGGCAGGATGGACATGGTCTGAAGAAGGAACACATGCATCATCAGGAAAACACCCTTTCTTATGGCATGTGTGTGTGTTTAGATGGAAGGTGGTCCATCATGACTGGAAGGGCCATTTGTGGGGATGGGTAACTTACACCCTCTGTGGGCACCCAATGAATTCCCCTAGTCAGTAGGTTTCTGTTATAAGGAGTAGAGATGGGCACGACTTAGCGGTATTCCCGTTTCCATTTCCGTTACTCGTATCCGTTACTCTACGGAAATGGAAACGGGAATTACTCCGCCAGACTTCGAGCTCGAACCGACGAACGAACAATTTGGTCTGATTTGTCGTGCTCGTTACTTGCATCGCGCAATGCCAAGCGGCACAGAAAAATAGTTTTTAAAAGTTAAAAAAAAACCCGATTCCCGGCCCTAAAAGTAGGCGAAAACTGTCTGAGGGCACCTACCAGGCCAGAAGGGTGTTTTATTTGGGGGGGGGGTCCCTGCCCCCCTCTCCTTGGCTATTGCTACTGCTGCGCTGCTGGTACCAGGCTGGGAGGGCGCATCCATTTGCCATGCAGTGCGGGGGATCCAAAATGGCGACCACAATATTTTTTTTGAAATCGTTGCCCAAAACCCCACCAAAGCACCACAGAAACATGCGGAAATTAGCTATTTTAAATGCTTGAATTTTTACAGTAGCAGCAGTGGGTTTTTCTTGCAAAAAAAGTCTCCGTTGATTTTATTTTATTTTATTTTATTTTATTTTTTTACACCTGCGCATTCGCAATGATGAGCTCGCCCATGGGAGTGGACCATGCAAAGTTTTGGAGCCATTCCACCAATCGCATGGCCAGGTTTTGCTGACTGTACCAGGCTGGGAGGGCGCATCCATTTGCCATGCAGTGCGGGGGATCCAAAATGGCAACCGCAATATTTTTTTTGAAATCGTTGCCCAAAACCCCACCAAAGCACCACAGAAACATGAGAAAATTAGCTGTTTTAAATGCTTGAATTTTTACAGTAGCAGCAGTGGGTTTTTCTTGCAAAAAAAAGTCTCCGTTGATTTTATTTTATTTTATTTTATTTTATTTTATTTTATTTTATTTTATTTTATTTTATTACACCTGCACATTTGCAATGATGGGCTCGCCCATGGGAGTAGACCATGCAAATTTTCCACCAATCGCATGGCCACTTGGCCAGGTTGACCACAGAGACTTCTGGGATGTGCTAATTGGGCATAAACAGCCCACTAATCGTAGCCCAAACCCGAACCCTAAGCCTAACCCATACGCCAGTACACTGTCCTTCTAAGTGGGTCAGAGAGGCACCCAGAGGTGCACCCCAATACTCACCCTAACCTCACCCGTAACTAGCCTAACCCTAGCCCTTGCGCTAACCCGTCTTAACCCTAAGCCAGATCTACTTGCATTGCACTACATGCAAGTACGTGAGACACAGCGGGTGCAAAGAGTCTGCCAGTCCGTCACTTGTGGCTCTGGCTGACTCCTGCAGCTCCCTCCAGGAGCCTGCTACCCCCTCCCCAAACCAGTACTAACGACAACGAAAAAACGAAAAAACGAACCGACTAATTTTTGCAAATTTTCGCGAAAAACGGAAACGAGCCGAAACGGAACCGGCCCGACTAACGACAACTCGAGTCGTGCCCATCTCTAATAAGGAGACTCTTGTCCTAAGAGCAAACAGTGCTGCCTCTTCTGTCTTTCCCGTAGAGTTGCCATCTCCATTTTTTAAAAAAGGAAAGGAGAATTTATTTCAGTTCTCTTTGGAAATAGGTCACCGCTTTGGAGTATTTTTAGAGAACCCTTAGAAAAAGATCTCTCTGCTAACCCCCCTGGACAGTTCTGAATTGACTTGTAATTTTGAGTACATTCTATGCGATGGACTTAAAGGCCATATTTTTTTCTTTTCTCTCCTTCCTCTTTTCTGCTCATGTTCCATTTCAAGCAACAGACTTATCTCAGTTCACACAACACTAAGCACCCTCCAACCCTTATGGATATTTTTTTCAATTCTAGGGACGGACGGACTGAGGTACGAACAATCCTGTGGGCTGAGCTTTCTCGGGGCTCAAATTCTAGCACTTCAAAATTTTAGCCTAGGATTTATATGAGTGCTCTAAAAGGGAGGTCACCTGTGTGCTGAAAATATTTTGGTGAGCTCCTGTAAAGATTGGCCCGTGCTGGTTTTATCACCCACCTACCTACACCACACTGGGGTTATCAGACTCTAGTATCTCTCCTATCATATTGGAATATGACACAAAGTCATTACACGAGAATGGAGAAGCTTTCTTGCAGTGAAGGGCCTTATCAATCTTCCTAATAAACAGAAACAGAAGCTCAGCCATTTCACAGGCTAAGAGAATGGACCTCTCCTTAACCCTACCCACCTGAAACCCTGTCTCGTGCGCTCCCAGACACATCTGGTGGGGCCACTGTGAGATACAGTAAGCTGGACTAGATGGGCCTTTGGCCTGATCCAGCCTGGCTCTTCTTATGTTCTTATGTTCTTATGAAATGAATGACACTTAACATGTATTTTGGATCAAGGGGGATTGTCAATGAATTTGTTGAATCCAATAGCAGGACCTTGACTCTCTCTCAACAAAACTCATTTTCTAGGGTGCGTTTTCCCCCCATGTAATCCATGTATCTAAGAATGTCTGCACTGGGATCAATGTCTACTGCCTTTATCATGGAAGAATGCTTTAGAAACAATGCTGGACCGTCAGAAAAAAGTAAATAAAAGTAAATTAGAAGCTAATAGCTATAGTGTTAGGAGAGATGACACTGAAATCCTAATTATCCTAGTTATTATTGTATCAGTATTTATCAGTAGGATGAAGAACTAACACTAACCAATGGCATCTTTTAGAACAGTGGTTCTCAACCTGTGGGTCCCCAGATGTTCCTGGAGTGCAACTCCCAGAAGTCTTCGTCACGAGCTGAGCTGGGTAAGATTTCTAGGAGTTGCAGTCCAGGAGCATCTGGGGACCCGCAGGCTGAGAACCACTGTTTTAGAAAGTCCTTATATTTCAGTGATCACCCTAGGTGCCCCCTTTTTTTCTTGCTTCACATTTTTTACACAACCTCTTGTAGACTTCTCTCCCTTGTTATGTTCTGGCAGGTTTTCACCATTTCTATAGTTAGAAGATGGACAACGTGAAAGTCTCATTTGCATTTGCAACAACGCGAAGGACGAGCCAGATAACGGGCTTCTTTCAGGGACGTGTGATTAAAAAATTACAAAAAATAATTTGCATGAAAGATTGGATGCTGCTGAAATGTTGCCGGGGGGTGGGGGGGAGGGGGACACATTAAGCCTATTTCAAGGCAGAAAGAGATAGATGTAAAGCATATTTATAGATGTGAAGTGAGCTGGGTATATGGAAAAGTTCTAATCCAAAAGGACAGATCTTTTGTCAGCTTTTAAGTTGCCTGGAGGTTTGCTTCAGACGGTGGAGAGATTCCAAATGGATGGTCCATTAGCAGCATAAAGTACTCTTCTTCTTTCTTTCTTTCTTTCTTTCTTTCTTCTTCTTCTTCTTCTTCTTCTTCTTCTTCTTTTCTTCTTCTTCTTCTTCTTCTTCTTCTTCTTCTTCTTCTTCTTCTTCTTCTTCTTCTTCTTCTTCTTCTTCTTCTTCTTCAAGTGCCATGTCCTCATCCAGATCCAAAACATTTTACAAGTTGGAACTTCCTTTGAACTCCAGGTCCCTCCACCATGATGGTCAAGAGGTCCACCTTCTGTCAGCAAAAGGTAAAAAAATAAAGAACATGCCCTTGCCTCCTACAATTGATAAAACAACAGCATAAAACCTGAGGAAATCTGTCTCAGGCATGTCCAAACTTTAGCCCTCCAGATGTTTTGGAACACAACTCCCACAGTCCTTTGCCATTGGAAACACAGGCTTGGAATTCTGGGAGTTGTGGTCCAAAAAATCAGGAGGGCCAAAGTTTGGACATGCCTGGTCAAAGTGCTTCTGAAATACCCTTAAAAGCCACTTTTGAAAGTAACTAGTTTGAAAGTAACATTTTGGTGTTTACTCGTGTTACCAAAGTAATTTAAGTTCTACATGTTTCACCTAAAAGTAACTTTATAGTAGTTAGGTAGGATTAGTAGTAGATAGGCCTTGCTAGTTTAGCCTAGCCTCCTGTTTTAGAAATGCAAGGTGTCTATTGACAAAGCAAAGCAAAGTGGTCTGCTTATATACCACCCCATACCACTTCAAGTAGTCTCTGGGTGGTGTACAGTTTTCATCATACTACAAAAGAACCCCAAATCCTTTCCCTATTAGGCATTTGCTCATTATCCAGAAGTACTGTATATACTCAAATATAAATCTACTATTTCAGCCCTAATTTTGGGCTGAAAAAAGGGGCCCTCGACTTATGTTCGGGTCAATACTTTTAACCACTGAGGCAAGTGCTTGGGTAGGTGGCTAAAAGTCATTTTAAAGATTGTGTGCTGCTTCTCCTGACCCCTCCTCTGCATCCCGGGGAAGCGGTGTGCAATGTTTAAACTGACTTTTAGCCACGGAGGCAAGCACTTTAAACATCACACACCGCTCCCCCAGCTCACAAAGGAGGAGCTGCCAGCACCTGCTGCATTTCCCACCCTAGACTTATACTCGAGTCAATAAGTTTTCCCAGTTTTTTGGGTTTAATTAGGGTCTTCGACTTGTACTTGGGTATATACAGTATTTAATTAAAGGTCATTATCAACTGCTGGACAGCTCAGTGATCCAGGCATCAGGTTGCAGTGCCAAAGGTTATGGGTTCAATTCCACATGATGCCTCCTTGATAGGAGCGGATGACCCATAGGGTCCCTTTTGGGTCTGCCGTTCTGAGATGAGGAGGAGGAGGGTTGCGTTACACATAAGCTGTTGCTTCCGACCTCTTACTAGCTCCACCTTCCCATTTGGATTCAGGGAATTTTGAACAGCATATCCAACTGAAGTGGTTCTGGAGTCCCCTCTGTAGCTTCCACATCACCCCAAGGAAAGTTAGGGGGTGCCCTCATTTTCCGTACATCAACATTGGTTGTGCTGAATGCTTCCACAGAGCTTGTGACTAAACTTCTCTCTCTCTCTCTCTCTCTCTCTCTCTCTCTCTCTCTCTCTCTCTCTGTGTGTGTGTGAACTAATTTAAAATAATACATGTTAATAAAATTACTTTAATTAACTCTAATTTAATGATAGAACAATTTTCCATGTTGATAACAATGATGTACTTTTTGTTCTAGAATTGAAGTTCTCTCTCTCTCTCTCTCTCTCTCTCTCTCTCTCTCTCTCTCTCTGTGTGTGTGTGTGTGTGTGTGTGTGTGAGAGAGAGAGAGAGAGAGAGAGAGAGAGAGAGAGAACTTCAATTCTAGAACAAAAAGAACATCATTGTTATCAACATGGATTTTAAATTGTTCTATCATTAAATTAGAGTTAATTAAAGTAATTTTATTATCCTTGTATTATTTTAGCTAATTTAGTTAAATTACACACACACACACACACACACAGAGAGAGAGAGAGAGAGAGAGAGAGAGAGAGAGAGAGAGAGAGAGAGAGAGAGAGAGAGAGAGAGAGAGAGAGAGCAAATATAATCTTCAAGCACTTCTCCAATGAGGTAAACAAACAAGGCATTTAATCTTAATAGCATAAGAAGTTTAATAATGCGCTCTGTTCTCTGCAGCCGAGACGAGCCAGATGCAAACTGTCCATTAACATTAGTTCTACATGACAAACCACCCACCGACGACAATAGTTCACCGCAAAGCGAGCCCTTTGGGTTGACAGAGCCGCTGGAATGGCAACGAGTTTAAATCATGTGGTTGAGGGATTTAAATAATCACAAATTAAAGGCAGCATTATCTTAGGAGAGAAGAAGGGGCTTTCAAGTGAGATGAGGCAGGTGAAAGGCGGGTGCAGAAGAAGGGAAGTGAGAAAGACGGTGCTTAGTGTTTGTATACAGGAATCAATGGCCGTTACTTCACGTCCCTTTCATTGTGGTTCGCGGTCCCGCTTGGTACTAGTATGAAGTAATCTTACTGCACGTCCATTGCGGGACCAGGGGAGTTGGTCCCGACCACGCCCCCTGAACTGCGATTTAAGCGGGATGAGCGATTCCCCTCCCTGGCCTTGGGAATCTGCTCGTCTCGCTTCTCGTTCCAAGACGAGGGCCCGTGAAGTAAGCCTCGTCGCAGAGCGAGTGCCGATTGTAGCTCGTTGCCATCTAGTGGCAGAAATGCGAAGTGACATTTGCCAGTGGAGTTAGCAATGCAGTGCTGAGATTTTAAATGCCTCGAAGTTTGCTCCGTAACGCATTGAAGGCAAGGCTTCGGAGAATCGAAACATAAAAAAATGGAAGGTCGGACCGAAAAAAAAGAGAACAAAGGCATAGAATTTCACATATCATCACGAAACAAGGATGTGCGGTAACAGTCGTCCCAGTATAATCAATTACACCCATGGGTACACGGGAACAGGGACAGAAGCGGGAGAAGACCACGTGACCGCGACCAATGTCAACACGCAACAAACGTCCTCCTGCAACGAGAATGGACGTGAAGTAACCGTCTTACTTCACTTCTATTGAGGACTGGCAAGGCCTCATTTTCAGTACCATACCCATTTCTGGACACCACATTTTAAGGAGGGTGCTGAAAAACCGGAGCAAGTTCAGAGGAAGGAAACAAAGGTTGATCAGGGGATTAGTGGAAACCAAGCCCTAAGAGGAAAGACGGGAAGAACTGGGCATGTTCAGCCTTGAGAACAGAAGGGGAGATGTGACATCACCTTTCCAATGCTTGAAAGGTTGCCGTACAGAGGCCGGGCAGGAATTGTTCTCTTTCCTCCCTGACTGCAGGATACGTAATAATGGACTCAAGTGACAGGAAGCCAGATTCAGGCTCAATATCAGGAAAAACTCCCTAACTGTTTGAGGAGTACAACAATGGAACCCGTGACCTCAGGAGATGGTGAGCGCTCCAATACTGGAGGCATTCAAGATGATATTAGATAACAATCTGTCAGTTCAACCTTGATTTGGATTCCTGGACTGAGCACAGGATTGAAACACCATTATTTTATGACTTTATGTGATCTTGTGAATCTATGTGGCACCCCATAGTGCTTACAACTTTCTCTTGGGGTGGGGGTTAGTGTCATTACATGGGCTACACATTAATCCTCTAAGTTTTAGTCAGCTTTATTCAGTTTACCAGCCTCAAAAAGATGGAAGGCTATAGTCAACATTGAGCCAGTTACATGAGCCCAGCGAGCCATGTTTCCATTGCAGTACCGGATTTGAAACGACAAGCCACCAGCCTCCTTTTTGTTGTGCTAGCTGCAAAAGCCAGGATGAGGACAAGAAGAAGAAGAAGAAGAAGAAGAAGAAGAAGAAGAAGAAGAAGAAGAAGAAGAAGAAGAAGAAGAAGAAGAAGAAGAAGAAGAAGAAGAAGAAGAAGAAGAAGAAGAAGAAGAAGAAGTGGTAGCTTGCTTAAAGCTATGCAAGCTGTGCGTGTGTACGAAATCCTCATAGTTTTGACTTTAAAAGGATCTGCAGTATTTTTACATGGACCTCAACATATTCTAAAGTTCAACAAAAAGTATAAAGGTAGTGTGGCCATCACAAAACGCGCAATTTCAAAATACATCATTTCACTCTTATGCTGAAGGCATAGAAGAAAATGCCTTGAAAATGCCTTGTTACAGCAGCCCAGTTTTGTCCTTGACCCTTGACATCAACACAGTGATGAAAATAAACAAGATACACAGCATTTCCACACACCAGGACATCACCACCCTGTACATGTATAGGGGTTCTCCTGTTGTTTGCCTGCCGTATACCAAGAAGCAATTAAAAGATAGAAAAGCTGAATTATAGATATTGCTTATCCACTGATGTTGGCACATGCTTTGCATCAAGGTTTCATTCCATTCCCTCTTTCTCGAAACCTGCCACTCCTTCCCCTCAATAGCTATTTCCCTCACAGTCACTGCATTTAAGTGACTCGAGATATAGTTTCAGAAGCTTTAAGGAAGAGGTGGGAAGCAAGGGCGCATTGAAGGGAGGGGTCAGAGAAGTGAAATCAAAAGTCTTCAGCAAATGCGTCTCTCTAAGCTCTTGTCCATCGACTGAGGAGCGCTAAAAAAAACCCAGAGGTGCAGATTCTATAAAGGGATCACCAAGCCACCCCATTTCCCCAAAAGATATTGCATGCTTTAGCATCCTAAAGATAGCCCTGGAATGCACTGCTTGATAAGCAGTTTCTGCTAAATGTGTTCCTAATCTGGGCATTACCGCCGGTTTTTGTTGTTGTTGAAGCAGCTCTCTGGCTTTCATAGATTTTTCTGAGTGCCGTCAAATGTTTGCCGTTATTTTTCCGCCCACACTACAACCCCTATCAAATCAGATCCTGGAGGGTGTCGCAATCTGTGGGGAAGGATCTATCAGGGACTTATCCTCTGATTTGCTTTCCTGTGCTTGGGTGCTGAAATTCAATAGCCAAAAAATCAAGTTTCTACATGAGACAGGAAAAGTGCTCCCTCTCAATGGATCGCACAAAGACTGAACCGGAGCCTGTTTTACTGTCAAATGTTGACAGCAAGTAGGGAGGGGGCCATTTTGTTTTATTTTTGACCTGTTTTGAATGTCTTATAGCTTATAGCTTATTGTTTATTCAATACTGGCCTACTGATTGATCCAGTCATTTTGTATATTTTAATTGTTTTGTTTGCCCTCAATGTAAATTGCCTAGAGTTCCTTTAGGAAAATCAATGTGGTATAGAAATATGAAAATAAATAAGTAAATAAGGCTGCACATAGAACTCTTCCCACCCCAAGTGAGCTGAGTACACATTGTACCAACCTTGGAAGAATAGAAGGATGAGTCAAGCATGAGCCTGCTACCAGGGGTTGAACCTTGGGTTATGAGCACAGTTTTCGATTCAGTACAGTCGTTTAACCACTGTGCCATGAGACTCAGTGCAACTTAAGTTGCACCGGTGACTCAACTTGAATTCAACTCAGGATTTGTCAGTTTTTCTTCAATGAATTGGACTTAACTCATACCTCAGAACCCAACCACCCCTTGGGAAAAAGCTTCCTTTTAATAGGAACTTAGACTTGGAACTTGGTACAAAAGACTTGGACTTGGACTCAGATTTAGAACTCAGGTCCAAAGACTAGCTGATATCCCTGCTTTTTGCGTGTGCTACACTACTACTACTACTACTACTACTACTACTACTACTACTACTACTACTACTACTACCACCACCACCATCCTCCTCCTCCCCCTCCTCCCCCTCCACATCATCATCATCATCACGGCCCATCTGGCAGTGAGGTCACTCTGGGCAGTTCACAGTACAAATTCAAGAACAAGCAATACTCAAATCAAAACAAAGGAAACACAAATTAAAAAGCATTTTAAAAAATACACAATTAGTATATCTAGGCCAATCATTTTAGTATGACCTTCCTCTGAGGGCTGCTGTCAAGGAAGACAAGGTCTCAGTGTATCCAAGGATAGGCAATGCAACATTCCCTTGGGAAAAAAAATACTATAAGCTCCCCCCACCCCCCGAAGCATGGAGGCTTTACATCTAAAGGGGATCTGCTACACTTATTCCAGTGTTTAAATGTCAATGAAAATTGCCTCCTTTTGACACAGGCACACTCAGAGACAAGAGAGCGAGCGAGCAATTTCTCTACAGTTTTTGAAAAAGAACCACAATAATAATCACATTTAAGGCTGACAGAAATGTGCCATCAATACAAATGTTTGCGACACTTGGTACAATGGGGGGTGGGCGGAGGCAGCAGCCTCTCCGAGAGGTGCTCGTGTAGTGCTGCGGCGCTGTTTCTCCGTCTCCTAAATTCATTCCCGGCTCTCTTCGCCTGAGCTGGAGTGAGCCTTCATTTCTCTCCCTCTCTCTGCACATCCCCTGAAAGAGCAGCGAGCCGAGAGAGGTTCGGCAATAAAGGGACGGGACTTGCATTCCTGGCTTTGCATTCGGTTTGTTTATACAAGACAAGGCATATTAATCATAAAGACGTCAACGCGGGGGGGGGAAGCAGGCAGCAAGGCAAGGAATGTATTCATTACAGAGAGCGGGAGCGTCAAGCTGAGGAGGTGGCCGCCTGGATTGATGCAACCGCTTCAATCTTTCTCTGCCGTTCAGCCTCCCTCTTTCAACTTTGGGTATTTGTACACAACCCCTAAACTCCGCAGCAAATGGCTGCCAGCTCCAGAGCTTATAATTGTTTCCCCACCAGCTCCGGAGTTTGCAGGAAATTAAGTACGACCACGCCCACCTAAGCGCGTCTCAGAACACTTTTCTTGTACCTGCTCTCGGAGGGTGAAAATCCCCAGGTCCGGATTTAATCTGGTGAGTGCTGGGCTCTCCTCGCTTCTGTTTTTTTTTTTTTTTTTTTGCCTCCCGCCCCTTCAAGAGAAGGGGCGGGAGGAAAAAAAAACAGAAGAGAAGGAATCAGGAATCAGGCTCCAGGCAGCTTCAGAGGTGAGCCTGCATTTTTTCCTCTTTTTTCCTCCCTCCCCTCACGCAGACAGGAGCAAGGAAGTGCGGAGGGGTGGGGACGCAGGAAGAGCAACGAACCCCCAAGATCTCTGGTCCAAATTTAAGTGGCCAGCGGATCTTAGGGGTCGTGTGAAAAGGCCCTTTGTTCCTTGGGAAAAAAAGTTCAGCCTGACTTTTCACCGCCCCTTTTTCCCCCTGTTCCCAATAAAGCCTGGTTAAGTGCATTCTTTAAGTGCTCCTCAACCCTAGTCTAACTCTGGAAGCCCGGGTGGACTCAGTGGCTAGGGGTGGCTTTCTTCAACTGCGGAAAATATATCAGCGACAGCCCTACTTGGATGAGCAGAGCCTCATGACAGTTACGCATGCGCTGGTAACATTCCGTATTGATTACTGTAATGCGCTTTATGTGGGGCAGCCTTTGTAGACGGCTCAGCAATTGCAACTGGTTCAGAATCGTGCAGCGCGGCTGCTGAGTGGAGGGGCTGCCAGGGACCATATTATACCGATTCTATATGACCTACATTGGTTACCAGTTGCTGCCCAAACCCAATTCAAAGTACAACAAGTATAACAAACGGTTTGTAAGAACATAAGAACATAAGAAGAGCCATGCTGGATCAGGCCAAAGGCCCATCTAGTCCAGCTTCCTGTATCTCACAGCGGCCCCACCAGATTCCGGAGATAGGGGAAATGTGCTTAACAGAATCATCTATGGGGCAAACCCGTACAACATAAAAATGGTCGCGATGAGGGATTACTCTGTTTTCAATGCATTCCTATGGGAAATTTGTATCAAGGAAAATTTGCTTAACATAATTGCATTTGGAACAAATTAATTCCTTTATACAAGGTCCCTCTGTACTTGTTTTCACATATAATGCCCTAAACGGCTTAGGACCTAGATACACGAAGGACCGCCTCCTTCCATATGAACCTACCCGGTCTTTCAGCCCTCCTGAAAGAGCCGTCTGTTCGGGAGGTGAAAGGGATGGCTTGTCGGAATAGGGCCTTTTCAGTGGCTGCCCCCAGGCTGGGATCCGCCTGGCGCCAATGCTGCTGATGTTTCGGTGCCAGGTAAAAACCTTTCTGTTTCAGACGTTTTTCAACTGACATAACATAGATTGTGGGTCCTGATGGCAATTTTAGTGTTTTGTATTTAAATATTATTGTTGTTTTAATTGACATTTTAATGCTTTGTTTTAATTGTTCACTTCTATTGTAAGCCACCCAGAGACCTTTGGGTAGTGGATGGCATATAAATTGTATAAATAAATAAATAAATAAATAAATAAATAAATAAATAAATAAATAAATAAATAAATAAAAATTTGACTACCTCTACTGGAACCTATATTTGTATGTTTAAAATGCTTGTCTTTCTCTGGTAGAAACCACCAACCCTACAGATGTGCACATCTCATAATATAATAATGACCTTTGAAGTGTAGAGCAGGGAGGGACCTTCTGGATCATGGAGTCCAGTGTCTGTCAAGAGGGGCACGGGGGGGGGGAATCAAACACCCAACATTTGTCTCTGTAGCCAGATGTCTAAATCATAAGAACCTAAGAAGAGACCACGCTGGATAAGGCCAAAGGCCCATCTAGTCGAGCTTCCTGTATCTCACAGCGGCCCCACCAGATGCGTCTGGGAGCACACAAGATTAGATATCTGTCTCCTGATACCACTCCCCTGCACCTGGCCCTTGAAGTACCCTGGTTTTAAGGCTGGAGATTACACATCTCCACATGGTTTGTCACCTGGGATGGGCTTTTCCTCCAGGAATCTGTCCAATCCCCTTTTGAAGGCATCCAGGCCAGATGCCATCACCACCTCCTGTGGGGCAGGGAGTTCCACAGACTAACAACACGCTGGGCTGATAGCTCATTTCCTGAGCTATCCATCGTTTGTTTCTGAGGCCAGATGGCCCTTTTCTTCCAAAAAAATTGCACAGAATTGGGAAGTTAATGACCCATCCTGCCTCCAACGGCGTTCTTTCAATTCCTTACTTGGAAATGGCAGGAATCAGACCTGATTGGACTGAGACGTGACTACGCAGAGGAGGCCACTAAATGGCCACGACAGTGGAACTAAATCAGGTTTGTCATGAACAGCTGCAGAGTTCAGCGTTTTAAGCATTTGGGTGAGGAGCTAGAAAGTTGGGAGATAGATTTTCCACTTATGGTTCTATTGACAGGATGCTGGACCCAGTGACCTACACGGCTGAAACTTACAGCTCTGGAGTTGTAAGGTATTATTATGTTATTATTTATTACACCAGGGCTGTCCAACTTTGAACAGTGTGAGGTCTACTTTTTCCGGACAAAAGTGCCTGAGGGCTACTACGCTAAAACCTCCACTTATGAATTTTATCTGTTCTGAATATATCCTCATAAGTTTAAAAAAAAAAAAAAATTGTAAGTAGAACAGCAGTTTCCCATAGGATCACATTGAAAACCAATTAATCCTTTCTGGAGGGAACATATTCCAATGCATTCCTATGGTAAGGCTGACCATGCACACACTTCCCTTACACCTACTTGAGCCGGTGTAGATGGGTGCAAGGGAGGCGTGTGCATGCTTGTGCAGATTGGCCCTTCCACTTACCTGGGCTGCTGGAAAGCTTTTTTAAAAAGGTGCACTTTCCCTCCCAACCCGCCTGGGGTCTGATTTGCCTCTACTTCTCCTTCTGTTTTCTCCCTTCTCCCTTCCAGCCCCCTCGCTCTCCCTCACTTCTGCCATGTTCTCTGTGCAGCTGGGATGGGCCAAGTCAGCAGCGGGGCAATCACATCACCATGGCGGCGCAAGGAGGAGGGAATGGCTCAGAAGGGGAGCAGGAGGAGCGGCAGGTCGCAATCTCTATGAGGCAGCTTGTAAGGAGGAGGAGGAGGAGGAAAAGGAAGGAACTTATCCTCCCAACGAGAACAGGGGGATGTCATCTTGCAAAGGAGGTGGGCACACCCTGTTCCCTCCCCTCACTGTTCCCTCCCCTCCCCTTCCACTGCTTTTCACCAACAACTCAATTACTCACTTCTGCCAATGTTCACCGATGCAGCTGGCAGGTAGGCCAAGCCAGGGCGGTGCAATGGCACATCACCTGCCCCGCTTGCAAGAGACAGTGGGCTGGCAGACTCAGAAGGCTGGGGCAGTGGTGGTCCTTGGGGTGAGGGAGTTAGAGGTGGACAACTTATCTCTGTTTTATTGATGGCTGCTGGGCTACTTTGGAAGGAGGGGGAGGGGTAGCCCCCGGTCTGCTTGTTGGGCAGGCCTGTATTACACTATACCTGTGGAGAACCAGGGGGATCAAAAATAACCACGCAAAGTGTACATGGGCACATTATTCTTTATAGTTTTTAGGTTTATGCTGTGGAGCCACGTGGCACAGTGGTTAAATGCCTGTACTGCAGCTTAAACTGTGCTCACAACCTGGGGTTCAATCCCAGGTAGCAGGCTCATGGCTGGCTCAGCCTTCTATCCTTCAGAGGTTGGTAAGATGAGTACCCAGCTTCCGGGGGGGGGGATATGTAGCCTGCATAATTAAATTGTAAACCACCCAGAAAGTGCTTGAAGTGCTATGGGGCGGTATATTAGCAGAACACTTTGCTTTTGCAATGAACAAACCAGAGAGCGATTTGTATTATGAGCCAGTATATACAGTAAGTAGAACAGCTAGCCACTCCAGATAATTCTGAAGGTCAACTACCAGAGGTAGGAACTTCTTTGTGGCAGTACCACAATTATGGGACCACCTATTGGGGGGTACCTTGCCCACTCTCTGTTTTCTTTTAGGGAGACAACTTCATTACAGGGAGGCTTTCCAATCTGACCCCACCAGAGTGTTTCTCTTCCAGTCCCACGTTCTGTGATAGTTAGTTGGTGCCGTTGGTCCTTTTTAAAGCTCTTGCAATTTTACGGCTTTTGTGTTATACATTAGTGTTCTGCTTGTAGTTTTGTTTTTAATCCTTTGTAAACAATGCAAAAAGCAAAGTGTTCTGCTTATATACCACCCCATACCACTGATATACCACCCCATCAGCCTGAAAAAAACACAAATAATGGGCCAGAATGTGGACTCTCCTCCTCGCATTACAATTTCTGCAAAAGAACTGGAAGTTGTCTATGACTGGTATCTTGGCTCAACTATCTCAGATCACTCTCACTAGGTCTGAGCTGAATAAACGTATAGGTAAAGCAGCAACTATGTTTTCCAGAGTAACAAAGAGATATGTATGGCTGCATAATTAAATTGTAAGAACATACAAAGATACAGTTCTATAAAGCTTGCATACTGGGCACACTTTTGTATTGCAGCGACACTTGGACCATCCATGCTCAACAGGAAAGAAAGCTTAATACCTTCCATATGCGCTGTCTTAGGTGAATTTCAACATTACCTGGCACGACAAAGTTCCAAATAGCATAGTCCTGAATCGAGCTGGAATCCCTAGCATGTACACTTTATTGAAACAGCGACGCCTACGCTGGCTTGGACATGTTGTGAGAATGGATGACGTCGGATCGCAAAAATCTTCTATGGAAACTAATGATTCGGAAGCGCCCCAGCCCAGAGCTGCGGTTTAAGGATATTGTAAGAGGGACCTGAAAACTTCATGGACCTCAACAGATGGGAAACCCTGACCTCCGATCGAACTCTGGACCAAGACCATACAGTGGTCTACATAAATTTGAAGAGGCATTTGTTCCAACAGGCAGAGGAAAAGAGGCAGGCACGGAAAGAACGAAACCCTCCAGGCAGGAAACAGAATACATCTGCCCCCAGTGCGGTAGAGACTGCCATTCCCGTGTTCTATTTAGTCACACTAGGTGCTTTTTTAGGATCTCTAAACAAAGCAAAATACCAAAGTCTTTCGAGACTGAAGGATGCCAATGCCCCATGACCACTACAAGTAGTCTCTGGGCGGTTTACAATTTTAATTACAGTTTGCAGGCTACACATTCCCCCCCCCCCCCCAGCAAGCTGGGTACCTAGAATACTGCTTTGGCACTAATGCGGGGCACTTTATACATTGCGGCAATCAATCAATCAATTAAATCAATGAAATCAATCAATCAGTCAGTCAGTCAGTCAGTCAATTGCTTTAAAAAACATTGAGGTTCTGTACATTTTGCAAATACCTCTGGAAAAAAACTAGGTCTTATGCCTACATATGGAGCAGTCATGTAAGGGCCAATTCACTGATCCTTTTTAAACGTTCTTGCAATTTTATGGTTTTTGTATGATACTTTAGCATTCTGTTCGTAGTTTTGTTTTTAATCCTTTGTAAACCACCCAGAATAGTGCATTAAGTTGGCAGTTTATACATTGCAGTAATTGATCATCAAATCAATTAATCAATCAATTAATCAATTGCTTTAAAAACACTGAGGTTCTGTACAATTTGCACAAACCTCTGGAAAAAACATAGGTCTTATGCCAACATATGAAGCAGTCACAGAAGGGCCAACTCACTGATCGCAAAGACACAAAGAACCCATTCAGTGCTTCTCCTTGTTAAAAATGCACATTCTGAGAAAGTTCTTGTTGTAGACTGCGGAACAAGAATCAATCGTAAACATGGCAAAAGAAGGAGGAGAAAAGCCTTCTGGCAAATGTCAAAACTTTATCAAACAGGATCAGTGGATATTGTTGTTGCTTTTCCACACGAGAGGAGAACCATTCAGATGATTCTCAGTCCTGCACAGAAGAATGAGACCTTCGCCCAGTTCTGTCCCTGTTGTCCTCCCACACGCAGAGCCACACAGAGAAGATGGGCAAAATCCAGAAAATATTAGCTCGAAGCCAACGATTTAACAGGAGACTCTGTTCCCAATGCCTTCTATATTTGGTTCTTTAAAAGCTGTGTCGGACAAGAGCAAGATTAGAGGGGAGGTGGAAGGAGGAGAAACGCAAGGGAAGGAGGGAGACAAAACGTAGCCCCCACCCCCTTCCAGCTGCAACTCAGCGAAAGAGCCTCTCAGGAGCTCTCAGGAACCATCCACCCGTTTCCCTTTCTCACGCCACAAGAGCCATCCTCCTTAGCATTTTTTTCCACAATGCAGCTGATGAATCTTTGGGCTGAGTCAACCAGCAGAAGATCTTATGTCGCCCTCACATCGATGGAGGTGCTCATGAAAGTGCAGGTGGGAGTCAAGGAGGAGAGGCGGAGGCCAGGAAGTGGGTCCTTTCCCCACTTATGGACCATGGAAGAGACTGGTGTGTGAAGAGGGGGAGTTTTTCAGATGAAACACAGACCCCATTAGAGACTAATTGGCCTCTTCTATCATACGTTGGCCAGGAAGGGAAGCTTTTGTGTGTGTTTGTGTGTTGTGTCGGAGTTGTCTTGGCAGGAATACTGGAGTGGTTTGCCAGTTCCTACTCCAGGCGCCTACAGCACCTGGTATTCCCTGGTGGTCTCCCATCCAAGTGTTAAGAATGAACCTTAAAATTTGGCATTGGGTGGTTCTTTATAAATTGCCATGCTGAGTTAGTTATATAGCAAAAGGTTTATTAAAGACAGATAGAGATACAACACAGAAACAATACAGTACAGAAAGTAGGTTAGTAAACATCTTAGCTTAAGGGTCTAAGGGCCCCTTAAGGTTCCAAGACATAGCACAGGCCAGACGGTTCGATCTGCCCTGCTGTCCTGGACAAAGGACTAAATGACTTTCCATGATTTTTATAGTTTTATGTATGGTAAGCATGATCTCAGAGTTACGTATTTTGTACGCTTCTACACGTGCCTACATGTGCCTGTTCATTAGCTCATGTTCTTGGCTTATAGCCATTTGGCCATCAAAGCCTAGAATGACCTGACCCTATTTCCTAGTTCAAAGTTGGTTCCTTATTCCTGGCTAACCGCCATGTTGTTATTCAGAAGATCGGCACCCACGCACTTCAGGAGATTGGCACCCACGCACTGTAAGAGATCGTGCTAAGTCTCAGCTGTCATGCCAAGTTTTGCCGGGTCATTTTGACCTTATACCTTGTCAGCATATTTGGGTCTGTTAATATTTTAATGCTTATAATATATTTTGATTTTTCTCATGCTTATCAAATCCTAACAATCCTTCCTTTTCCTCTTTAGTGGAAAGTTGAGTAAAAGTTGAATAAAAACTATTTCTGAAACTAATTCTGAAATACTAAGAAGTATAATATTCAATAGCTTAAGCCTTTTGTCTGCTGGATGATTTAAGAGCATCCAGCGACCATTTTACTTTAACTGCGTTGCTTTATCATGTTTAATTTGTCATGGTCTGGATTGTAGTCATTGATTGTATGTCTCTTGTTTAGGTATAACAGTATAGATATTGTCTACATCCAAGAATGAGTAAGTGAAGGGACCTCACTATTCTGACATGTATCTAGGTGTATCTATTTTTTGTAGGTATGTGTAATCTAATTTTCTTTGTGGGTAGGTGTATCTAATAGCTGATTTACTAGAGGTGACATAATGTTTTTGGTTAACACTAACACTAAGGAGGTCTTGTTTGCTTAGGACCAAAGATCCTGTGAAATTGCAATTTGTATAATCACAACTTCCCCCATTTTTTAAAAACACAGCATACATTAAAAGTCATAACACAAAATAGATTTAAGTCTCCTTAGAGGGTAGCATTTGACTGACAGTGGGATGTTCTGCTATTTGAATTGTAAGGTAAAGGAGAGACCCAGGGGCTCTTAAACATCTGTGTGGAAGTCCCTAGAGTCAGCTTCCCTGAAGGTAAATCTATTTCTGTCTAACTCTAAGGGACGAACAAGCAGAACCACAAATCGACTCCTGGACAAGGGAACCCTAAGAGAGCCATTCCACGTGTATTTCTGGAAAAGATTACAAGGGGAGGGTGCAGGATATTTGGGCATAATTGAATTGTGTGTCTCTCTCCACTCCCCTTCTGCCCACTTGGCCAAAATTACGTGATTCCTGGAAACTGATCCACTAGGGAAATTAGAAGAAGCCGTAAGCCCTTGCTGTTTGCGGGGTGGCGATGGAGAGGTTCAAAACAGAGGCCAGATGGGTCTCAGTTGCTGATTCTTTTGGGTATCTCTCTTTGATTGTAATCTGCTTTTTATTAATTGGTAACACTGTGGCTTCAGTAATGACTGTGAGCCACTTAAAGCGTAGGAGCGGGTGAAGCATAAATATTTTAAATCAATAAACCTCGTTGTACAATCATAACAATCCCTGGCACTTGGATCGTAAGGTTGCGCTATTTAATATTTAATTCACCGGAGCCGCTTTTAACCATTGCTCGCCAATTGCCAGGCTCATTCCCTTGTACAAATTGGCTTCAAGCTGATCCAAATGGTTTTGCGACGACGGAATTCAAACGCACCCAGTCATTACAAATGTGTGTGTGTGTGTGTGTGTGTGTGTGTGTGTGTGTGTGTGTGTGTGTGTGTGTGTGTGGGAGGAAATGCGAAGTCTAGCTTCCTGCTGCCTTATATGCACAAGGCGCTGAATAGATTTTCTGGGAATGTATCAGCACGCATAATTATATAGCCTGCAAATTCAATTGTTCAGTGCTCACAAAGAATAAACTTCCCCGACAACGTGGGGGAAACTATTATAAAAATCAGCAGGAACACGCTTCTGCTCAGTTCTGCCTTCCTGGCCATCAACAGATGATCCAAAGGCAGCTTGTTGAGTTTCCTGGCCAGCGTTCTTACCGTATGGAAGTTAAAAAGCAAAGTGTGCTGCTTATCTATCACCGTAGAGTCCTTAAACCTCTCTCTGGAGGGCTTACAATTTAGTGATGCCAGCTAGACATGGTACCCTTCTCCTCAGGCAAGCTGGGCACTCAATTGACTGGCCTCAGAAGGACAGAAGGTTGAGTCAACCTCAAGTCAGTTACTTGAGCCTGGGATCGGACTCAGGTTGTGAGCAGAATCTTCACTGCAGTACTGCAGTTTAATCTCTGTGTCACAACACATGAGGTAGGTCCAGTCTGTCTGAATTTTACCTCCATAGGAGCCTCCTTGCTTCGTAAGATCTTCGTCCGAGGCCCTTCCCTCATTCCAAATGCCTTTACCGCCACATCTGGTGAGGACGGGGAGAGGACCTTCTCAGGGGCTGCTCCCAGGTTGAGGAACACACTGTTTCTCAGGAGGCCAGATTGCCTGTTACCACTGCACCTAGGCCTTCCAGTGACAAGTGAAGACTGCTTTTTTTTTTTTAAAAAAAGATGGGCCTTTAACAACTATTTGGGTAGGTTTCGATCTTGTGTGCCCAACATTGTTATTTTATCTGCGTTTCTAATGTGTTTTAAAGGTGCGTTATGGTTTTAGTGTTTCTGTATGATTATTTTTAGTGTCATGCATTGTTATGATTTGCTATCATTTTATAATACAGTATAATATTATAATTTACTATATTATACAGAAAAAGAAATAACAATGAAATTATTCTTCCACCCATCAATCCCCCTCTCTCTATCCCTTCCTTCCTTCCTTCCTTCCTTCCTTCCTCCCTATCTATCTATCTATCTATCTATCTATCTATCTATCTATCTATCTATCTATCTATCTATCTAACACACACACACACACACACACACACACACACACACACACACACACACACACACACACACACACACACACACACAAGTGTGTGGGCGAAACTACAGAAACAAATTCAAAATTAGAAGAGGATGGAAAAGCACTCTGGACATGCTCAGGGATGCTGCACTCTGGAGCAACAGCCTAGTTGACACAGGATGGACATCAGCTGACTTGACTCTATTTAACATTTACGCACCGCCTGCTCGTATAAATAAAACTCAAAACTGAATCCTTCATTCTCATTGATTTTGGCTGTTTCAACAAAGAGAGACAAACTCGCAGAAGTTTTTTTGCAGCGCCAGGAGGTTTCTCACTTTCCATGCAGCGGTGGCTCCGTCAAGTTCTCTTTAATTTGCACAAAATATCTTTCCTAAGAGCGAGATTCGGAGACCTGGCCTGTAAAGCAAGAAGGAAACTGTAGGCAAGAAGCAGAGAGGGAGAGAGAGATTGAGGCTAAGCGATAAGGAAAGCCAGGAGATGTAGGGGGCTGGAACTTCCTTTTCCGAAGGTAGAAAATCAATTTTATTCTCAGACTTCCTGGGCTTTTCACTTAGAAAGCAATAAAATGCTATTTGTCCCGTGTTCGTTTTCTCCATAAAATGCCACCGAGCCAGTAGCTTTCGGCAATGGCACAAAAAGTAATAGGTTACGACGGCGGCTTTAAAATGTGTTAGGGATTTTTAATGAAACCAATTTATATCAGTTTGTGGCAGTGAAAGGGATGGGGCAACTTAATTTAGTTCCATTTTCCACACGTTTGCGGCCAACGCGAGGAGGTCCTCCGACCCAGTTCAGCTGCCCCTCTGCATGCCGGCCAAATTTATTTCCCCCCGATTTAGCTGGTGACCTCTATTAAATAGCCAGATGTTGGGGGCTCTATTAAATGGATAATCTCTTGATTCCCTACACAAGAATGTTGTGAAAAGCTAAGCTGGGAAAAACTAAAAGAAAAGAAAACAGGGTTGTTATCGCTTCTTCCAGTCCTTTTCAAATGCAGGTCAGCTCGTACGTTTCCTGTTGTCAAACTCTTGCGCAAGACAATAAAGTAGGGGCATGAAAGTCCAAGGTCTCCCATGCGCTTGATTTAGCAATGATCCTGCAACCCAAACAGTCACCAGAGTGAAAATGCTAGGGAACAGTGAAATCAAGTAGCTGCTCACTTGCATCTAAGAGAGGAATGTCAGTGGTGAATCCTGTATTGCCAACAACTTCTGGATTTTACATCTCAGAGCAACTTCCTGAAAAAGTTTATATTTGTTATGGACTATTCAGCTGGCACAAACCCGATGAAGTGGTTTTTTTCATCCATGAAAACTCATATAGTATACAATGGTTTTATAGGTAGATAGATAGATAGATGGATAGATAGATAAATAGATTAGATAGCAATCGATAGATAGATAGATAGATAGATAGATAGATAGATAGATAGATAGATAGATAGATAGATAGATAGTTTAAGTCTAGTTTTTCAGCCCTCAACTTATATTCGGGTCAATATTTTTAGCCACCAAAGCAAGTGCTTGGGTCGGTGGCTAAAAGTCATTTTAAACATCACAAACTCCTCCCCCAGCTCACAAAGGAGGAGCTGCCAGGCCCTGCTGCATTTCCCACCCTAGACTTATACTCGAGTCAATAAGTTTCCCCAGTATTTTGCGGTTAAATTAGGGGTCTCGACTTATACTCGGGTCGACGTATACTCGAGTATATACAATATATAAACCATAATTTTGGAAACATATTACAGAGTAACAGGTTTGTTTCAGTGTGAGCTTTTTTTGTTGGGGGGGGGAATCCATTTCTTCTGACACATGGCATTAGGTTAACTTTATCAATAAATAGGATTACTGGAAAAATAATTGATATACAGTATTCTTCTGTGTATAAGACTATATTTTTGTCTAAAATTGAGGGCCATCTTATACATGGAGGTAAGCTGAGTAGAGAACTGGGCAGTTGCAAGACTGTCATTTTGGGATGGAAAAGTGGGGTGTGTGTGTCTTTATAAATGGGGGCATCTTAAAAAAATGGGAAAAAATACAGGTAATTAGTTTAAAATGAATCATACCAATTATTTTCATTTAGCTAAATTGGTTAAAATAATACAAGGATAATAAAATTATTTTAATTAACCCTAATTTAATGATAGAACAATTTAAAATCAGCTTTGAAAACAATGATGTAGTTTTTGTTCTAGAACTGAAGTTCTCTCTCTCTCTCTCTCTCTCTCTCTCTGCAAAGATGGCTTTTAAAAATAATCATTGAAACCTATGGCTTTTTACATGATAAAGAGGATTAAAGTTGCTTAAATATCCAAAAGATTTACAAAATAGAAATATCAGGAGGCTGGTCATTCAAGTCTTCATTTTCAAGTAACACCCCCCCCCTTCCCTGTCATTTTGGTCATAGTGCTTCACAGACAGCATTTCTGTGTTGTTGTTTTCCTCACCACTGCTGGTTTAATGCAGTTATTTAAAAAGTAATTCTAAAAAGTTTGCAACAAAACATAACAAAAATAGAACACTAAAAGCGGCATGAATAAAAACCAAACCCATCCACCTATGTGAAAGGTCCATTTACCCCAAAGGTCTATTTATTGGATTCACATTTGATATCCTCAGACCCAAACTCCCACTGCACGTGTTACACCTCTGAAAGAATGATGGCGTCACTGATATGTTGTGGTTTCTGAATGTTCAAGACTGCTTCCTTCTCTCCCACAACTGCTCTGACTCACATATAAAATTTGTTTCATGAAGCAGAGGCGACAGGAGCCGCGGGACGGAAGGAGGAGGTTCTTTACAGTACTAGAAAAATGTCCCTGCTGGTAACGTCAATTGACAACTGAGATTTATGGTAAACCAAAGGTCCCTCTGCCATCTCTGTTGCTCCCAGGGCTTCCATGCGGTCAAATAGCTTGTCCCAAAAATGGACAAGCCATGTGATGGAAGATGGAGGTCTTCAGTTACCAAATATCTCCCTCTGTGGTGACCTCATCATCATACTTCCACAGGACGATTTCACTGGAGAATGTGTATTTTATAATAACAGTTTTACCAGTATATCAGTATATCACTACATTACAAGCAAATGTGTTTTTTTTTTGGGGGGGGGGGGTCAAAAGTAACCCTCCTTACTCTCTCGTCCTTGGAGGGCATTTGAAACATAAACATCTAAATATTCCAAAGCCTATTAACCAGTTGCTTCTTCACAAAAAATGTGCTTAAAAGAGCAAACGAATGACGAACTTCTCAGGATGGTTTGCTTTTTGAAACTATGGTCATGAATGGTTCTTTCCCTTCTCATTTATAAGTGATATATGCTTTTCATATGCGTGCAATCCCAAAATAATTCTAGATAAATCTTGCCACATATAATTCACACATAGAAGGCATTTTGGATTCTGCTGTCCTCTCCAGTTCACTTCTGCTTTGATATGGCTTTAACAGAGAAAGTTTGATCTATTTTTGCACAACGGAAAGTGCAGATACCTAGAGATGCTGGGAACTCTTTGGGCTCAAGTCTCATGTCTCCCTCTGAGTCTTTGATACCAAGTCCCGAGACCAAATCCGAGTCATAGAATCATAGAATCATAGAGTTGGAAGAGACCTCAAGGGCCATCTAGTCCAATCCCCTGCCATGCAGGAACCCCCATCACAATATTTCCGACAGATAGCCATCCAGCCTCTGCTTAAAAACGTCCAAAGAAGGAGACTCCACCACTCTCCGTGGCAGCATATTCCACTGTCAAACAGCTCTAACTGTCATGAAGTTCTTCCTAATGTTCAAATGGAATCTCTTTTCCTGTAGTTTGAAACCATTGCCCCGAGTCCTAGTCTCTGAAGCCATGGAAAACAAACCTGTTCCCTCTTCAATATGACATCCTTTCAAGTATTTAAACATAGCTATCACATCCCCTCTCTGTCTTCTTTTTGAAAGGCTAAACATTCCCAGCTCCCTAAGCCGTTCCTCATAAGACATTTCCTCCAGACCCTCAACCATCCTAGTCGCCCTCCTCTGCATCCGCTCGAGGTTGTCAACATTCTTTTTAACTTGAGGCGCACAGAACTGGACACAGGACTCCAGGTGGGGTCTGACCAGAGCAGAATAGAGTGGTACTATCACTTCCCTTGATCTAGATAGACACTATCGTTCTGTGGATGCAACCAAGAATCGCAAGAGGCATGTGCCCCAAGCCTGAATCCTTATTAAAAACAAGATTCCCCCCCCCCCCCACACAGAAATAAAGGGCAGAGTGGATGGGTTCTGAGTTGCAAGTTGAGTCCAAGTCAATGGGGAAAAAGAGGGTCTCAAGTACAAGTTGATGCACCAGTGTGACTCACATTGACAGGTGAATACCACAACTTGACTCTCCATCACTGCAGATACCAGCTCCAAAAAGATTCAAAATCAATAGTCTCTCTCTCTCTCTCTCTCTCTCTCTCTCTCTCTCTCTCTCTCTCTCTCTCTCTCTCTCTCTCTCTGCTGGTGTTCTATGTACACAGTCACAATAGTAACTGTAAGGCTATTATTAGCTACCTCATAATATCACAAATCATGTTAATTAATGCAATTAATTAAAACGGCACTCGCATTCCGTCTCTACAAAGGCGCTTTGGAAAACAGAACCTTTGAACGTCACCAATAGCAAATGGAGTTATTCATTCGAATTTGCTTCCCTGAATTTACGCTCTATTTAATTTTATGTTCTGCAAAATGCAAGACAAGGTGAAATCGATAAAGATGCTGGAGGATATTCCTCTCGGAGCAGGTTCGATCAGGGTGATGCAGCACATGCGTGCCAAGGGTTTGCGACCAAGGACAACAGAAAGAAAGCAGAACTTTACTGGAGTGGATCGTGGTCCATCCAGCTTCACATCCACAGTGGAAAGAAGGGAGTCTAAAGCCAAATTTCTCAAAGAAACATGTTTTTCCATCCATACATACCAGCCTAGACCCAGGATCAGCCAAGGCTGTCCTTCAGAACTAAACACCAAATAAGTTGTGGAGGGAGGGCCACTCTGAGAGAGGAATCCGTGATCAGAACAGGCAGGAAAAGGTCACTTTCCACCAATAATAATTCTTATATGCTTACGGATATGTGTGGTGGCTCAGCGGACTAAGGCTCCAATAACTGTTGGCTGTAAATTCAGCACCTCGGCGGTTCAAATCCCGGGTGCCACGCAGCGGAGTGAGCTCTCGCTGATACTGTATACTGTAATTAAAAACTTTAAATTGCCCAGAGACTACTTGAAGTGGTATGGGGCGGTATATAAGCAGAACACTTTGCTTTGCTCCTGCCAACCTAGCCGTTCGAAAGAACGTACAGTGGTACCTCGGATAACAACTGCCCCGGATAACGAATAATTCGGATAACAACTGCACATTTCCGGGTATGGGGCTGCCTCTGATAACGAATTTTCCCTATGGGCTGCCTCAGATAACGAATCGCAATTCCTAGGTATAGGTCTGCCTTGGAGAACGAATTTTCTCTATGGGCTGCCTTGGGTAATGAATCTTCCTATTGGCTGCCTCAGATAACGAATTTTCCCTATGGACTGCCTCAGATAATGAATTTTTCAGTAAAAAAGTTATCCCAGGTGGCATTGCATCTGCACCTTTAAAGTGCACTTTTTAAAGAGTTTTGAGCAAAAAACCAGGTGTCTGTGCCTTTTTCCTAGGCTCCAGAATGGATTAAATGGTTTCCCATTCATTCCTATGGGAAACTGCGTTTCGGATAACAACGTGTTTCGGATAACAACTAACCTAGGAGAACGAATTACCGTCGTTATCCGAGGCACCACTGTAACTGCAAGTACATAAATAGGTACTGCCGTAAAAAGTGGGAAGGTAAAACAGTGCTTCCTTGCAGCCATGCTGGCCACGTGGCCCCGGACTTGCACAACACTGGCTCTTCAGCTTGAATACGGAGATAAGGACCACCCCGAGAATCAGACACCACTAGCACACATGTGTGGGGGGAAACCTTTACCTTTATGCTTACGGATATTCTGTTACTGTGCTTCTCAGTCATAAGAAAGCACAGGCAAACAAAAGCTGTAATAATGCTGTTGGGTATTAGTTTTACTGCTACAGCAACTGCAAAACATCATGATAAGAAATAAAAAACACCATTATATTATTGGGGATGCATTTTATGACAGGGGAAAATAAAACCAAAATAAAAATCAGCATTCCATCAACAAATGTCACAAAAAAGTCCTATTTCTCACTGCCGTTGCTACATCTACCACCAGCTAATAACCACTGATGGGGAAATTACTGTGAAGAAAACTAGCATTTCATATGGTTAAAGACAATGTCTTGTCTGCATTTCCTGAAATGGAGCAGAGAGACCAATCAGTTCTCTGTCCATTTCCCAAAAGTACAGGATATTCTCTGGCTGCTTAATGATTTCTTGTCATCCAGTTCACTAAAGGTAAAGCAGAAAATAGGAGAGGGTAAATACATGCTTTAGGGCCAGGTTCCTTGTCAGAGTGTGTGACACCCCTTGTCGTCTCCCGAACCACCAGACCCTTCCAGACCAGGCTCCTTTGGGTGTCCAATTTGAGGAAGACCGAACGGTCTCCTTCTAGAAGCGTGGTCTTATTTGCAATGGCCCCATCTTGATCGAATGATCTTCCAGAGAACCTGTCCCTGGCTCCCTCCCTGTTGACTTCTAGAAGAAAACATAAGACCTTCCTTTTTAGGAAGGTCTTTCTTACTAATCTGGATCGATAACCCAGTCCTGCTATATTGTAAATTGGTTTTTGCACCACTGAGTTTCTTACACTGTGAATGCTTTAATGTACAGTGGTAACTCAACCTACGAGTTTAATCCATCCCAAATGCATGCTCTTAAAATGAACTACTCTTAAGTCGGGGTACCTACCAAAAATATATATGAAAAAACAAGTTAAAAATCAAAAAAATGAAAAAAAAATGGTAAGTCGAGCAGACCATATCTAAAATTTGTAAGGTGGCAGTTAAAATGCCAAAAGTCTTCTCCTTTTAAGTTGAATAGCTAAATCGAGCTGCTCTTAAGTCGGGGTACCACTGTATTTGGATTGTATCTTTTAAACCAACCAGAATAGTACTAATAGGGTGGTATATAAAGAAAAGAAAAGAAAAAGAAATGAGAAGAAAATGAAGGGGAAAGGGAAGGAAGGAAGGAAGGAAGGAAGGAAGGAAGGAAGGAAGGAAGGAAGGAAGGAAGGAAGGAAGGAAGGAAGGGTGACCTGGTTCTTGTAGAAAATATAATCTCTGGACTACAACTCCCACCTCCTCTGGACTACAAATCCCCTGGACAGCCTGGAAACTGTAATGTGTGATAGATAGATAGATAGATAGATAGATAGATAGATAGATAGATAGATAGATAGATAGATAGATAGAACTTAATCTTCTCCACGCGGAGAAGAGGCAGTGATTCCCAGGAATATTGTTTGCAGATTTGGAGCAAAAAATAAAATAAAATAAAAATAAAAATTCAGGGGATAGGGGAGATTTTTTGAGTACTCATGGCACAGTGGTTAAATGCCTGTACTGCAGCTAGAACTGTGCTCCCGACCTGGGGTTCAATCCCCGGTAGCCGGCTCATGGTTGACTCAGCCTTCCATCCTACCGAGGTCGGTAAAATGAGTACCCAGCTTGCTGGGTGTGGGGGGCAATGTGTAGCCTGCATAATTAAACTGTAAACCACCCAGAGACTACTTGAAATGATTTGGGGTGGTATATAAGCAGAACACTTGACTTTGCTTTACCTGCAAGCAGTGTCCCTTGACCTGTCCAGTGGAGAATTGAAATTGTTGGGTTTTTTGTATATCTTGGTTCAATCATCAATCCCAACAAAGACTACAGACAAGAAAACAAAAGAAGAGGAAGTTGAGTCATGGCTACTGGACTTCTTTTTTGTTTGATTCCCACCATCCACTACAGCACAAACTAGGAGTCATCAGGACCCTATGCCACAGAGCAGAGAGCATCCCCACCTCCACAGATGCCAAGAAGAAGGAAGACGGGCACCTGAAGACAGCACTTAAGGCCTGTGGATATCCAAAGTGGACCTTCAACAAAGCAGTATGCCATCCCAGAAGAACAAGGGATCAGTCTGAGACCCAGACCCGACGGAAGAACCTGGTCATTCCTTACATGGCTGGAGTGTCGGAGAAGCTTAAAAGGATTTTTGGCAAACACCACATCCCTGTTTATTTCAAACCCACAAACACACTAAGGCAGAGACTTGTCCACCCAAAGGATCCAATACCAAACCATAAAAGGAGCAATATAGTATATGCTGTCCAATGCAGTGAGGAGTGTTCAGACCTCTACATTGGAGAAACTAAATAGCCATTAAACAGAAGGATGGCCCAACATAGGAGGGGCAACAGGTCAGGACCAGAATCAGCAGTACACCTCCATTTGAAGGACAAAGGCCACTCTTTCAAAGATGAGGATGTACACATATTAGACAAAGAAGAGAGGTGGTTTGAGAGAGGAGTCAGGGAGGCCATTCATGTGAGCATTGAAAACCCCTCCCTCAACAGAGGTGGTGGGCTCCGGCATAGTCTATCTGCTACTTATCAGGCTGTGATTTCCAAAGTCCCCAGGCGAATCAAAAAGCCTTCACCACCAAGGCCATAGCTAACGACACATTCTTGATAGGCTTCAGCACCTTAGGCCATTGTTCACCTTAAGGCTATGGATACTATTGTCTCCCTAACGAGCCTATTTAGGCCGCTGTTCATCTTATGAGCCTAATTCAGACCAGGGTGACATGAGGACAAAGTGAACTATAAAATGGAGGACTCGCAACTAACTTTCCTCAGAATGACAAAGCTGTTTGGATGAGCAGCGATATGTTTCAATCTCTCTCTCAAAAAAAGAAGTCCAGTTGCCATGACTCAACTTCCAGATAAACTCACCTGGATGACTGAGAATCTTCACAGACAAAAAGAAGACTGAGATTTTCTGGAAAAGACCATAACACTTGGAAAGGTGGTAGGCAGCAGGGAATAAGGAAAGCCAAATACGAGATGGATTAACTCCAGAAAGGATCTCACAGGCTTCACTTTACAAAAGCACATCAGGGGAGCCTAGGAGAGGACATTTTGGAGATCACTAATTCATAGGATCACCTGAAGTCAGGGGGTGACTTGATGACACAAAACAACAATAACAACCTCCCATCTAGAGCTTTTTAAAAAAAGTGTGCCTGAGATGCTGATCTCTCCCTTAAATACCTGCTTTTCAAAGTGCAGCGGAAAATATTTCAGTCAAAGGATAATGATACAAGGGCTCCGATCTTAATTAGCTCAAAGCTCATGAGTGGCTATTAAAAGGATAATGGATCTAATATGTATCATTAACAGATGCTCATGCAGTATCCCAAAGCAGGCCTGCAGCGTTTTGCTCCTGCAGCTTGCGGTTGATCGGCATGCAGGAAGGGTCAGTCAAAATACCAATTGACCAGGGCAACAAAAAATGTGTTGGGATTAAATCGCTACGCTCCCCCTCCCCCATATTTTGACACATGCCCACACAGTCAAGAGGGAAATGTCAAAGGCAGAAGCCTCTCCAGTGTTTGCGGCGAAGCCTTGAAAACTGTCAGATGTCAAGAGATTTGGGAATATTCATAGCTCAACAGCTCTTCAAATGGTGAGAGAGAGAGAGAGAGAGAGAGAGAGAGAGTGTGTGTGTGTGTGTGTGTGTGCACGTGTGTGTGTGTGTGTGTGTGTGTGTGTGTGTGTGTGTTTACATGGCCCAACACAAAGATGGACAGATGGAATTAATTATCACCATTTTTGCACATTTAGGAAAGACATCAGGATTGACACTTTAGAGCACTTTTCAATCCCACCTGGAGCCGTTTGGAGCGCCGAGAAGTTAAGTACATGCGCGCGAGAGGAAATTGGGCATGCATGCACAAGGAACGCGAGACAGACAGGTTTTGCATGTAGAAGAGGTATTACAAGCTGCAGAACGGAGACCCCGTCTATGCAACACTGGCATCTCTCAGAGAGAGAGAGAGAGAGAGAGAGAGAGAGAGAGGTCCACTCCCTTAGTATTTCCTATGTGAAATCATCCCCATCCCTGGTCTGAGGAAAGTTCCTTTATGGGACTACAACTCCCACAATCCATTGCCACATGATGTGCTGGTGGAGGATTCTGGCAGTTGTAGTCCAAGGCTTCCACACAACTGTGACAGACCAATCCCAGTCAACAGACTGAAAAAAAGACCTATAAAATGTCACGAGTTTAGCTTCCAACTTAATTTTTTTTTTTAAAAAAAAAACCTGTATTACACACTAAAAGGTCAAGCTTTCAGTACGGCTAGCGGTCATGCCATCCTCCGGGTTACAAAACAGCCAAAGTTGACTACTTTGCATGGTCATCTAGTACAGAGCACTCATAGAATCATAGAATCATAGAGTTGGAAGAGACCTCAAGGGCCATCCAGTCCAACCCCCTGCCATGCAGGAACCCCATCACAGTATTTCCGACAGAAGGCCATCCAGCCTCCTCTTAAAAACCTCCAAAGAAGGAGACTCCACCACCCTCCGAGGTGAACTCGTTAATGTATTCTGCAAAATAGTAGCATGCAATGGAGTGAGCTTTTGCCTTTTTTAAAATCCCAAAGATAGCATGATGGGTAGTCATGCCGAAAGCTTGATCTTTTAGTGTGTATTCAGGTTTTTTTGGAAAGGTTTTTATTTTAACTTGGAAGCCAAACTTGTGAACTTTTTTGTAGGTCTTTTGACAGTCTGTTGACTGGGATTGATCTTCCTCTCTGTTTCAGCAAGCTCCAAGAGAGTTGGAAAGGTATAAATCTAAAAACAAGGCCAATTTCGACAGGATTCCTCAGACTTGCTACTAGAAACCTCCGCTTCCACTTCAAACGTTGTGGGAAGTCAGCTCTTTGCAACCTTGCTTTTCCAAAGAAGAGGAGCAAAGAGCGACTTGTCGTCTTGTGAGGAATCTACTCCAGCTCAACTAGACATCAGTGTCCACCGTGGGGAGATGCCTTGCATAAGTTGCATTCAACACTGTCCTTCAGACTTGTTGGGTTTGACCAACTCAGATGAGTACACCAGTTGGAATTCCTTCCTGTCCGGAGATATTGTGATAAGGGCGACCGTGCACTAAAAAAACACCCCATCTAGACTACTGCAAAACATCATGTGTGGGGCTCCCTGGAAGACAGTTCAGAAGCATAAATTGGCTAAAATGACCCAGCCGGGACTCTTCACCAGAAACAGATCTTGTTGGTTTACACTGGTTGTTCATTCTTCTATGCTGTTGTCTGATACTGCTCAATTGCTTTTATTTCCTTAATGTTTATATGTTATTTTTGTCCAGGGTGTTTTAATGTTGTACTGTAAACTTCACTGAGAGAATGGCATGTAAAGAACATAAAATAGATGTCTTTAACAAATGCATAACTAAACATAGACGAGGAGTTGAATGCAGTACAGTGACAACTCTGTGACACAAGGCAAATGAGATGAAGATAGCTAAGGCCTTACAGCAAGGTCTTGGAACTGTTTGTTTGTTTGTTTGTATGTTTGTTTTGGATGCCAGAATCCATCAGCCGGTATGGCCAACAGTTGTGGTTAGACTGGATGGAGAATTTTCAGAGTTATAGTCTCTTAGCAGAGATGGGCTCAAACCATCATTTTGATAGTAGTATGTGCCAGTTCATTTACCAGCTGATTGGTGCTTCCTGACCCCATCCTCCCCAGCAGGTGCCCACTCAGAGGCAGTGCCTAGAGAAGGCAAGGCAGAGATGTCAGGTGGTTGCCCCAGAGGGGGCAACTGCTGGAGGAGGCGGGGCTTTGGAGCACTGCGTCCCTGTTTGACTGATGGGCCTGCTGCTACTGCTGCTGCTGCGCCACCAACCCTGGCCTCCTGGCTCCTCACTCATGGAGCCCTGACATGTTCCCCTTGTTGTCCTATTCCTTCATGCAGGTAGAAAACCAACAGAAGCTTAAACTTTGCTGCTCATGTTATGAGTACCTCTCTCTTCAAGGCCTTGGCTTTTGAACCACAGACTGCTCTGGTTTGGGTACATGCCGTGGACAGTTGCTCAAGTCCATTCCTTTGCTCTCTAATGCACAACCCCAGAGTTTGCAGCTGGGAAAACCACCCCCTCGGCCCCTCTGTGCAGGCGTCCCATCCTTCTGCTCTTGCATCTCCAGTCTGACAGGAACAGTGACTAAAGTACAGGCCTATTGATTAAACATCCTTTGCTTGCCCAAGAGTATAGTTGCAGAGGCTGCAATAACCCGAGGTGGCAACTAATCAATGTGGCGGTACCCAGTGCTGCAGAACGCAGGAAAAGTCTACCTAAACATCCGAGAGGGAACCGATAATGAAATTTTGGAGGGCTGACAAGCAAACATCCCCAGAGCCTGGGAAAGTTCCTTGACAGGATCATGGCTCGTAGAACATCTCCGCCAGCAGGGTTAGCGGTCATGCTGGATAGAAGCCTTGGGCCATAACCTTCCAAAGAAGAAATGTTTGTTAACTTTGAGTATGCCTTATGACAGGGCTGTTCAACTTTGAACAAGCCAAGGTCTACTTTATCCAGCCCAAAGTGCCTGTGGGCTACTACACTAAAACCTCTACTTACAAAATTTATCCATTCCGAGCACATGCCCATAAGTAAAAACTTTTGTAAATAGAGCAGCGGTTTCCCATAGGAATCCATTGAAAACCAATTAATCTGTTCTGGAGGGAACAGATTTCCATGCACCATTGCTCTTGAACTGCCCCGCTCGGCTGAGACAGTGGGCTGGCAGATCCAGAACTTTGCTGGGGCAGTGGTGGTCCTTGGGATGGGGGAGGGAGGGGTGGAGAACTTATCCCCTCACTTTTTTTATTGATGGCCGGCGGGCTATTTTTGAACCCTTCGAGGGCTACCAGTAGCCTGCAGTCTACCTGTTGGGCAGGCCTGCTTTATGACATTTATCGGGTATAGCTAATAGAAAATTTTACTCTCTTTTTAACTGCTTTCATTCTCTTGTACTTTAATATAATGTTTTTTTTAATGCTGTAAGATGTCCCTCAATCCCTTGTTCTCAATACTTGAACATGTCTTAATTGTACTGGACTGTATATTATCCCTCATGACTGAAAGCCGCCATAGGTCCTTTTCCAAGGACACAGGTGGGGCAAAAATATTCTAAAATCAATAAATAAATAAAAACAAGCCACTTCTGTGGTTCCAACAGCCCTGAAATGGGTCATTGTACAGTTAGTCCGAACTGACATAATAGCACATAATGGTTATTAAACAGTTTTTACCAGCTACCTTATAATCTGCTAGTATTATTTTTCTTTATTTTTCCCCCAGACATTCTCATCCCAGCCCAATATCAGATTGAAAGACATGTTATAGTGTTATCTTGGTACCATCTTGGTAGAGTTTTTTCGAACTTGCATGCTGCCTTTACTAGGTTTGGCTGGGAGGGACTTTTCTGGTCTGGAGTGACTGTCAATTCCCTCCTGCTTCTGATTTCAAATAAAGTCCCAACTTTTGGCTGAGACCTTTCTCTCTCTCTTGAATCTGTTGGAAGCTGTCAGGAGTCTACTGAAGTCTACTCTGAAAGCAGTCACATTTGCCAGTTTGTTGTTTGATTTGTTCCACGTTACGAAACGAAACATATTTTCTTTGTACTCTTCCTATTTCAAAATAAATTGTTGAGACTGTAAGTGCCAGTTAATGTGAAAAAGGGATGGACTATTCTGGGGAAGTTTAAGCTATTTTACTCTGTGAATCGTTGTGCTTCTGCAGTGCACCAATAGCGCCCCAGAAACAGAAACACCACACCTTGCTTGCCATTTGAGGAGGCATGATCTGTGTGTGTATGTGTGGGTGAAAACAAACATAACAAATTTACGGTAATTCCTAGCTCCTTATTTTAGTGGCCTGTAGTCTTCATATATAGACTTCCAGAGAAAACAAGAGCAGCTAATACAGAAAGTATTAGGTGCCACTTGAATCCAGAAGGTGACCTTTCAAAAAACCATGAAACACTCAGGTTGAATCACATATTAAAGGAGATGAATATATCCATCTAGTATACTCCTTTCCCTCTGGAAATGCATTTCCTTCAAACCTCGGTGACTGAGCACTCAGACTTGTCAAGGAAGCGTCAGTTTGCCTTTGTTGTTGTTGTTGTTGTTGTTGTTGTTGTTGTTGTGGTGGTGGTGGTGGTGTCATCACAGTTGTGACCGACTGTAATGGTTGCCATTACAGCCATGTTTGCACGGAGGCTGTAATAGGGTTGAACATCAGGCTACAATAGGGGAGGCCCATGTTTGAACCCTTACAGAGCCTTGAAACCTCTTGAGATCTCTCTGCATGGCCAACCTATACAAGTTTTTTGTGAAAATAAAAAGTCATGTATAATACCTTGAGCTAATTATGAGGAAAGGAAGGATAAGGCTAAGGATAGACATAAGAAGCGACATCAATAGCCTGCCATTCAGAATCATAAGGGGAGCACATTAAAAGCTTCTTTAGGGTGATGGGGGTGTGTGTAGAATCCATCATGTAACGGTGGCTGTTCCAGGCAATGCAACCCGAGGACTGCGGCACGCAGAAATATAAAATGTGGCCTTGAAGTTGGCATCTCGGTGCTTCTAAGAGGAGGCTCCCTTCTCCCTTACTTTTAATATTATTCAGAAATTCTGGCTATTTATTCTTCCTTCTTCCTGCGATGCCTCTAAGATAGCTATCTCCCTTGTATTTATTCAGTGCAGAACAGATTGATTTAAATCTTTGCCCAAGGTTATTCCCCCCCCCTACTTTGCATTAATTTTAAACACATAAAAAAAGAGGTTATCTGGGGCCAGAATGTCCCATTTTGGAAGAGGAAGGTCGGGGAAGATTAGGGTTGAGTTATAAGAATTATATATAAACCTGCTTCTCAGTTCTGGCGCATCCTTTGCTCCCGCCATTCTTATATATACATATAAACCTTTTTTGCTATTCCAAGTGCAAATATCTACCGCTGTGATGAAATTTAGATTTCTCTCCTCCGCTGTAAGAGAAGGCACCAAATGTTGCAGAAACAGGGGATCTATACAAACCCGATTAATAAAACCGTATTTGCAAAGACCCAGGGGTCTCTAACTTGTTAAGAGCCCTTGCAGACTTTCCTATTAAAACCAGCATCTGATAATTTAATCTGATGTGCTCCTGAATCAAACGAGTCAGCACTTCCTTCTCTCCCCTCTGACACGTTGTTACAGATGCTGGCGATATCACATGACTAATTTTCATGATCATCAGGGAAGCAGGAATATACCCACCATGTCCCAAAGGGTGTTACTCTGATGACTTCATTTCGCTCAGAGGTGATCCAGCCATGCTTCCGAAGCGGAAGGATCCGCTGCCATAATGCAGCCGTTGCCCGGGGAATCACCTTAATGTACATTCAAATTGTCTCATTCTTTGGGCAAGATCCTTCAATAACCGCAGACCCCAGACTGAATTGATGGTGTCTGCCTTCTGCACCTGGAACACCAGTGTCACCCATAAGAACATAAGAAGAGCCATGCTGGATCAGGCCAAAGGCCCATCTAATCCAACTTCCTGTATCTCACAGTGGCCCCACCAAATGTGTCCGGGAGCGCACGACACTAGATATCTGTCTCTTGATACAACTACCCTGCATCTGGTCCTTAAAGTACCCCGATATTAAGCCTGGGGATTGCACATCCATTTGAGTGGATGTCCCTTAGTTCTGGTATTTCGTGAGAGGGAGAAGAGCGTCCCTCTATCCACTTGACTCACGCCCTGCATAATGTTGTACGTCTCAATCATATCCCCCTTCAGGTGCCTTTTTTTCCAGACTAAAGAGCCCCAAATGTTTTAGCCTTTCCTCATAAGAGAGGCACCCCAGCCCAGTAATCATTTTAGTTGCTCTCTTTTGCACCTTTTCCAGTTCCACTATGTCTTTTTAAAGATGTGGTGACAAGAATTGTACACAAAACTCCGGATGCGGCCTTACTATTGTTTTGTACAATGGCATTATAATGTTGGCTGTTTTATTTTCAATCCCCTTTTTGATAATCCCTAGCATGGAATTGGCCTTCTTCACCGCTGCCACACACCTTCATTGAGCTGTCCACCAGCACACCAAGATCTCTTTCCTGATCTGTCACAGATAGCTCAGAGCCCATGGGTTGATAGATAAAGTTTGGATTTTTTTGCCCCAATATGCATTACTTTACATTTTTGTACATCAAAACACATTTGCCATTTCACAGCCCATTCCCCCAGTTTGGAGAGGTCCTCCAAACTTTTGAGGACTCCAGTGTCTAAGGTTTGAGTTCACACTCAGCCAAAGAATGGTCTATGTGAATCTAAGAAGGTCCTTCATCTCCGGGCTAAGCTATAGGACATTATCATATACGAGTATTATCATCAATATTATCATATTGGTGATAATGAGAATGAGAATGAGAAATATTGATGGAAAACATGACAATCATTTAAGATGAGCCTGGCTGAAACTGGGAACAATTAAGGAAGAAACTAACAGCGTCCTGTGATGGGGGTTCCTGCATGGCAGGGGGTTGGATTAGATGGCCCTTGAGGTCTCTTCCAAATCTATGATTCTATGATTTTTTTTGCTGCCCAAGAACTATTCAGTCATTCATTCATTCTAGAATATTTTACCCCACCTTTCTCCTTGGAAAAGGATCCAAGGAGGCTTACAGTAATGAGGGACAATATACAGTCCAGTACAATTAAGACATCTTCAAGTATTGAGAACAGGGAATTGAGGGAAATCTTACATCATTAAAAGACAACATTACATTAAAGCTATAAGAGAATGCGAGCAGTTAAAGAGAGGGCAAAAATTCCATTGAAAAGGTATGAGTGATGGAAACTAACATTGAAAACATAGTGCAAGTGCAGTCACACAAGGTCATAAGTGGTTATAAACACAAAGTTGATGTGACCATGTATGGTAGATTCATACAAAAGACACATGGGATGAAAGCTAAGACTCAAAGAATTACTACCAACATCAAATTCTGACTTGGCCAAGAAAAAGATGAAACTGTGTGACATCTCATCTGTTGAGTGTCCAAAGATTGCAGAAAAGATTACAAAATTAGACATGATAGAGTGGCAAAATTAGTAAACTGGGCATTACACAAAAACATAACTTTCCCTAGAGAAGGTGTTGGAAAATGACCAAGTCAAGAACTTTGTGGGATTTCCGGATCCAAACTAATGATCACTTTGAAGATAACACACCAGACATAGTAAGAGATTGAAGAAGTGTCTGGATCACTGACATTGCAATTCCAGGGAACGTCTGAGTTGAAGCTCAGGAATTCAGAAAAAAACCGCTAACAAAATACCAAGATCTGGCAATAAAAACATCTAGCTTGTGGATGAAACACACTTTGGTGGTCCCCACAGTCACTGGGGTTTTGGGTACAAAGTCAAGAAATTTCATACAATATTACAAGTAGTTTCAGACCTCAGAATTAACACCGTGAGAGCTATAAAGGCGGCAATATTAGGATCAACATACACACTGTGTCGATATTTAACAGATACTTGGGTTTCTGATTAACACTTATATTGTATAATACCAGCTGATGCTTTCATAATTTTAATCCGGTATTTTTCAATCATCATCATCATCATCATCATCATCATCATCATAGAACGGCAGAGCTGAGAGGGACCTGTGGACCATCAATTCCAGACTCTATCACGTCCTTCCTTGTTCCGAGATTATGTTTGTTTCGTGATAATGTCATTCACGGTCATGTGGTCTTGTCCCGGTTCTGTCCTCTTTCCATTTACCCACGTGCATGATTGATGGTATTGTGATGACTGTTATTTCACGTCTTGTTTCATGACAATATCTGTACTTTCCCGCCTTCGTTTTCCCTTTTTTTGTCCGACCTTTCGCTTTTCGATATTTTGATTCTCCGTAATATTGCCTTTCATGCATTAAGCAGCAAAGTTTGAGGTTTTATGCCTTCTTATCTCTCTGTGATGCATTGTTTACACCATTGGGATTGTACTGGAGAATGTAACTTCACACTCCTGCCACTAGATGGAGAATGCGTAAGTCGCGTGATGAGCCTTACTTCACGGGCACTTGTCTCGAAACAGGAACTGAGACAAGAGAATTCCTGAGGTCAGAGAGAGGTATGGCTCGTTACGCTTAAATCCCAGTTCAAGGGGCGTGTTCGGAACGAGATTCCACCGTCACGCAATGGACGTGGAGTAACATTTTCTCGTACTGGTCCGAACCGTGACCGCAAACCGCGATGAGAGGGACGTGAAGTAACCCTCAAAGAGTCACAGTAGGGAACTGAACTCCCAACCTTTGGTTTCGTAGGCAGATATCTGAGCCAAAAACACTGAGCTGTGAAGTCAACCTTCAGGGAACTAAATTCCTAGTTCAGAAACTGAACACCCATGCATACACTAGAGTTTGGGATTTGGATTCCACACTATGCCTCCTTACCCATAGGGTCTCTTCCAGCTCTTAAGTTCTAGGTTGTTGTTGTTGCTGTTGTTGCTGTTGTTGCTGTTGTTGTTGTTGAGACTCCCACAAATAATTCTCTGTATTCCCCTATGCAGGCTTTATAACATTGGGTTTGACAGCAGGCAAGCCAATTATGTTAGTACCCATGTTTCTCTGAGAAAGTCTTTAATGCAGTTCTGCTGAAATCACTAGCTGAAGTTTCTCCCACTCCACATGGATGTTGCCATTATCCAACACTAAGTTCAAGGGAGGTTAATGTGTGTTGTCAAACGAAGCTCGGGAAGAGGCCCTCAGCCAAATCAACGGCAGGGTCAGGTTTGACATTATTGAAATAATTTCCCCTTTGTATTAAAAGGGGCTGGCAGAATTCCTAACTCTGAACTAGCTGGGTTTTTTTTTTTAAAAATGCATCTTATCCGAAAAAGAAACCATGCCTCATGGAGCCTAGGGAGGAAAAGCAAAAAGCAAAAAAAGCAAAAAGTGTTCTGCTTATATACCGCCCTATACCACTCCAAGTAGTCTCTGGGTGGTTTACAGTTTATTTACAATATGCAGGCTACACATTGCCAACACCCCCCCCCAGCAATCTGGGTACTCATTTTACTGACCTCGGAAGGATGGAAGGCTGAGCCTGCTACCTGGGATTGAACCCCAGGTCATGAGCACAGTTTTACCTGCAGTACAGGCATTTAAACACTGGAAGGAAGGAAGGAAGGAAGGAAGGAAGGAAGGAAGGAAGGAAGGAAGATGAGGAGGTTAGTTTAGAAATAACCACCTAGCAACTCTGATTATGAAGATTATCTTGTGTTGAAAGGAGAATTAGAAATATTATGAACCAAAAAAAGTTGGGGGAAGGAACATTAATCCTATTAATAGGGTGTTTAAGAATAGGAAAGGATACTCAAGATTAATTAGTTTCTTTTTGGAGTTCCTTAAATGGTGTCTCCCTACTGGTAGCCCTCTCTGGCTCTCCTCCTTACTAGCATAATAAGTTTCACATGCAACACAATCTTTCTAAACCGGGCACAGGATTAATGGTGGTCATTTCTCCTATGGGAGCACAGTCTAGGAAAGTTAAGTGGTCAATGAGCCAAATAACCCCCATCTGTCTAGGTGAGACTGGGATCCTGACAGTATACCAAAGGAGATCAGGTGTTTTTGGCTCCTTACAGATCAGAATGGTATGGCAAAAAAAAGTGTTTAAAGAGAATGCGACGTACATACTCGGTTGGGCTTTACAGCACACCTTTCTTTCTAAGACTCAGGTTTGGTGACATCAGGAAGCCTAAAATTAACATTTGGGGAATCTTTTTTGAAAGAACCACAACTGGACAACCGTTGGGGGATGGTACCGAATACAAAAACAAAAAACATAAGGAGGGTTCGTTTCAACGTTTCTGGGAAATTTCTCGTTATATGTACGTGGATTAACATACACCCACATATACGCACATACAAACACACTTAAAAAAACAAAACAATCAAGGAGATCAATGAAGCCAATGTATCATTTTTTAAAACCAGGTTTGGCGAGCCAACCTTCTCCATGCCTATTATGACCAAACAGTTATAAAATCTGTATCTAAGTTCTTGTTCTCTGTTGCAAGCTCTCAGAAAAGGGCCTTATTCATATAACTGTCTACTTTTCTTAAAAAAATGTGCATGTTTTAATAATATTTTTTATCTTGTTCTTTTTGTTGCAGCATTTTGATGCGGGTCTGTGACCACAGAAGAAAGAACAACTTGTGTCATAAGAACAACAGGCCTTTAAGTCATTTTGGAGTCGAGATGGGGAGTTTGTCATAGCTTGTGGTTGGGATTTGGATGACTCACAAACCACAAATCTCCGGTCTGTGAACTGTACAATCAGTTTGTCAGGTTTCTGTCTGTCTTAAACCATCCATCCATCCATCCATCCAACCAACCAACCAACCAACCAAACAAACAAACCAAAAATATTTGATAAATTGGGATGAATAAAATGAGAAAGCCATGCCTGCGAGGGCAATGGGGCTGAGAAGAAGATTTCCTTTGAAGATCTTAAATACTGGAAAGGCTCATATGGGGAGATACGGTCCTTCAGATAACCTGGACCCAAACTGTATATAGGGCTTTTTAGGTAATGACCAGCACTTTGATATGGGATTGGACATGGACTGGTAAACCAGTGCAGTTGTAACAGTGGGTGATATGCTCCCTGTAACTGGCCCCAGTCAGCAATCTGGCGGCTGCATTTTGGACCAGCTGAAGTTTCCAAACCATCTTCAAAGGAAGCCCGACATCAAGTGCATTACAATAATCCAGGCACAATGTAATTTGACCCATGTCTATTTCAGTTGGATCCAGCATGGCTCTTCTTATGTTCTTATGTTCTCAATCTTGCTTCCAGCCACCAGAATATGTTCGTGAGCTCTGTCAAGGAACTGACTCCTCAACAGACAGACAGACACTCATGTTGCAAACTCAAGGGTAATAATTAATTATATTTTAACTTGCATTTTTTTGTTTTTATTATGATTTTGTATTGTTATATATTGCAATAGTCTGTTTTATCCTGTAAACTGCCCAGAGTGGCTTCCCGCCAGAAGGGTGGTATATAAATCAAATAAATAAATACAACAGTACCTTGTATAAAGGAATTCATTGGTTCCAAATGAAACTAGGTTAAGCAAATTTTCCTTTATACAAATTTCCCATAGGAATGCATTGAAAACAGAGTGATCCCTAATGACCATTTTTATGTTGTACAGATTCCCCCCATCACATAAGAACATAAGAACATAAGAAGAGCCATGCTGGATCAGGCCAAAGGCCCATCTAGTCCAGCTTCCTGTATCTCACAGCGGCCCCACCAGATGTGTTTGGGAGAGCATGAGACTAGATATCTGTCTCCTGATACCACTCTCCTGCATCTGGCCCTTGAAGTACCCTGGTTTAAACCCTGGAGGTTACACATCTCCATCATGGTTTGTAACCTGTGATGGACTTTTCCTCTAGGAATCTGTCCAATCCCCTTTTGAAGGCATCCAGGTCAGATGCCATCACCACATTGTGTGGCAGGGAGTTCCATAAACTTACAACGCGCTGGGTGAAAAAATACTTTCTTTTATCAGTTCTTACTCTCCCAGCCCTCAATTTGAGTGTATGTCCCCTAGTTCTGGTATTTTGGGAGAGGGAGAAGAGCTTCCCTCTATCCACTTTACTCATACCCTGCATTATTTTGTATGTCTCAATCATATCCCCCCTCAATCGCCTTTTTTCCAGACTAAAGAGGCCCAAATGTTTTAGCCTTTCTTCATAAGGGAGGTGCCCCAGCCCAGTAATCATTTTAGTCGCTCTCTTCTGCACCTTTTCCAGTTCCACTATGTCTTTCTTGAGATGCAGTGACCAGAATTGTACACAATACTCCAGGTGGGGCCTTACTATTGTTTTGTATAATGGCATTATAATGTTGGCTGTTTTATTTTCAATCCCCTTTTTGATAATCCCTAGCATGGAATTGGCCTTCTTCACCGGTGCCACACATTGGGGAGACGCCTTCATGGAGCTATCCACCAACACACCAAGATCTCTTTCCTGATCCGTCACGGATAACTCAGAGCCCATGAGTTGATAGATGAAGTTTGGATTTTTTGCCCCAATATGCATTACTTTACATTTGGTTACATTAAAACGCATTTGCCATTTCTCAGCCCATTCCCCCAGTTTGGAGAGATCCTTCTGGAGCTCTTCACAATCTTCTCTGGTTTTTACCACACGGAAAAGTTTTGTGTCATCGGCAAACTTGGCCATCTCACTGTTTATCCCTGTCTCCAGGTCATTTATGAACAGATTGAAAAGCACCGGTCCCAGGACAGAGCCCTGGGGCACACCGCTTTTCACTTCTCTCCATTGTGAAAATTTCCCATTGACACCTACTCTTTGTTTCCGGGATCTCAACCAGTTCTCAATCCATAAGAGGACCTGCCCTCTTATCCCCTGACTGTGCAATTTTCTCAGCAGCCTTTGGTGGGGGACTGTGTCAAAAGCCTTTTGAAAATCCAGATAGACTATATCAACCGGTTCACCCAAATCCACGTGCCTGTTGACCTTTTCAAAAAATTCTAAGAGGTTTGTCAGACAAGACTTCCCCTTACAGAAGCCATGCTGATTTTCTCTCAGCAAGGTTTGTTCTTTTATGTGTTTTAAGATTTTCTCTTGGATGAGGCTTTCCACCATCTTCCCTGGGACAGATGTAAGGCTAACCGGCCTGTAGTTTCCTGGGTCCCCCCTCCTTCCTTTTTTAAAAATTGGTGTGACATCTGCTATCCTCCAGTCCTCCGGCACTGTGGCCGTTTTAAGAGACAAGTTGCATATAACCGTTAAGAGATCTGCAATTTCATTTCTCAGTTCCCTAATACCCCTTGGGTGGATGCCATCTGGGCCAGGTGACTTGTTAATCCTCAATTTATCAATTAGTCCTAAAACCTCCTCTCTTTTAACCTGTATTTGATTTAATTCTTTAGTCAAGAGGGGCGGCTCAGGCAGCGGAATCCGCTCAAGGTCCTCTGTCGTGAAGACAGACGCAAAGAACTCATTCAATTTCTCTGCAATGTCCAAGTCTTCCTTAACCTCCCCTTTTCCTCCCTCACCATCCAGAGGGCCAACTGGTTCTCTGGCAGGTTTTCTACTTCTAACATATTTAAAGAAGCTTTTATTATTACCCTTTATATTGCTAGCCATTCGTTCCTCAAAGTCTTTCTTTGCCTCCCTTATCATCTTCTTACATTTCTTTTGCCAGAGTTTGTGATCCTTTTTATTTTCCTCATTTGGGGAGGATTTCCATTTACAGAAGGACCTCTCCTTGCGCTTTAGAGCCTCTCTAACTCCACTCGTTAACCATGCCGGTGTCCTCTTGGACTTAAATGAGCTCTTCTTTCTTTGTGGTATGCACTTGTGCTGGGCCTCTATTATTGTTGTTTTAAACAGGCTCCATGCACTCTGAAGATATTGGATTCTTCTAACCTTCCCCTTCAGTTTCTCTCTAACTAGTTTCCTCATCTGAGGGAAGTTTGCCCTTCGAAAATCAAGGGTTTTTATGTCTGATTTGGTTGACACTCTTCCTCCGACATGCATGGCAAAGGTAATAGCAGCATGGTCACTGTTCCCCAGAGGCTCAGTGACATTCACATCCCTGACGAGGTCCTGAGTATCACACAATATTAGATCCAGAGTTGCCTGCTTTCGGGTGGGCTCCGTGACAAGTTGCTCTAAGGCACAGTCATTCAGCAAGTCGAGAAACCCAGTTTCTCTTTCTTGCCCGGAGCTCGCATTGGCCCAGTCAATGTGGGGATAATTGAAGTCTCCCATGATTACTAACCTATCCCTTTTAGCCACTTCCATGATTTCTCTCCTCATTTCAAGTTCCCCCTCAAGTTTCTGATCTGGTGGACGATAGAATACTCCAACGATCACATCACTCCTTGGACCTGGTAGTTTAACCCACAGTGATTCTATGGTGGAGTCAGACCCTCTGTCAATCTCCATTCTGCTGGATTTTACCCCTTCTTTGACATAGATGGCCACTCCTCCTCCAACCCGCCCCCCTCTATCTCTTCTATAGAGTTTATAGCCTGGGATTGCTGTATCCCACTGGTTCTCCGCATTCCACCAGGTTTCTGTTATGGCTATTATATCAATGTTATCCCTAGCTGCCAAATGTTCAAGTTCTCCCATCTTTGCTCGGAGGCTTCGAGCATTGGCGTAGAAGCACCTGTACAGTGGGTCCCGCAACAACAGCTGCTGCCTTGTTCTATTCGCCCCACAGCTTTTATTTTCAGTAGATGAACTGTCACATTCCGTTATTCTCCCGGTGCTAATACCTATACCTGCTATGTCTTCTCTATGTGATTCTCTACCCTCTCCAACCTCATTCCCCGAGGATGAGGTGTTCCGAACCGGATGCCACTCAGCTCCTGTCGGCTTTCCCCCAGTTATCAGTTTAAAAGCTGCTCTGCTGCCTTTTTGAGGTTGAGTGCCAGCAATCTGGTCCCATCATGATTCAAGTGCAACCCATCCCTCCTGAACAGGTTTGGCTTGTCCCAAAATGTTCTCCAGTTCCTGACAAATCTAAAGCCCTCCTCTCGACACCATCGCCTCATCCACGCATTGAGGCTTCTGAGTTCTGCCTGTCTGGCGGGTCCTGCACGAGGAACAGGTAGCACTTCTGAAAATGCTACCTTGGAAGCCCGGGTCTTCAATCTTCTACCTAGCAACCTGAATTTGGCTTCCAAGACTGACCGCTTGGCCTTCCCGACATGACCACTGGCTCCTTCCCAGTTCTCTCTAACAAGCTATCTACATTTCTGGTGATGTCTGCAACCTTTGCACCCGGCAGGCAAGTGACCATACGGTTATCATGCTCCTCACAAATCCATCCCTCCGTATTTCTAATTATAGAATCCCCTAGTACAATGAGCTTCTCTCCTGCAGCCTGGTCATCAACATGTACCTGATCTTGTATCTCATCAATAGTGATGAGGGAGAGATCCTCCGGTGGAACCAATTCTTCCTCTATGTGTGCCTCATGAGGTGTGCTGAGGGAAAGAGCTTCAAACTGATTGTGCAAGATGAGACTCTCTGAGCGATGCCTTGGCCTTCTACTCCTTTGAGTCACATACCCCTATCTCCAGAATTTTTTATGTTGTACAGGTTTTATGTTATACAAATTGTTTGTTATAGGAGGGTCCACTGTAAATAAATGAATAAATGAATAAGAGTCAGCATAATTTCTGAGAAAGCTGGGAGATGTTTGAGATGGGAGGTCTCCATGCCTTCTAAGGAGAGATTCCTACCCAAGGAATCATGGGCGCTGAGCTATCCGTGATGGATCAGGAAAGAGATCTTGGTGTGTTGGTGGACAGCTCATTGAAGGTGTCTCCACAATGTATGGCAGCAGTGAAGAAGGCCAACTCCATGCTAGGGATTATCAAAAAAGGGATTGAAAATAAAACAGCCAACATTATAATGCCATTATACAAAATAATAGTAAGGCCGCACCTGGAGTATTGTGTACAATTCTGGTCACTGCATCTCAAGGAAGACATAGTGGAACTGGAAAAGGTGCAGAAGAGAGCGACTAAAATGATTACTGGGCTGGGGCACCTCCCTTATGAAGAAAGGCTAAAACATTTGGGCCTCTTTAGTCTAGAAAAAAGGCACCTGGGGGATATGATAGAGACGTACAAAATAATATAGGGCATGAGTAAAGTGGATAGAGGGACACTCTTCTCCCTCTCACACAATACCAGAACTAGGGGACATCCACTCAAACTGAGGGATGGCAGTGTAAGAACAGACAAAAGAATATTTTTTTTCACCCAGCGCGTTGTTAGTCTGTGGAACTCCCTGCCACGGGATGTGGTGATGGCATCTGGATGCCTTCAAAAGGGGACTGGACAGATTCCTGGAGGAAAAGTCCATCACAGGTGACAAACCATGATGGAGATGTGTAATCTCCAGGCTTAAAACCAGGGTACTTCAAGGGCCAGATGTAGGGGAATGGTATCAGGAGACAAGAGATCTAGTCTTGTGCGCTCCCAGACGCATCTGGTGGGAGCACTGTGAGATCCAGGAAGCTGGACTAGGTGGGCCTTTGGCCTGTTCCAACATGGCTCTTTTTATGTTCTTGTGTTCTTATGTAAGGGAGGGACAGATCACTCCTCGCAAAGCAATTTTGGCTCCTGAGAGCTTTTGAGCTGCCCATCCAAGGCTGCAAAGCACGCTGGACCCGACCAGATTTTTCACTGATGAGATCTGACAAGCTGACAGTTCGAAATAGTTACCGCTCTAGGGTCCACAGATGTGACGCTCAGCGTTTAGCATCTCTCGGCAAATTTCTTCCCTCTGAGTAACATAGGATTTTGGGTGTCCCTCTGTGTGTTGTTTGTGAGGGTTTCTTGTGCTGCTTAGTTAGGATTGTACTGCCTCTGGTTCTGATGCCACCTGTGGAAGGTATGTAAGCTGTGTAACTCTTGGCCTAGATGAAGATGAAGAACCAGGATGTGTGTGAGGGAACAAGCCAAAGATGAGCCAACAAAATAAACATCTGAGGGGACTCTGGGAACCTGACTATGAGATTCTAACTCCTCATTGAGATGAGATCAACTTTTGAGCCTTGACCTCTTGAACTATGCTTTTAGCATCTTGTCAGACTTAAAGGTAAAGGTAAAGGTCCCCCCCCGCACATGCGTGCTAGTCGTGTCTGACTCTAGGGGCGGTGCTCATCTCCGTATTCAAGACGAAGAGCCAGTGTTTCGGAAGTCCGTGGCCACGTGGCCAGCATGGCTGCAAGGAAACACTGTTTTACCTTCCCTCGTTTTAGGCGGTACCTATTTATCTGGTTGCATTTACATGCTTTTGAACTGCTAGGTTGGCAGGAGCTGGGGTTACCAGCGCAAGTTCACTCTGCTGCGTGGCACCCGGGGTTCAAACCGCTAAGCTGCCGACTTTGTAGGCAACAGTTTTCAGTGTTCTAGCCCGCTGAGCCACCACGCCTCTCTTGTCAGACTTAATCTATTGTTAAAAAGTTGTGGGAGCTGGAAGAAGGAAGATCCTGGTATGGGACTCTTCCCAACTATAGGAGGATTGGACACTTGTCTGCCAGTGATAAGGACATGCAAGAATGCAGCTAAGACCATTCCATCGGTGATGGGGGCCAACAATCCAGGAGAAGACCAAGTAATGCCAGGTGTGTGTGCTCAGCTGCCCAACTGCCCAGGAAGGATGCAAAAAGAGGAGCCAGGCAGTTAGAACTTTGTAGTCTGAGAGCAACACTTTAGGATCAGTTGCTCTCTTCTTTGGAGCCCGGACAATGCTGATCAAGAGGTCTTCTCTTATAGTTGTGAGTTTTTCAGGCTGTTTGGCCGTGTTCGGGAAGTTTTTCTTCCTGACATTTTGCAAGACTTTGTGGCTGGCATCTTCAGGGGACAAGGAGCTCATGAAACAAGGAGTTTCTCTCTGTTTCTCGGTCATGGTGAGTGCAAATGGGACGTATGGATGCATTGCGTGAATGAAAACCCAATTATTAGCTCTGCAACTAATGGACAATAAGGTATATTCATTTGCACCTGGTATTGTGTCTTATGGGTTCCTTTTGCTATCTATAATATTGTTCTCCTAGGGCAGTGTTTTTCAACCTTTTTTGGGCAAAGGCACACTTGTTTCATGAAAAAAATCATGAGGCACACCACCATTAGAAAATGTTAAAAAAATTAACTCTGTGCCTATCAGACACACACAAACACACTTCTCACCCCCCCCCAAAAAAAAACAACAACAACAAATCCATCCTCCAGCCCAGGCCCTCCCAAGGCATCCCTATCAAAATGTCCACCTGCCCTCACCTTCCCCCTCCCTCCTCCTGGCACTTTTTTTCAGAGGAACTTGCAAACCCAGGAAGGTGGGGCTGGGGGAGGCTCTTCATATATGACCCCCCAACCCCCATCTTTTACCCCTTCCAGTATAAGCCTCCCTTTCCCCCCCCCCGCCTCCTTCCAGCCAGGCAGCCACAGGGCCCGAAAGGGACCCCCCCATCCCCGTCTCCTCCCTAGGTCCTAGGAATCCCCTCCTCAGCCTCCCACGTCCTCCCCTTTATTTACCCCCCCAAATGACCATTGTCAACGGCCGGCCGCTCCCCACCCTTAAAAGAGGGGTGCGCACGCACGCTCCTACCTGGCTCGGCAGGGCGCGCGCCCACCCTCGGGAGGTAAACAGCGAGTGCGCGAGGCGGGGGAGGGAGGGAGGGGGGTTCGATGAGTGAGGAGGGGGAACCAACCCCAAGAAACTTTAAGAGCGGCTTCTGGAGCGCCCTTCGCCGCAATGTGCCTGCGTGGGTCTCCCGGCTCTCTCTCACTCTCTCGCTCTCCAGTCTCCTCCTCCTCCTCCTCCTCCTCCCTTATTTCTTCTCCTTCCCCACCCACGGCCAGCCTTTCCTCGCCGGCACGCAAAGCACGCCAGGAAAGGTAGTCCGCTCTCCTCCCCAGGACCGCGTCTCAGACCTGCGGGAGGAACTACATCTCCCAAGGAAGCCTTGCGGCAGCCGGCTTCTTTCTGAACGCCCCTCCTTCCTCCGGCTCACAGGCACCACACCACTGCCTTGGTCGCGAGCGGGATGCGGGGGGGGCATTGCTGGTGTAGGGAGAATTTTTCCCACGGCACACCAGGCAACATCTCGCGGCACACTACTGTGCCGCGGAACAGTGGTTGAAAAACACTGTCCTAGGGATACTAAAGAACTAGGGCTCATTTATTTGGTGACACCGGTCTCGGTAAACCAAGGATCCTTTAAGTGGCTTCAGACAGGGAGTAAGTTAGAACTACACAGAAGAAACTGCTTGAAACTAGCTTTGTGTGGTAGGCTGCAAATTTAAACTGTTCAGTATCACATAAGAATCAAAAGAAAACACGCCCTTCCTAAACTTCATATTTCTGACGGTAAACGGGGGAGGGCGAAGCTGGCATGCACACACACACACATACACACAGAGACACACAGAGAGAGAGAGAGAGAGAGAGAGAGAGAGAGAGAGAGAGAGAGAGAGAGAGAGAGAGAGAAATGGGCATTCCTTTGCATATGCTGTTCCATTTGCCAATTCAGTTTGCACAAATTTGCAATGCCCTGATGCAAAATTGGGGGCGGGGGTTGAAAGAAAATTGCAACTATTCTGCACCCCACACTTTTAGAAAGACACAAAGTGGAGTGAGTTCAGAAGATGGCAACAAAGATGATCAGGGGGGCAGGAAGCGAAGCCCTATGGGGAAAGATTGAAGAAACTGGGCATATTTACCCTAGAGAAAGGGAGACTGAAGAGAGAGATGATAGCACTTTGCAAATGCCTGAAAGGTCATCAGACAGAGGCGAGGGAGGATCTTTTCCCAATCATCCTGTGCAGGACATGGAATAATGGGCTGAAGTTACAGGAAGCCAGATTTTGGTTGAATACTGGAAAAACTTCTCACGTGTTAGAGAGTACAATGATGGAACCAGCCACCTCCAGAGCTGGTGAGTGCTCCAACGCTGGAGGTATTCGAGAGGAAACCGAACTGTCTTTCAGATCTGCTTTGATTTGGATCCCTCCTGCCCCTGCTTGGAACTGATGGCCTTGCAGGGCCCTTCCAACTCGGTTAGTCAAAGAAACGGCTTCAAAGAAATCCCAGGACATCTGCTCTTGGAAGGTCAACTTAGGGCCTTTTTACACGACCCCTAAACTCCGCCGCAAATGGCTCCCAGCTCCGGAGCTTAAAATTGTTTCCCCACCAGCTGGGGAGTTTACTGAAAATTAAGTGCGACCACGCCCACCTAAGCGAGTCCCAGCACACTTTTCTTGTACCTGCTCTTCAAGGGTGAAAAATCTTGATGCGGATGTGCCGGGCTCTCCTTGCTTCTTTTTGTTGTTGTTTTTTGCCTCCCGCCCCTTTAAGAGAAGGAACCAGGAAGTGACAGGGCTCCTGGCAGCTTCCAACCGCACCGGGAGGTAAGCCTTTATTCTTTTGTCCCTTTTTTTCTCCCTCCCCTCACGCAGCCAGCAGCCAGGAAGTGCGGAGGGGTGGGGACGTACGAAGAGCGACAAACCCCTAAGATCTCTGGTCCGAATTTAAGTGACCAGCGGATCTTAGGGGTCGTGTAAAAGCGCCCTTATTTGGTTAAAGAAAGCCGCACTTTGTTTTTCTCAAAGCTCCTTCCTACAGAGGCAGAGGGATGGAAACCAATGCGTGGGAGAAACATCTTCCCATTAGCAGAGAAGCAGAAGGCAGGGCTGCCCAGATATGGCAGGTGTTTTCTTGCAACATTACACCTTCACATTTAGACGTGTCTGTTGGCTTGACATTGGAAAGCCTCAAACAACCCTGAAACCATAAATGTTTGATTACAGATCCATTATTTAACGAGAGAGAGAGAGAGAGAGAGAGAGAGAGAGAGAGAGAGAGAGAGAGAGAGAGAGTTTGCAAATATAAAAGATCAGGATAAATAAAACCCTTTCCTTTTAAAACTGAGTTTTAATCCACCCGATGGCTGGGGCCATGCACGGGTTAAATCGGAGCATTCATTGGCTTCACTGATCAACTGAGTGAACAGGCACCCTTGTTTCTTTTCTTTTTTCTGTTCTCCATCAGGAGAAGCAGCTGTTTCCAGAAAGGCTTGCATTAAGGTAAAAATAAAAAGCACAGGTGCAGAGATGTTGCTTTGCAAACCAAAGAGTGCTCCACATACCTGTAATCACTGGCAAACTTCTGCAGGCAGGCAGGCAGCCAGCTGGAAAAAAACACACACCCCAAAACAAATACAAGGTTGCAAGTTTTATTGGGGCCACCTGCTTGCCTTCATTTCTAAATGGAAATTAAAGCAAGACGGCTTAATTGCAGCACACATGGCTCACACAAGCAGCATCTGCCTTTGCCTGCCTTGCTAACAATGCAAAGGTATTGTACTTCATTATTGTGGTTTAGAATCTCCCCTTCTTTCACAAATAGGCTCAACCCTAGCTTCCAAAACCTCTGTTGGAGTTTTATTTGCAGCCTTACATGCTTCCTGTAGTTTGCATGACTGGGCTGGAATTTGACCAATCCTTCCTTCCAGCTTTTGGGTTCAAAAAGAGCCCCATCTCTCTGGTGAGTGCTTATTTATTTATTTATTTGTAAGCTTATATCCCGCCCATCTTCCCTGGCGGGAACTCTGGGAAGCTAACAATGATAAAAACACATAAAATAAGTAGAGAAACCTCCGAGCAATAAAGGGACGGAGGGCAAGATGGCGGCAAATCGAATAAAGGGAGGAGGAAAAAAAAACCCTAACTAATAAGGTCACCAAAAGCCTCTTTAAAGAGGAAGGTCTTCAAGGCCTTTTTAAAGGCAGGCAGGGACTCCAGCAGGCGCAGCTCACTGGGGAGATGATTCCAGAGTGAAGGCCCCATGACAGAGAAGGCACGGTTTCGCGTACGCGTTTTCCGCGCCTCTCTGGGTGTGGCCACCCTCAGTGAGCGCGCCTGCGATGATCTCGTGGGTCTGGATCCGGATGCCCTCTGGGAGATACGCTCTGCCAGGTAATCTGGTCCCAAGCCGTGGAGGGCTTTGAAAATCAAAACCAAGACCTTGAACCTGATCCGGAAGACAACGGGGAGCCAATGCAGGCGGTCCAGGGCTGGGGTGATGTGCTCGTATCTGCGGGCACCCACCACCAGCCTGGCCGCCACACTTTGCACCCGCTGTAGCCTCCGGACCAGGGTCAAGGGCAACCCCACGTAGAGGGCATTGCAATAGTCGATCCTCGAGATCACCAGGGCCTGCACGACTGTCCTCAGGGAGGACTCGTCAAGGTACTGGTGGATCTGGGCGATCCTGCAGAGATGGAAAAAAGCGGCCCTGGAGACGGCCATCACCTGGGCTTCCAGGGAGAGGGCCGAATCCAGGACCACACCCAGATTCCTGGCCCTGTCTGTAGGCTGGAGGGAGATACCCCCCAGACTAGGGAGGGGGCCATTGTACCCGGACGAGGGCGCCCCGAAGAACAGAACCTCCGTCTTCTCCGGATTAATCTTGAGACGGTTATCTCTGGTCCATTCCAATACGGCCTCCAGGCACAGATCGAGGGAGCGAACCGCCTCCTCTGCAGATGATGAAAAGGAGATATAGAGCTGCGTGTCATCAGCGTACTGATGACAGCGAACTCCATATCTCCTGATGACCTCCCCCAGCGGCCTCATATAAACATTGAACAGCACGGGAGAGATTGCCGACCCCTGGGGCACCCCACAAGGGAGAGTCCAAGGAGCCGACAAAACATCTCCCAGCTGTACCCGCTGAGTCCGGTCGCCGAGGAAGGAACGGAGCCAGGCCAGGGCCTGACCACCGATTCCCGTCTCCGCGAGCCGGGCCAGAAGGTTACCGTGGTCGACGGTATCAAAGGCAGCTGAGAGGTCAAGGAGGACCAACAGGGAGGAGCTCCCCCCGTCGGCCTCCCTGAGGAGGTCATCCTGCAGAGCGACCAGGGCGGTCTCGGTCCCGCGAAGAGGCCTGAATCCAGATTGGAAGGGGTCCAGGATATGATTTACCTCCAGGTATGACTGAAGTCGGACAGCGGCCAACCCCTCGACAACCTTGCCCAGGAAGGGAACAATGGCGATCGGACGAAAGTTGGAAAGATCGTCCGACGCCAAGCCAGGTTTCTTAAGTGTGGGTTTTACCACGGTCTCCTTCAAGCGGGAAGGGAAGCATCCCTCTTGAAAGGAGGCCGTGGCGATAGCAGAAACCCACTCAGGCATGTTCCCTTCGGCAGATTTAATAAGCCAGGCTGGGCAAGGGTCAAAGGGAGTGGCCGCCGGCCAGCACCGAGCCATAGCTCTGGAGGCCTCCGCCGAAGAAACCGGCCCAAACTCATCCAGGAGGGGAGAACGGAGGGGTGAGGCACCGGAGATCCCAGAGGGTGGACTGGAGCAACTGGGGGGCAAGTCGGAATGGATGGCCTCAATTTTAGATCTAAAATGGGCTGCAAATTGCTCACTAGTGAAATCACTAGGAGGAGGCCGCAGCTGACTGGGATTGGAGAGGTCCCGAACCACCCGGAATAACTCCGCCTGGCGGCTCGAGGCCTCGCCAATTCTCAGGGAGACAAATTATCTTCTAGCGTCCCTGATTGCGCGAAGGTAGCGGCCAGTCAGCTGTTTAAGGGCAGCCCTATTTTCTTCCGTCCGGTTTGCCCTCCAAATGACCTCCCGTCTCCTACGTTCTTGTTTCATCAACTGCAGCTCCTCCGTGAACCACGGGGAGGAGCGGCCTCGACATCGCTTCCCCCCTCTCCTTTGTGGATCGGTAGCAGTAGTTTGTTTGCTGTTGATCTGTTCAGTTGGTTGCTAAGTATGTGTGCAGGAAAGAAAATAGCATAGACAAGTCTGTAATTTCTAGCAAATGTAAGTAAAGAAATGGGCTGTTTTATTCTTGATCCCAGGAATGTCTCAGAGTGATTTATTGAGATTTAAAGTGCCGGCTAATGAGAAAAGGGATAGACTATCTGGAGAAGTTGAAGCTATATTCCTTTTGCAGATTTTTAAATTCTACTGTGCAACAAAACAAATTTTACCAAAAACTCTACATGTGGGAGGTTAAGAGCTGTTATTACAGACTTGACATTTATGGCAATTTTAACATCCAAAATCCTTTACATAAACCCTAAATTATCACATTTATGTTGATAAGGTCTCCAGGTCACCACTAATCTATTCAACAAAATATCAGACCCGAAACCCAAGGCGGTGGCGGGGGGGGGGGAGCATGTTATGTCCCAGAGCTGGTGCGTGTGATGCTACAGGTACAAAGCAGGCAAGGGTGGGTGGGGGCTGTTAATGCTTTCAGGCCAACTAACTGTGAAGCCAGAGCAATTTGATTAAATAAGCCCAGAACCCAGTGAAAACCAATAGGGGCTATCTGGATAATAAGGCAACCCAAGGGGTGTAAATTCTTACTTCCTTGGCTCCCCCAGATGACAACAATTCAAACATTTGTCCTTGCAGTGGGCAATTGCATCTGGCCTGTGGGCATTTTGCTCCTTTCAGCACCTTTTTTTCCCCATTAAAATGTCAGACCTCTGCAGAAAAAGAAAAAAAGTGCAATTTCACAATTTCCCATGTAAAATGTCAGGTAAATATATATCCGCTGTTCCTTCCCGAAGTCCAAACCTAAGACCTAAAAACTTAAGGAGTTGGATCCTTGTGATCTCAGAAGAGAAGCTCCTTGTGATGTCACAGGGTTGGGGGAGAAGCAAGCACAACCCAGCAGCAAATATCTGAGTCTCCTTCTTTGGAGGTTTTTAAGCAGAGGCTGGGCGGCCATCTGCACATAGAGTTGGAGTCCTGTGATGGGGGGTTCCTGCATGGCAGGGGGTTGGGACTGGATGGCCCTTGAGGTCTCTTCCAACTCTATGGTTCTATGGTTCTATGATTCTTTGATTTCAGTCGGTGAATGCTGATGCCCACAGGGATTGGGCAGGTCCATGGGAACCTGTTTAAAGCTGTCTCGCGTACACATCAAACTTTTTCCTCCTATAGTTTGTGCTCACCTGGAAATCCTGCTGACATTCTTTAAAACATCAGCCAGCAGCTCCAAACCTGGGAATCCCCTCTTTTCTTGTGATATACTAGGATGTATTTGTCTCAAGGAAAACCTGGGGAGTTCTCATTCCCACTGGCCCCCAGAATTTGAGAAGAAGTCTAGTAGTAAGATTCCTTGCTTTGTGTCGGATTTATTTTTAGACAAGTCGTTCTTACTTTGGTACAACTGAATGCATGATGGAGGCTTAAACAGTGGTGCCATCTACACCTAATTCCCCGAGAGGACTAAATCTGCTAGTAACACATTATTTTCAACTGCCACTCTCATTCAGATGGGTTGAGAAAAAAAGAGATGGTAGAAGCCTTAAAGCAGCAATGGCGAACCTTTTCCAGACTGGGTGCCCAAACTGCGGTTCAAAACCCAATAATTTTTCACAAAGTGCCAATACAGCAATTTAATATGAATACAGGTGGCTGCGAAGAGGCAGTGTTGGGTGCCCACAGAAAGGGCTCCGAGTGCTACCTTTGGCACCCATACCATACGTTCGCCAAAACTGCCTTAAAGGATGTGTTTAGATGCCATCTTTCAAAGGACAACAGCAGCAAATTGCTTCCCTTTCTGAGCAGGAACAACTCGGGTTTGTAGGCAGATCTCAAAATGATGACCACTGAACAAGCTTCCAACATTGAAGGTATTTAAATTGTGGTGGTGGTGGTGGTGTGGGGGGAAAACAGATGTTAAGTTCTCCAGTACAAAAACATGCCAACAAATTCGGAAAACATAACAATGATCCACAAGCCAGCAAGGATCCTTATGGGCCTTTTCACACGACCCCTAAGATCCGCTGGCCACTTAAATTCAGACCTGAGATCTTAGGGGTTTGTCGCTGTTCCTGCGTTCCCACCCCCTCTGCACTCCTGGCTGCTGGCTGCGTGAGGGGAGGGAGAAAAAACAGGAAGAAAAGAGACGTGGCTCACCTCCGTTCTGCCTCTTGCTCTTGCCGCGGCAACATTCCAGTCTCTTAAGTAGCTCTTAAAGGGGCGGGAGCCAAAAAACAACAAACAGAAGCGAGGAGAGCCCCACACTCACTATCGTTACACCGCATCAATGAATTTTCACCTCCAAAGAGCAGGTACTTGAAAGGTGCGCTAGGACGCGCTAAAGTGGGCGTGGTCGCACTTAATTTCCTGTAAACTCCGGAGCTGGTGGGGAAACATTTTAAAGCTCCGGAGCTTAAAGCCATTTGCGGCGGAGTTTAGGGGTCGTGTACAAAGGGACTATATTTTCCCATCACCAAGAAAGGAGATGCGAAGGAGTGGTACTTAGCGGATTGTCGCCTTGATTTGTCATGCAAGCAAAGCGATGCTCAAGTTGTTACATTACCTTTTCCCTTCTATAGAGTGAGAAATGCCTGATCTTTAAGCTGGATTTCCGAAAAGAAAGAAGCTGTTGAGGTCACATTGTAAAATATCCTCTGGCTACTGGAGGGCACCAGTTTCAGAAGGTGATCAACCTATGCTCTATAGCAGTGGTGGCGAACCTTCGGCACTCCAGATGTTTTGGACCACAACTCCCAGAATTCCAAGCCTGTATTGCCAATGACAAAGGACTGTGGGAGTTGTGGTCCAAAACACCTGGCGTGCCAAAGGTTCGCCACTGCTGCTCTATAGAGTCTATATATATATAGACTCCAGCAAGTGTCCAACAAGGGTGCGTTTTATCCCCTTATCTGTTCAATCTGTACTCAGCACAGGTCATATGGAAAGTCAGTCTGGATTCAGAGGAAGGAGGCATGAAAACTGGAAGAACAAACCTCATTAATGTGAGGCAGGCAGCAATGACTTGACGGGATTTTCAGTAAGAGTAAAAGAACATGTCAAAGCAGGACTTGCAGTTGAACGTTAAGATGACAAAAATTACAACTACAGAGGAACCACACAACTTCAGCAATGACAATGAAGAAATGGACGGAATTAAAAATTGTGTATACCATGGTTCAGTCATCAGTCCAAATGTATCCTGTAGGCAAGAAATCCAAAGAAGTCTGAGAAAAGCAGCAAGGATGGAACTGGAAAAATGAAGACATCTGGAAGTTGAGTCATGGCAACCGGACTTCTTTTCTTGTGAGATGGAAATATTTCACTACTGTATCCAAGTATGTATCAGTAACGGATTCACTAATGTATCCAAGTAGTTTAGTTAGTCAAAGGAAACTTGGTGCAAGGCCTCCAATTTATAGTTCACCTTGGTTTCATGCCACCCTGGTCTGAATAGCCTCGTTAGGTGGACAAACCCTCCATGGCCTGGGTCCTGAATACCTGTCGGAGTGTATCTCCCAGAGGTAAACTGAGGCCAGGCGCACTGGAATGTCACAGGCACGCTCACTCAGGGTGGCCACACCCAGGGAGGCGCGGAGGTTGGTTACGCGCAACCACTCCTTCTCTGTGGTGGGCCCCTTGTTGTGGAACCATCTTCCGAGTGAGTTGCGCCTGGCACAGTCCCTGCCCGCCTTCAAAAAGGCTTTGAAAACTATGCTTTTTAGGGAGGCATTTGGCGACCTTTAATTTAATTTTTTCCCTCTCCTCTCCTGCCCCCATGATGCCTCTTGCTAAGGGTTTTTCCCTCCTTTCCTGTTTTGTACCGCTGTTTTTAATTTTGCTGTAAACCGCCCAGAGTTCCTGCTGGAAGATGGGTGGCATAGAAATAAAACAAACAAACAAATAAATAAATATAAATATAATAGCCTGAACACGCTCATCAGATGTACAGTGACCTGGCGTATGTGGAAGTCCCCCCTATTTCATCCTTCCCAACACCCATTAAGTTTGGGTCGTTAGCCGTGGCCTTCCTGGTGGAAGTGTGAAATGTTTCTGATTTGTCTGGGGATCCATGAAAGGGCAGCATGATAAGGGGCATACAGATTGTCTGCTTGGATGAGTTGTGAAACATTTCGATCTCACAAGAAAAAGAAGTCCAGTTGCCATGACTCAGCTTCTGGATAACCTCAGCTGGATGACGGAGAACCTTCACGGACAACAATGAAGGAAAGGACAAGGATGTAACCAAAATCTTCCACACTCTTGTACTGCTGATCACAATATTTGTGCGTGAAAGTGAAAGGAAGCTGATGGGGTGGGGAAAGGATCAGCTTGAACTATTATGCTGGAGGAGAGCTTTGAAAGCACGCTGGATGAACAAGTGGGTCCCCGCTGAAATCAAGCCTCAACACTCTCTAGAGGCGCAAATGTTGAAACTGTTCTACTTTGGATACACTTCTGAAGAAGGCAGGATTCTCCGGGAAAGACCATAATGCTGGGAAAAGTGGGAAGCCACAGGAGAAGAGGAAGACCCAGCGAGAGATGAACTGACTCCCTAACGGAAGCCCCAGGGTGCAGTTTGCAAGGGATAAGCAGGTTTGTTGAGGACAGGGCATTTTGGGGATTGATTATCTCATGGGGGTCACCGTAAGTCAGAGGTGATTTGACGGCACAACGCAACAACAACCTCTCATTTTGCAAAAACGCCAAGTCATATCCAACTCTTGCTGGTACCATGCCTGATCCAGTTCCCCACGTTGTTTTAAGCCAGCGATTCCCAACCTTCCTAATAACGCAACCCTTTAATAGAGTTCCTCATGTGGCGGTGACCCCTTGCCCTGCTTGGAAGAGGCCACAAGCCCCCCTTTGGAAGGCCACTGCCTCCGGTGCCATAGAGCGCTTCCCTCTACAGGCACCCTCAGCCAATCGCAGCCTCCGGTGCCCTTGACTGACATCCCCTCCAACCTATCAAGCTGTCACTCACTCTTCCCCCCCTTCCTCCTCCAGACCCAAGCCGTTTGTGCCTTTTTCTTCACTGGCTCATGATGACCCCTGTGAAATTGTTGTTCGACCCCCCCCCCAGGTTGAGAACCACTGTTGAAGACCATCTTGACCGCTACCCTTGATGTCATCAGCATTCAGGTTCGACCCCCAAAGGGATCCTGACTCCCACGATGGGAACCATTGCTTTAAACAGTACGTTCACTTTAATAGATTAATGCAGGACTCATTAAAAATAAAAATGAAGCAAAAAATGATCTACTTACTTGGTGTTGACTAGCTTTAGCCAGTTGCTCATTTGCAGACTGTACGTTAGATGATGCTGTCTCTATGTTGGCTTCAATGCTGTCTGCAAATTAGGAGAGTAGATGGTTATGGCGTTATAAGGAAGTCCTGCGGTCCAATCAACTTTAATTTACACCTAACTCCTATCTACAGCCAAGGTAGTTAATGGAACAGAGAACCGGCAAGCACCTATGAAGACAAATGGCAAGACGACACCATGAGAAACATTCTGCTTAAAATATTTTTGTTCTGGATATTTTTGTTCTGGATGGATATCACAAAATAAATATATTTTTATTGACGACTGCTGGTCTGATAATGAAAAAGAAAAGGAATTTATGGGCTGCCAAGTCTATTCCAATATACAGCAAACCCTTAGAAATCAAATGTGTGGTGATGATTATGGTAAGTTATTTTAAAATTGTGCAGCAAAAATATCAACATATTCAAACGTAATAGGGTTTTCATGGTAAGGGAGATATTTGGTGGAGCGGTTTTATTATTTCAATAGTGAGTTAGTCATAAAATTGTCCTACAGTGGAGGGCACGACCTGTTCTTGGCTACCCCACAGTGAAACACTTGGGGCTGAAGCTACTGGGAGCCAGATTTAAGTCGAACATCAGGAAAAACGTTTTAACTGTCAGAGCAGTACAGCAATTGAAACCAAATGACCTTGGAAGTTGGTGAGTGCTTCAGTGCCAGAAGCATGTAATAGAACACTGGACAACCACCAGTCAGATCTGCTTTGATTTGGATCCCTAAACAGAGGCGTAGCAAGATCTGGACCCTCTTACTTGGATGGGGACTTCCAGCTTTAGAGCTCGGAACTTGGGCGTGGTTCTGGAGCACTCACTCTGGAAGCCCAGGTGGCTGCCGTGTCCAGATCCGCCTTTTACCACCTTCGTCAAATTGCCCAGATCCGCCCATATCTAGATGGCTCCCTAAGAACTGTGGTGCAAGCACTGGTCAATGCGGTTGGACTACTGCAAATTAGGGGTTGGCCTTGACTCTCCTCCGGCGCTTGCATACAAAATGCGTGGTGGCAGGTGTGCGTCGTTATGACCATATCACCCCGGAAGTCCCTGCATTGGTTGCCCGTTGCATCCCGGATCAGATTCAAGGTCTTTTTTAGTTTATAAAACCCTCCATGGCCTGGGCCCGGACTACCTGTCAGAGCGTATCGTACAGCGATCAACCTCGGCCCGTCCAGTCCGGCATCGGAGCGCAACACTCCGGGTCGCCAGCCCGAACCCGAAAGTCATCACCCGTAATCGGGCCTTTTCGGTGGCCGCCCCTACATTTTGGAACAGCTTACCAACAGCTAGAGAGCAGATGGCGGAAGGCTCGGACGGTACAGAATTGGGCTGCGGTTAAGGCGTTGACCGGTCGCTATTCTCGTGCGAAAGGGCTGCCAGGAGATCTTTCGCCGCCCTGAGAATTGGTGAGGCCTCGAATCGGCAAGCGGAGTGTGTGGTTCGAGACCTCACCAATCCAGGTCCGCCGGGGCCTCCTCCTAGTGATTTCACTAGTGAGTCATTCGCAGCCTACTTTAAATCTAAGATAGAGGCCATCCGCTCCGAGCTAGACGACAACTGTGGATGGCAAGCCTCCCCCGCTCCGAGCTGATACTCCCGAGTTATTCCGTGTGGTTCGAGACCTCACCAATCCAGAGAAGCCCAAAATCTAAGATATTGGACTCCGGTTGCCCTAGCCCAGCCTCTGTCGTGGCCAGCGTGCTTGTGGATGCCTCCAAAGGGGGGAGCATGCCGAATGATTGCTTCGGCCTCCTTCAGAGACGGGATTCTTCCCAGTCTTTTGAAGGAGACGGTGGTGAAGCCCATTATTAAAAGACCCGGCTTGGCGGTGGACGATCTGTCCATATAGCCAATGTTCCCTTTTTGGGCAAGGTGATTGAGCGAGTCGCCGCCCTGCGTCTCCAGTCGTTCCTGGAGGAGATATGTCCTGGATCCTTTCCAGTCCGGGTTCAGGCCGCATCATGGGACGGAGACGGCCCTGGTCGCGCTGCATGATGATCTGTTGAGGAGGGCCGACAGGGGTTGCTCTACCCTGATGGTCCTTCTCGACCTGTCAGCGGCTTTTGATACCGTCGACCACGGTATCCTGCTGGAACGGCTTTCGGAGGGTGGGATTGGGGGCCAGGCCTTGGCCAACCCAGCGAGTGAGCTTGGGTGGTGAGTTGTCGGCACCCTGGACACTCTCTTGTGGGGTGCCTCAGGGGTCAAATGCTCTTTAACATCTATATGAAATGAGATCAAGTTATGGAGTCTGCTGCCATCAGTACGCTGATGACACGCAGCTCTATCTCTCCTTTTCCACCGGTGCAGTGGAGGCCGTCCGTACCCTTGATTGTTGCCTGGCCGCAGTCCTGGATTGGACCAGGTCCCACAAGCTCAGGCTCAACCCAGGCAAGACCGAGGTTATGTTCTTCGGGGGCAGGGGTACAGTCTGGGTGGGTCCGCCCTCCAGCTGGCGCAAAGAGTGAGGAGTCACCCGGATCTGACCCTGGATTCTCAGGTGTCAGCCGTGGTCAGGTCGGCCTTTTACCATCTAAGGCTTATCGCCCAGATTCGCCCGTAATCGATGGGGCTCCTTCAGTGGTACAGGCGCTGGTCGTGTCGAGGCTGGACTATTGCAACGCTCTCTACATGGGGCTCCCCTTGAACCTTGTTCGGCGATTGCAGCGGGTCCAGAATATGGCGGCCAGGCTGGTGGTTGGTGCGCGTCGCTATGACCGCGCCACCCCCCATTTGGCTCGCCTACACTGGTTTCACCCGTTGCCTCCCGAATAAGGTTCAAGGTGTTGGTTTTGGTTTACAAAAATGGCTTGGCCCCGGCTTATTTGGCGGAGCGTCCTCCCAGACAATTAGATCTGGCCCGACCCACCCGTGCCTCGGTGGCCCTTTCCCTGCGGACGGTCCCCCCGAGGGAAGCCCGAAAAGTGCGTACTCGCAGTCGGGCTTTCTCGGTGGCGGCACCGGCACAGTGAAACACTTGCTCCCTAATGGGGTTTAAGAAGAGCTACTGGACCATGCTCTTCCGAGCCATGGCGAGGGTTTAGGGACTCTGTCCTGATTTAATCTTGGATCAGGTTTTTAGCAAATTTGTTGCCCATTGCTTGTGTTTGATTTTACTGTTTTCTACTTTTATATGTTGTTAACCGCCCTGAGTACCCATCGTGGGAATGGGCGGTAACAAGAGCTAAAAAATAAATAAATAAATAGTAAATAAATGATGTGCGCTCTGCAGAGTCCCTGTTAGCCTTTCGCCAGCCTTAAAAACCCTTCTCTTTAAGCGAGGCTTATGGTGGCGCAACCTAACCTTTTTTCCCCCAGTCTACACGGTTGCCAACAATTTTGATGCTGAGCTGCGACCATAAGTTAAGATTTTAAGATGCCCCAGTTGTTTTAAAATGTTGTCCTTATTTCTGCTGTTCTCTATTTTGTACTGTAGTTTTATTTCTTTGTTTTATATTGTATTGCTCGCTGACTCGTTCAGCTATTTGGAAGCCACCCAGAGTTCCGCTTTGGAAGATGGGCCAGGTAAAAATTCAATAAATAAATAAATAAATAAATAAATTTGAGTGCCCAGGGACAAAGTCAGTTTTTGCCCCCCCCAAAGGAACAGGGAGGGGCTAAGGTGCCATGTCCAAGGTGGTGGTGGTGGCAAGGGATCCCTCCACATCAGCCCTGGCAGTTCTTCCATGATGTGCCTTCCTACGGCTCCTGGGTGGGGAGCCATTTGGTGATTAATTTGGTGCCCCCAAATGCTGTGCCTGGGGACAGATGTCCCCCCCCCTTGCCGTCCACAGCTACGGCACTGTCCCTAAATTAAGCAGGGTGTTGGATTTGATGGCCTTATCGCCCCCCCCCTTTCAAGTCAGTTACAGTGGAGCCTCGTATAACAGTTTGTATAACATAAAATCTGTACAACATAAAAAAAATTCCAGAGATAGGGGGAAATTTGCTTAACAGAATCGCCTATGGGGCGAATCCGTACAACATAAAAATGGGATCACTCTGTTTTCAATGCATTCCTATGAGAAATTTGTATAAAGGAAAATTTGCTTAACATAATTTGATTTGGAATGAATTAATTCCTTTATACAAGGTACCCCTGTATTCCATCATTTCTATGTGTTTCTATGGCTAGGCACAGATTTGAACCCAGGGTTCCTCAATCATAGTCCATCACTCCGTGCACTATCCCACACTGGGTTCACAGAAGACTATCAAAAAAAGAGAAAGCCTTGTGTGTGTGTGTGTGTTTATATATTGAAATAAAACCCATATACATTATTTGTTTGAATCTCTTATCCAAACGTGGCGTCCATGCGTTCCAAACCACAAAACTTGTCAGGATAGAATTTACAATAGTTCGCCCCACCGAAAGAAGGAGCACCCTCTGTACCACCAAGTACCATAAGTGATCTCTTTTTTCAGCACCTAGAAAGGCATCCTTTAAACCTAAGCAGGGGACACAATGACCCTACAGATGCTTTCTGCCATAATCTGCATTTCACAGAGTGAATCACAATCTGTGAACATTATTTATTTATTTATTTATTTATTTATTTATTTACTTATTTACCACCCATCTTCCCAGGGAACTCTGGGCAGTTAACAACACGGGTTGAAGCAACCGATTAAAATACAACAGTACATCAAAGAGTCACGAAAGAATTTAAAAGAGGGAAAAAATTAAACAAAAATAGGTAAAAACAAAATCATCGGCAAGTGGCGTCAAAAAATTGAATTAAAAAAAAATAAAATAAAATTAAAGGTTGCCAAATGACTCCCGAAAAAGCAAGGTTTTAAGTGCTTTTTTGAAGGCGGGCAGGGACAGTGCAAGGCGCAACTCACTCGGAAGTTGGTTCCAGAGCGAGGGGCCAGCCACCGAGAAGGCGCGGTTGCGGGTGACTGATTTCTGCGCCTCCCTAGGCGTGGCCACTCGGAGTGAGAGTGCGTGCAACATTCTTGTGGGTCGGGCCTCAGTTGACCTTTGGAGATATTCTCCGACAGGTATTCCGGTCCCAAGCCATGGAGGGTTTTGTAAAAAAAAAAAAAAACCAAGACCTTGAACCTTATCTGGAGTACAACGGGCAGCCAGTTGAGGTGGGCCAGAACTGGGGTGATATAGTCATACGAACCTACCCGGCGATTAAGATCGAGCCAGGGGGGCCTTTTGAAAGAGCCATCCCTCAGGGAGGTGAGAGGGATGGCTTGTAGACAAAGGGCCTTCTCGGCAGCTGCTCCCAAGTTATGGAATGCCCTCCCTATTGAGATCCGCCTGGCGTCAACACTGATTACATTTCGGCGCCAGGTAAAAACCTTCCTGTTCCAGAAGGTTTTTAATTGATACAATATAGATTGTGGGTCCGCTGATGACAATTTTAGGATAATGATTTTAAAGAAGGTTTTTATTACTGTTTGATGATTTACTGATATTTTATTTATAACGATTTTAAATTGTTTTAATTCTTTGATTGTAAGCCGCCCAGAGACCTTTGGGTAGTGGGCGGCATATAAGTTGAATAAATAAATAAATAAATAAATAAAATATCTATGCACACCCACCACCAGTTTGGCCGCTACGTTCTGAACCCACTGGAGTCTCTGGGAAAGGGTCAAGGGCAGCCCCACGTACAGGGCATTGCAGTAATCTATTCTTGAGATCATAAGGGCCTGCACAACTGTTCTCAGGGAAGCCTTGTCCAGGAACAAACAAATCTGGGCAATCTGGCGAAGATGGAAAAAAGCGGTCTGGGAAACAGCCATCACCTGTGCTTCAAGGGATAAAGCTGAATCCAAGACCACACCCAGATTCCTGGCCCTGTCCGCAGGCCGGAGGTTGACACCCCCCAAACTGGGGAGGGAGCCATTGTACCCAGAAGAGGGTGCCCCAAAGAACAGAACCTCAGTCTTTTCCAGGTTGTCTGAGCCTGTTGGTCCTGGCTCACATGTAGATGAATTCCTGTTTCTGTTTTTGCTGAAATGGCTGCCTCTCTGGGGTGGGGTGGGGGAGAGACTCTTTATCATTTGCCAACTGCAGAGCTGGAAGGGACTCTATGGATCATCAAGTCCAGCTCCGCTTATGGAGGCAGAGTTGGGGAATTGAACTCCCAACCGTACCTCCATACCTCCAGAAGGATGTTACGGAAGTGGAAAAAGTGCAGAGGAGAGCAACCAGAATGATTAGGGGACTGGAACACCTTCCTTACCATCTGGGCCTCTTCACTCTTGAACAACGGTGTCTAAGAGGTGGCCTGATTGACGTTTATAAAATCATACACAGTGTGGACAAAGCAGATAAGGAAAAACTATTTTCCCTATCGCACAAAACTAGAACTAGGGGGCACTCCAGAAACTTTTGGGTGCTAGATCTCAAACAAATAAGATAAAGTACTTTTTCACTCAGAGGATCACTGGTCTGTGGAACTCCCACTGGTGACAGCTGTCAGCCTTGACAGCTTTAAGAAAGGATTGGACAAGTTCATGGAGAACAAGGATACCCATGGCTATCATTATGGATGTCTAAGGACAACCTCTGGGTTGGAGAGATAGGCCCGATATCTCTCAATGCCATTTGCAGGGAATCCTAAGCAGGTGAAGACTTCTGGTTGGGAATACCCTGACACAAATAGTGAGCTACTGTGTGAGTCAAAATGCTGGACTGGATGGGCTGTGGCCTGTTCCAGCAAGGCTGTTCTTATGTGCGTATGTTCTTATGACCACTGGTTTTGCAGTTAGAAACCTAAACCACTGAGCTACGAAGTGCAAAAATGTTCCGAAAACTCTTGTAAAGCTTTGAGCTTTCCTGGATCGCGATCTACTTCTTCAATAATAGGGTATACCTACAACTGAAGAAATATCATTTCAAGCTTCAGAGGATGTGAATTCCTAATCATTCATCCTCTGTTTGTCTTAAAGGAACCCCATACCCCTTTTCCTTTTTTATTTTGTTTTGTTTTTCTGAAACTGACTAACACATTTGCTGTGGTTGTGTGTCATCCAATGGCTCCTGACTTACTGTGACCCTTATACATTAATTCCTTTCAGGGAGGTAGCGGTGTTAAAACTGTGGCAGTGAAAGTATCTGAGATGTCACCTTTGATTTAATTGCCATGATTCATGACGTTTGAGGATTGCAAGCCCTGTCTCGCATCTGAAAGAGTGGGAGGCAGTCCATGAATGCTTATATCGAAACAAAACATTAAGGATTAACTGCTGTGTTTTAACGCAAGCTGTCTTCCCCTGCCCCTTCCTGTCACATGCATTGTTTTCGGCACATTGCTGGGATTAGTGTAATCCTGCCAGTTGCAAGCACAATTCTATAATGCAGCTCTGATTTCATTGCCTTCTCATTTCCTGACTGACTCTCCTCCTCAACTGTAGCTGAAACATCAAGTGCTTCAAAGTCTGGTTCTTGAAGAGGAGGGGCCGGATCTGTTCTCAATTGTCCCAAAGTAAAGAACACACAATAATGGACTCAAGTTAGAGGAAGTCAGATAGCCCCTGAATATCATGAAGAGCCTTCGAGAATACATCAAACCTAACTGTTAGAGCAGTATGACAATAGAACACATGACCTCAAGAGGTGGTGAAGGCATTCATGAGATATCTATACAACCACCTGACAGATATCCTATTATTTGTATTCCTGCCTTGAGCAGATAGTTGGACATGATGGCCTTGTAGGCCCCTTCCAACTTCAATGATTCTATGACAATAACCCAAACAATAACTTGCCACAGTAGATCTATTTCAATCGAGAAGGGACTTGTTCAGAAGAAACTCACTGTCAAATGATGCCAGCAGCAATAAGTGTTTTGAGGAAGACCTGATTTTATATTGCTTCCCTCAACCCTACGACTAACAATATGTATGCAACTTGTCTTGTTGCTCCTGCTCTCTGGAGGTTGGGCAGCATGGTGGCTTCGTTTATACTGGATGCTGATGTTTTAATGAGTGTTGTGGTGCACCCAAAGCAGAGGTCGGGAGTTTGATTACTCAGTGTGCCTTCTTGACAGGAGGTATACCCAATGATCTATAGCAGTGATGGCGAACCTTTTAGAGACCGAATGCCCAAACTGTGATTCAAAACCCACTAATTTTTTTCAAAGTGCCAATACAGCAATTTAACCTGAATGCAGGTGGCTGTGAAGGGGGCGATGTCGCACGCCCACAGAAAGGGGTCTGACGGCCACCTTTGACACCCCTGCCATAGGTTCACCAACAGTGACCATTCCATCATTTTAAAATATTACATTTTATTGAAAATAAAGACTGTCTCTCTGTGATGAATTCTAGAAAATTCATCTTTTGATCTGTCCTATCATCTGTATAATCTGTTGATCCCTGGCTACGTCATTTCCTAGGAAAGGAAGACATTGACTTCCTTTGTAATTCACAGGTGGATGCCAAGTAGCAAATGTTGTGTTTTCCTCATCCTCAAAATGTTTGATGTGGTTGTAAAATAGCAAATGGAAGGGGTCTTACATTGTCTCTCATGCACATCAAAAACCTGCCTTCACACATGATATCTATGAGGAAGAAACACATGGGTGAAATTTTATAATACCTTTCTGTATATCAACCGGCCCAGGGCTTCAAAGGGTTACATCAGATGGCAAACAGGTTGCTACTGTCAACTAAGGAATTTACCTGTCAAAATACACATCCTATTCAGATGATGGAACACTTGAAATTAAGAGGAATGCGGTAGCCTTTTGCTCGCTATCAAAAGGGGAAAGTCTTTACCCATAAGTATGCTAATTGATCCACTGTCCTGAGCTAATTCGCATTCCTGAAGAACAAAGAGAAATCCTAAAGCTGTTAGGTCTAGAGATGGGCACGACTCAAAAAAATGGTGTTTTGTTTGTCGTTTGGTCGTTTAGGGGTCCGTTTCGGTTCGTTTTCGTGACATTTTTTGCAAAAAAATTCATTTTCGTTTCATTAGGTAATGAAACGAAAAAATGAAAATGAAAAATTGCTGTTTCGTTAGCATTCTTTTTAGTTCAATGCATCTGCTGCAACGAAAACGAAAAACACGGCAAATTGGGTCGTTTCATTTTCGTTTTTGTTTTGTTTTTTTAAAAAAATTCGTTTTCATTTTCGTTGCATAACGAAACGAAAAAATGAAAAATCGCTCGTTCCGTGCCCATCTCTAGTTAGGTCTATAATAATGAGCTGCTTAGCCAGATACAGAGAGAGAGAGAGAGAGAGAGAGAGAGAGAGAGAGAGAGAGAGAGAGAGAGAGAGAGCTAGCTTCTTGGAGACAGCTTGCAGCGATGTGACTTCCGGGCTGAGGCTGGCTTTTCACCCAGGAGAACGCAAAGAGATCTTTTCCGTTCCAAGTGTGAGTATATTAGCCAGAATTAGTTAGCGTTATTATTTTCATTTCTGGGGTGCAATATTTCACGTTATCTTCCTGAGACTGGGTTTTTTTAAAAGCGACTTTGTAAGTTTGTTTTAGAAATCTGCCTTTGTTTGTTAAAGCTCCAGGAATCTGTAACTCTTGCCAGATGATGCTGACAAGAAGAGAGTCCTGTTTTTACTCTTGCTTTTTTCTTTTTAAAATAAAGTTCTTTTCTTTACCTTTTAACTGGAATCTGTGTGTGCCTGAGGGGGAAGTCATTGCTAATTAACCAGAGCCTTAGCCAAGGCTGCACGCTACTGACTTTTATGTGAGCAAGAAAGTTTCTCTTGATTGAACTCTATGGGACCTGGAGCAGAGTAGATGTTCCGAGGCTCCTGGGCTGAGGGTTGTTCAGAGGAGACAAATCCCTTTTTCGCTGGGGCATGGCGGGAGTAAGCTCACCCTCCCAGATTGTGCTGTGTTGCTAGTTAAATTGAGGATCCTTCTTGAATGATCCTGGGGCGTGTCAAGTGCTCCAAATTATTATATTTTTGGTGGCAGCGAAAAGATGGCATGTGGGAAACGTCCCGAAGGCGTCACACTCTCTACTTTTCCCATTTATGTTATCTTGACTGATTTGCTTTAATATTGTACACTTTTAATTTCTCATGATGTGCCCAAAGTATTCCAGCTTTCTGCATTTTACTCAATTATTAATAAAGAGTTCTTGATATTTATTAATATGCTTTAATTCTTCAGTGGTAGTCGCCTTCTCAATCTAAGAGATTCTTGGCAATCTGCAGTAAAATCACATTTGAAACTCTTCTACCTCCCCCACCCTCAACTGCCAGTGTCAATGTGTCCTACAACGGAACTCTGAATATGATCACCATGCATTGTTTCTTCTTAATGCCAGTCTTCAGTTTCTGTCGTATCAGGTCCACAATCCTGTTGCTTCACAAAGTAAATCACATACATTTCATCTTGATACTTGCCAAGTAGGGGCAGGCGAAATCCTGTCTAATTCATGTTTCTTCAATGCATTTTAAAATTCAGAAACTCAATTGCAGAATTCCAAGAATCTGTGAAAAGCGATCTGATGTTTGTACTATTGGCACAAATGTGTTCAAACTATTCAAATCTGTGGAAAGTGATCTGATTTTCCTATTATTGGCACAAATGAATTCAAACTGAATAAGTATGTTGACAACGCTCAGCGAAATTGCAACATGGATGCTCCAGTTGAAAACTACGAACCCAACAGAAGTATTTTTCACGCGTAGATCTGAGCACAAGATAAGGAACTCAGGGCATAATATGTCTGTGAAGATTCTCAGTCAGCCATGACTCAACTTCCAGATCAGGGCATAATACTTCTGTATTCTGCCTCATTATTGTGAGACACCTTGGGTCCTTTTCCAAGGAGAAGGGTGGGGTAAAAATATCTGAAGTAAAATGAAATGAAATAAATTCTGTGCTCTTGGCAACCTCGTACGAAGTAACTTGTCACCCTGAAGCACCATTCATAACTTTGCAGGCAGATATTTATGAAACTATCTCAACTTTGCTGGAACATTGTCTCTGCTCCTATGAAGGCACATCTCAGTTTTTCTCCTCTCTTGAGCACAGAGGACAAGGAAAACTCTAAGGCACCTGGGAATTCTTTCCCCTCTGCTGTCATTTTGCATTATCCTCCCTTTGAATTCGCATGAGGTACTTGCAGAGGCTGAAACTCACTACGAGAAGGAAGAGATGTCTGGCAGCAAAGATGTTGCATATACAAGTTTTGGGCAGTTGCAAAGACATCCTCAGCCTTTTCCCTTTTAAAGATACCATAAATTATGTGTGTGTGTTGTGTCGTTACAGTCGTGACCCCATGTCCATGGAGTTTTCTTGGCAGGAATACCGGAGTGGCTTGCCAGTTCTTACTCCAGGCACCTACAGCACCTGGTATTCCCTGGTGGTCGCCCATCCAAGTACTAACCCGGGCCGACCCTGCTTAGCTTACGAAATCAGGTGAGATCGGATGTGCTCAGGGCATCTAGTCCTAAGTCCAACTCTGAGTCTATGATACCAAGTCCCAATTCCAAGTCTTTATTACTAAGTCACTAGCCTGAGTCTTTGTTGTTGTTGTTGTGTCATTACAGTCGTGACCGACTCTTCATGACCCCATGTCCACGGAGTTTTCTTGGCAGGAATACTGGAGTGTCTTGACATTTCCAACTCCTGGTGGTCTCCCATCCAAGTACTAACCAGGGCCGACCCTGCTTAGCTTCCAAAATCAGGTGAGATCGGATGTGCTGGTCAGCCAATCAAAGCCAATGGAGAACACCCAACCTCAACCAAATTCCATCTTTCCTGTCTGATTTCTGATCTACCTCCAAGTTCTTTCTGAATCTAAATCTGGATCTTAGAATTGTTTCTGCTCTATTCCTCAACCTTGAACTAGGATTCCATATAATATTTTATCTCATTGATTGATTCACTTCATTTATATCCTGCCCTTCTTCCAATAAAGGAATACAAGGCGGCCTACAATAATTACAAGTGCATGTATAAAATTGTGTAGTTATCCTTCAAAGAAAAAAAAATAGACGGGAAGCATGGCCTGGGGTGCAGAAGAACGTTATGGAAGAACCACTTAAGCCAATGGTCCTTAGTGGGCACAGCTGCTCTGTTTAGAATAGCTTTAGATAGAAACGACTTCAGGCTACTGATCACCAACATTGCATGAGGACATGGCCCTTGAAGAAGATGTGTAAAAGTGCAACACATTAAGATTATCATTATCATTAAAAAAGGATTACAGTCACCCCCCACCATTTTGCGGTTCAGGTACTGTGGTCCCACTACATCGCGGGATCGCAGTACCTGCACCTTGGGGCCGTGTGGGGGACCGGTGGGGGGGCAATCTTGAGGTAAGATCCCGCAACACCGCCTGCACATGCCGCCCCAAGACTTCTCGTACAGGCGCACAATCGTTGGCCCCAGGCCCCACCCCACCCGCTTCCGCATATCGCAGATTTTCATGCATTGTGGGTGGGGTGGGTCCCTAACCCCCGCGATTGGCAGGGGGTTACTGTATCATTATCATTAGAAACACCATTAGTTTTGGAAAGTTAACAAAAATTCCAAACACCAGCCTAAAACAATTCAAAACACCTACCTATCGTGTCGCCCTGCTCGTACACCATAGAGGCCAGGTCTTTAATGATCTGGTTCACATCCAACATATCGCTCTGAAAACATTAAAACAAGAGACAAGAGCATGAAGCACAAGGTGAGGTGAAACCCAGTAATTAGCTTTATCAACAGAGATTCCAACTCATTTCATAACATTGTTGCTTTTCATCAAAGCACTTTAACTTCCTTTTGAAAACTGTCAGATTTTTGTTTGCATGCGAAGGAACCACCCAGTTCACATGAAACACTTTCTGTGAAGTAAATTGCCTGAAAATACAGAGGATTTGTATTTATTTATTTATATATTTGTACTTAACCACCAGTCTGGAAGTTGAGTCATGGCTACTGGACTTCTTGTTTTGAGAGATAGAAACGTGTCGCTGCTCATCCATTATAGTCAGCTTTGACCTCTTGTCACCGTGGTCTGAATTAGGCTCATAAGATGACCAGGGTGACAGGAGGTCAAAGCTGACTGACTATAAGATGGAGGACTCGCACTAGCTTTATTCAGACTGATGAAGCTTTTGGATGAGCAGTGAAACGTTTCTATCTCTGAAGAAGAAGAAGAAGAAGAAGAAGAAGAAGAAGAAGAAGAAGAAGAAGAAGAAGAAGAAGAAGAAGAAGAAGAAGAAGAAGAAGAAGAAGAAGAAGAAGAAGAAGAAGAAGAAGAAGAAGAAGAAGAAGAAGAAGAAGAAGAAGAAGAAGAAGAAGAAGAAGAAGAAGAAGAAGAAGAAGAAGAAGAAGAAGAAGAAGAAGAAGAAGAAGAAGAAGAAGAAGAAGAAGAAGAAGAAGAAGAAGAAGAAGAAGAAGAAGAAGAAGAAGAAGAAGAAGAAGAAGAAGAAGAAGAAGAAGAAGAAGAAGAAGAAGAAGAAGAAGAAGAAGAAGAAGAAGAAGAAGAAGAAGAAGAAGAAGAAGAAGAAGAAGAAGAAGAAGAAGAAGAAGAAGAAGTCATCCAGTAGCCATGACTCAACTTCCAGATAAACTCACCTGGATGACTGAGAATCTTCACAGACATCTTGTTAACCGCCAGATTTTCCCTTGGGAACTCTGGGCAGTGTACAGCAAATAACAAACACAAGAACCCAATCTGAACCCCCATGATAAACAAAACAAGTATCAGACTAAAAAAACAACAACCCAATAATGACACAAATAATACAAAGAATCTGGCAAAAAAGGGGCAGGGACAAGATAAACAGCCAACAACAACCCACAGATGTATGATCAGCGATCGCCAAAGGAGTCCACAAAAAGGATGTTTTTGAAAGCACTCGGAAGCTTTTGTTAAAACCTTTTGACAAACTCTGGACTAGAATAATAATAATCATGTTGCTGTTAATCGAATGTCAATTTATGGTGAACATTCCAAGGGGTTTCAAAATACAGTGGTACCTTGTATAAAGGAATTAATTCATTCCAAATGAAATTATGTTAAGCAAATTTTCCTTTATACAAATTTCCCATATGAATGCATTGAAAATGGAATTATCCCATTTTATGATGTACGGATTCGCCCCATAGGCGATTCTGTTAAGCACATTTCCCCCTATCTCTGGAATTTTTTATGTTGTACAGATTTTATGTTATACAAACTGTTTGTTATACGAGGGTCCACTGTATAGAATACACATAATGGGTTTACCCTTCCATTCTTCTGGGGCCGCCCTGGGACTGTACAGCTTGACCAAGGCCACCCAGGCTGGCTCTACCCACAGTAGGCACCACTGGGGAACTGAACTCCCAACCAGATACCTAACTCACTGAGTTCTCCGGCCGTCTCTGGATTAGAAGTTCAAAAAATTGACTTCGGGGTCAATCCAAGACACTGTAGCCACCAAGTCCAGGTTTTGAAAAGTAAATTTCCCAAGCTTTGGCTTAGACAACTGGTCTACAGGTGCAGCAGAAGATGGCGAGCTCTGAGTGCCTCAAAAGGTTTATCCCCTCCATCTCATGGCAAGGCTGGCTCTGATTTCCAGTCTGACAAACACACACACACTAGTAGAGCAGACCCCTACACTGGAGAAACCAAACAAGCACTAAGCAGGAGGATGGCCCAACACAGGAGGGGCAACAGCCCAGGGCCATAATCAGCAGTACACCTCCACTTGAAGGACAAAGGGCACTCATCCAAAGATGAGGATGTGCACATATTAGAAAGAGAAGATAAGTGATTCGAGAGAGGGGTCAGGGAAGCCATTCATGTCAGTATTAAAAACCCCTCTCTCAACAGAGGTGGGGGACTCAGACACAATCTGTCTCCCACTTACCAAGCTGCCCTTCCATCAATCCCCAGACAAATCAGGGCGCTTTTACATGACCCCTAAAATCCGAGGCATAGGGCTCCCCGATGCGGAGCTTAAAATTGTTTTCCCACCTGCTGCGCACATTAAAAAAAATTAAGTACGACCACACCCACCTAACCATGCCCCAGTGCATTTTAAAAGTACCTGGTCTCCGTAGGTAAAAAAAATTCTGATGTGGATTGTAAAGCAGTGAGTGCTGGACTCTTCTCGCCTTCTGTTTGGTTTTTTTGCCCCGCCCCCCTTTAAGAGATTGGAATGCTTCTGGGGCTGCTCCGACTGGCAGATGGAGGTGAGCCTGCATTCTTTTCTCCCTTTTTTTCTCCCTCCCCTCACCGCAGACAAGAGCAATGGCGTGCGGAAGGGTGGGAACACAGCAAGAGGAGCAAACCCCTACAATCTCTGGTCTGAATTTAAATTGCCAGCGGATCTTAGGGGTCATGTAAAAGCGCCCTCAGAAGCACTTCACACCTCCACCAGCAGGGCCACAGCTAACAACCCATGATTAATGGGTGTTGGGAAAGGTTGCCTAGGTGGGAGGTTCATAGAACCCTAGGTTATTGTACACCTGCAGCCATTGTCCACCAAAGGAACCTATTCAGGCCATCTATAAACTAATGAGCCAATTAAGATCAAGGTGATGTGAAAACAAAGTTAACTATAAATTGGAGGCCTCACCAATAACTTTCCTCAGACTGATGAAGATGTTTGGATGAGCAGTGAAATGTTTTCAATATCTCAAGAAAAGAAGTCCAGTTGCCACGGCTCAACTTCCAGATAAAACCAACTAGATCACTGAGAATTAGAGATGGGCAACGAACGAACATTTTTTCGTTTCCGTTACCGTTTGTCGTTTCCGTTACGTAACGAAACGACAAACGAAAATTGTGATGAAAATGCAACGAAACGAACAGAACCACGAAAATTGTGGTCGTTACGTTTCGTTTCCATTAATGGCGACGCGCAATGAAATGAGCTGTTTTAAATGTTAAAAAAGCCCTGGACATCCGTAAAAACGCAGCGATAATTATTTATATTGTTTGATAATACCTACCAAGGGGGTTGGGGTCCTTAAAACGTTTGTTTTTGTCTTCTCCCATCACAATGTATTTTTCTTTTCCCTTTAAAATGGATGTTGCACCAGCCACAAAATGGAGGCAAGCCATGTGATGGGATCATGTTCAACCAATAGCATGCCCAGGTTGCAGACTGGGCGGGCAGGTCTGGCAGACACAGAGGGCATAAAAAGGTCTGCCAGACCCCGTCCTCCTTGCAGTCTCTGGTGGGAGTTAAGGTGGGATTGCTGTCTCTGCTGTGCCTCTAGCTTCAGTCCTGCAGCCTCCCTGTGTGCGTGCGTGCTGCGTACCTCTCGGTGAGTACTCTCCCTTGTCCCGCAGTGCAGTCACTCTGTGGCTGCCTTGCACCCTGGGCAACGCCCGCCGCTGCCTTTGCAGCCTCCCTGCATACCTAGTCTATACTGTGTCTCTGCTAGAATCCATTTTTTAGTGTTTTCCCTCTGGTCTGGGGCATTGGGGGATGCCTGCGCACGGAAATGCTTTAAAAATCGCGCAAAAAGAGGGTAGAAACGACAAACAAAAAAACGAAAAACGGTAACAAAATTTTTCCAAAAATCCCCGACAAACGGAAACGAACCGAAACAGACCTCTCAACGACAAACGAAAAACCGAAACACCATTTTTGTTTCGTCCCCATCTCTACTGAGAATATTCATAGAAACAAAAGCCTTTTCCACCCACCCACCCCCTTCTCAGATGTTCCTGTAGGTTTTCTCTTTCTCAGAAGTATTGTTTGAAGAAGAAAATTCTCAATTTGCTGTGGGTTGTACATTAGAGGAAATTTCTATACCACCTTTGGCCTCACAGTTCCTCTCATGTTTGGCTCCCACAACTCAAATGATATCAGTTTAGATTACATTCTGCGACCACTAAATGACACCCCATATAGCCTTGTCCAGTATCTATTACAAAAACACAGTGAGAAATTACTGAAGATAATTTCAGCATCAAAAGAAAGGAAGCATAATTGAGCCATTTTGGCCTGCGATATTCCCGACAAAATAGCCTTGATGCTTTGCTGCAACATCAAACAGGAAAAAATGTAGTGAGGTGTGCGTGTACCTGGGATGGTAATGAATACATTAATTATATCCCACAATTAAGGCTTAGAACTGTTATAGAGTTCCCCATTAAGAACAAGTTTCTCTCTCACACCTGAATATTCAGCTAACAGGGAGGGCAAATCAGATTTTGCACCCCAATGCAAAGACAGCAAAATAGCTGCCTTCGCCTCTATGATAGGGGTGCAAATTTTGATCTGGTTTGTTCTTGTGTGGGGGGGAAAAAGAACATGGGAGTATACCTATGTACACACATTCTCACTGGACTATCCACATTGGTGAGACCAACATAGATGATTTAAAAATGCAACATGTCACATTCCTCTCAACACATGGATTCAAATCAAAGCAGATTGACAAAAAGAAAAAGGAAAAAAAAAGATGTCCAACCACTTACCAAGGTAGGAATACCATAGCTAAAGCCTTCCTGACAGATGGCAGCCCAACACCTGTATAAAGCCCTCAATGAAGGGCAAGCTACAGCCAGGGTTGGAGCTACCATTAAGGCGAACTAGGCAGCTGCCTAGAGTGCCGAAATGGAGGGGGCACTGGCAAGCCTGCTGCCCCCCACCTCCCCCCAGCCGCCGCCCTCCGCCCTTCGAGCTCCTGCGCCCTCCGAGCTCTGCCAGCCATCCAGGAAGGCACGCACGTTCCAGCCAGGTGGCGCCCTCTCCCCAGCGGACTCCGGTCACCCCAGAAGCCTGAACGAGAGGGAAGGAGGGATGGCTGGTGGAGCCCCCACGCCTTGCCAAGGGCTGAGTGGCCAGAAAGTGAGGGGGAGGAGAGACAGAGGGGGGGATACACCCCCCTCCTGCAGCTGACCCGGAACGAGGAGGCTTGTGGGGTGGTGGTGGGGGTACAGTGCTCTGTCCATGCTCAGAGCCCCCCCCCCCCGCAGTGGGCTGTCCGCGGCTCCTGGTCGCCCGAGAGCCCAGCCTTTGGGGGGGGCTGGATAGGCCACGGGCTACCCCCTCGGAGGGGCTCTGCCTCGCCGGATTGGCTGCTGCTCGCCCCACTAGGCGCACCACCCTCCTCCTCCTCTGCCTCGGTGGCGCTTCATAAGCCCAGCCACCTGCGGAGTCCGGGCGCAGCAGAGGTGCAATGATGGGGTGGTAGGTGCCCGGCTGGGGGGCGGCGGCACCCCCCCGCCCGCCAATCACCGTCTGCCCATCGCCGCCCCCCCCCGCGCCCATTGCCATCTGCCCCCCACGCCCGTCACCATCCCCGCCACCCGCCACCACCCCACCCCCACCGCTGCCTGCCCCTGCACTGCTCCCGCTGCCCCTCGCCTAGGGCACAAAAAAACCTAGCGTGGGCCCTGGCTACAGCTGTCTGAGAAAATCTCTCAATATGACACAGCTCTTCCTAACATTTAGTCTAAATGTCCTTTCTTAGAATCATCAAATCATAGAATAATTTATCTATGATAATTCATTATTAAACATGCCCTATTACTCATTATTCTGCTTTGTATGGTTTTCCTTTTGCTTTATCACTCTATGTGTTTTTATGAATTTGATATTATGTTAATTAGGGTTGTGGTTTATATACTTCTGTTGTTACCTAGAGTTGCTCTGGAAGTTGATTCATGGCAACTGGACTTCTTTTCTTGAGAGATCAAAAAGTTTCGCTGAGTATTGAAACGTTTCGATCTCTCAAGAAAAGAAGTCCAGTTGCCATGAATCAACTTCCAAATAAACTCACCTGGATGACTGAGATTCTTCACAGACATACGTAGACTAGCCTTTAGGCTAGTTCCTTTTTGGGGTGTATAAATCAAATCAAATCAAATCAAATCAATCAATCAATAGAAGGGCCTATCAGGCCAATCCTGTGCTCACTGCAAGAATCCAAATCCAAGCAGATCTGAGAGGTGGTTGTCCAATATTCTCTAGAATGCCTCTAGCACTGGAGCGCTCGGCACTTCCCAAGGTCTCCTGTTTCCATTTTTGTACTGTTCTTACAGTTAGAAAGGTTTATAAGACAGAATATTTTCTGAGATAGACCGATTTTTCATCAAACGTTAATGGGCCTCCTTCAGCGACGGCACACTCAAATTCCCTGCTTGAGATGATCAGGTGTTATGGGCAGTATTATGCGGCAGGAGCCGTTCTGCCAGATAGCAAGGTCCTAAACTGTTTAGGGCTTTGTATGTCATCACTGAGACCTTGAAATCAATGCAGAAGTGAATTGGCAGCCAGTGCTGCACAGCCAGCGTGGAGGTTATATGTTGATGTTTCCTTAACCCTGTAACTAATCTAGCCGCAGAATTCTGCACTAACTGGAGCCTCTGGATTAATCTACAAAGTAGCCCCACATAGAGAGCATTGCAGTAGTCTAATCTCGAGACTACGAGTTCCTGGACCAGAGTAGTGAGGTCCAAAGCAGATCTGACAGATGGTTGTCCAAAAGGGGATTATTAAAAAAGGGGATTGAAAATAAAACAGCCAACATTATAATGTCATTACACAAAACAATAGTAAGGCCACACCTGGAGTATTGTGTACAATTCTGGTCACCGCATCTCAAGAAAGACATAGTGGAACTGGAAAAGGTGCAGAAGAGAGCGACTAAAATGATTACTGGGATGGGGCACCTCCCTTATGAGGAAAGGCTAAAACATTTGGGGCTCTTTAGTCTGGAAAAAAAGGCGCCTGAGGGGGGATATGATTGAGACGTACAAAATAATGCAGGGCATGAGTCAAGTGGATAGAGGGAAGCTCTTCTCCCTCTCACAAAATACCAGAACTAGGGGACATACACTCAAATTATGGGATGGGAGAGTGAGAATGGACAAAAAAAAATATTTTTTCACCCAGCATGTTGTCAGTCTGTGGAACTCCCTGCCACAGGATGTGGTGATGGCATCTGGCCTGGATGCCTTCAAAATGGGACTGGACAGATTCCTGGAGGAAAAGTCCATCACAGGTTACAAACCATGAGGGAGATGTGTCATCTCCAGGCTTAAAACCGGGGTACTTCAAGGGCCAGATGCAGGGGAGTGCTCTCAGGAGACAGATATCTAGTCTCATGCGCTCCCAAACGCATCTGGTGGGGCCACTGTGAGATACAGGAAGCTGGACTAGACGGGCCATTGGCCTGATCCAGCAGGGCTCTTCTTATGTTCTTGTGTTCTTAATAGTCTCTTGAATGCACTCGGCACTTTCCAAGGTCCTTTCGTTCCATTGTTGTACTGCTCTAACAGTTAGGATGGTTTCCCTGTCATTCAGCCTAAATCTGGTTTCCCGTAGCCTGAGCCTATTGTTGCCTGTCCTGCATGCTGGGATGACCAAGAACAGGTCCTATCCCACCTCTGTGGGATGACCTTTTAAGTGTATTTGAAAGGTGCTCTCCTGTATCTCCTCCATCTTCTTTTCTCCAAGCACCAGGCCTCCTCCTTCTCTCTCTTTTGTTAGCATTCAGACCAGGATCAGAGACAGGGAAGGTTTCACTAAATCACACTGGGTGCTGATGAAGGAATTAGCTGTGCAAGCAAGGCAGTTTTTGATGTTCATGTTTGATATGCTTCCCCAGCCCCTCTTCAGACTCTGGAAGAAGCTCCCTTCCTAACTTCCTTCTCAAAAGCCCCCTTGAGGGATGGCTCCCTGCCCATTAAAACAGCAGGATGTCCAAATTATTCATAACGCGGAGCCCTCTGGGATTTGAACCTGTGAGGCGGAGGCCTCCTCAACCTACTGCTTTGGTGGCTAGGCCGTCTCCTGTGATGAATTTCATAAGAGGTGCCAAGTGGATCTATGTTCATTTGGGGAAGAGTTCATTACATGACCGTGGATACTACGGCACTTCATTACGGAATGCAGTAGGGCTCTCATTAATTTGTAATAAAGCAAAAGAGAACCATTGTGAATTACTGAATACACCAAGTAAAGAGTGGGGAAGGGTGTATGTGTAAGAGAGAGACCTTACCGGCGTACTAATGCAAAGAACTGAAAGGGGAAAGCGAAAATCAGGGAAATTGAACAAAGACAATGACTCACCAGAGTATTCTGCTCGCTGTTGTCAAACAGCATCACCCTTTAATCATTGATGCTAACATTCGTAGTTGCGATATATCTTGCAGAATACTTCTAGCCAGGGGTGAAGGGGAGAGATGTTTTAATCACAGAGTAACAGAGTTTGAAGGGTCCTGCAAGATTATCAAGGCCAACCCCCTGGTCACTGCAAGAATCTAAACCAAAGCAGATCAGATATATATTTGTTTGAGGTCCCCCTAGTATTTGAATTGTCTTATAGACTATTAAATTGGGCTAAATATCTCCATTGGGACTAAAAGCATATCGCTCAGCGATATCGGCCCGTCCCGTTCGGCAGGGACTATATCCGACCGGACCCGCAGTAGCACCCCTTCTGAAGTGCGCTCTGCAGAGTCCCTTTCCGAAGGACAAAGGGCATTCCTTTTTTTTTTTTTTTTTAGATGAGGCCATGTTTTGAATTATATTAGACAGCTTCAGGAACGCTATCAGGTTTTAATTGTATTAGTTGATGTGTGTTTGTGTGCCTTCTAGTGTTTAGGGGTCAGGCTTAGAAGCCATTCCTGTGAAATAAATAAATAAATAAATAAATTATAATATCTCCTCACCTCCATTTGAAGGACAAAGGGCAGAGATGTGTATGGGAGATGGGTGGTCAGAGAGGAGTCACAGTTCTATCTGCCCCTTATCAGGCTGTCAGGCACAGTCTTCAATAATACCCAAAGACCCACACAAATCAAAAAGCCTTCATCACCAAGGCCATAGCTAATGACTCATACTTTATAGGTTTCAGCACCTCAGGCCATTGTTCACCTTAAGGCTATGGATACTATTGTCTGCCTAACAAGCCTAGGTTGTTCATCTTATGTTTCGATGAGCAGGGAAACATTTCTGTCTCTCAGGAAAAAGAAGTCCAGTTGCCATGACTCAACTTCCAGATAAACTGGGATCCCTTCAAAAACACATGCTGTTAGGGAATGTTGGCCATCAAGGAGAGAGCTAACCACCATGGCCTCCGGACCTCCACCTTTATTTCAACTCTTGGGGCAGATGGGTTGGATGCCGCCACATCCTTGCGCCAGATAAACCCTTTTTCTTGCCAACCCTGCAACCAGAGGGAGGGAGGGAGGGAGAGACAGAGAGAGAGAGAGAGAGATGCTAGCTAGGAAATGATCTGCTCCTAAAGCAGAGGTGTTTCTCCTGAGAGCAGGGAATAATGTCAGTTCAGTTCTTGATGAGGAAGAGTGTCACTTTACTTTTCTCCTTTTGCTGAGCACAGGAGGCTTCCTACTTCATTAGGCCAGATGGCTGAAGCCTCGGGGACTTTGAAATTCATATTTGACAGCAAGGAGCAAAGGGGGAGGAGGGGAGGAATCGGGCTTTATATATCATAGAAGGAGCCTTCTCAAGATCGCTGTCTTCTGCACCCCCTCCCCTCCCTGCAAAGTTAATTAATCACAAATAACCGCCCTCCTCCTGGTTTGTGACCAACATCATTGCTGAGGCGACAGGGACACACAGAGTTGTGAAGACTGCCAAGATGCCCAAGCCATTACACCCCTTGAACGAGGTGTTTAAAATAGCACAGCAGGGACAAGCGGCAATTTCAGGGGTACTGCTGAGCAACAGCTAAATATAGCTCTCTTTTTTTTTTTTTACTTTGCAGAAGAATAGAAATATGATAAGGGAAGTGTGCGGACTGTATAACACACGGGGTGGGGTAGGAATATGCCAGAGGATCTCAGATTGCCAGAGAGAGAAAGAGAGAGGGGGTGTTGGTGGTTGGGTTATTTTTAAAACAAAGGATGCAAAGAAGGCTCAGCAGAGACTATGTTTCTTGAGAACCTTAAGGAAAAACCATCTTCCACAAAAGCTGCTGCTGGCCTTCTATCATTGTGCAATTGAGAGTGTGCTTCCTTACGGGTTATGTGTGTGGTATGGAAGTTGTACCCACCGGGATAAGACAGTGTTGCACAGAATGATAAGAATTGCAGAGAATATTGTGGGCTGTTCACTCCCCACCCTAGAACAAATGTATACTACCAGGTGCCACTGTAAAGCATTAGATATATTAAGAGATCCATCACATCCTGGTAATCGCCTCTTCGAGTTGCTGCCATCGGGACGGAGATATAGAGTACTTAGGGCTAGAACAAACCGTCTCAAAAATAGCTTCTTTTTTAGAGCAATATTGGCCTTAAACGGAAATCCTGGACTTTGAAGTCAGCTTATTTTATATGTCATATTTTAGTCATTTTATATGTCATATTATGTGTTGTACCTGTTTTTAAGTCTATGTGAAATGTTTTAAATGAGTTTTTATATAGCAGCCACAAAATTTCGTTGTTCCTGAAAGGGGGCAATGACAATAAAGATTCCTATCCTATCCTATCCTATCCTTCCGCACCTTAAGTGTGTAGAATGGAAGGCAGCTGAATCCAAAAGACAGGAACTGATGCTCTGGGTCCAGGTCATGTCTTTGTCCTTGAGAACTTAACTGTTGGGGCTTGAAGGTCACATTCCAAGATGCAAGGTGGTGGCGGCACTTGGGATGATGTCTGGGACAGCCAAGTGTGGTGCCCCAAGACACACTTGGTGCGCCAATGTTTCATGTATCATGAAGCACATTTGACATTTAGACTGGCCAAATTAAGTGGTTCAGGAATGAGCCACTGGTGAAAATCAGCTACTGTTTTTGAAGAGAGATACCATATTTTTTTCTGCCTCTAAGATGCCCCCATGGATAAGACAGCTCCCACTTTTCCTACCCAAAATTACAGTTTCGCAACCACCTGATTTTTCTCCTTGGCTTACCTTCGTGTAGAATACAACCCTCAATTTTTAGTCTAACACTATTAGACAAAAATATAGTCTTATACACTGAAAAATACTGTAATGAAGAGAGAGAGAATTTGAGAGAGAGAGAGAGAGAGAGAGAGAGAGAGAGAGAGAGAGAGAGAGAGAGAGATCACTTTGTACATTCTAGTTTCAGAAAACCCATTCAGGGATAAAGCAGGAGGAAGTGTCCTTAATTTTAGTTACAAAAGTCCACAGGGCTGCCTTCGAAGTGTCCGAATGTGCCAACAGCCTTTTTATTGTTGTTGTTGTTTTGGAAAAGAACCCACATGAGGCTGCCTCTTTGTTACAGAACTCTTTTGCAGAACGAAGGAGCAGCCACTGGATTTGGGGGGGGGTGAGGAAGGAAACAGTAAAAATAAAAACAATGTGTAGGTCAATCATGAGTGGAAGGGATGCAGAAGGAGATCTTGATAGCTTGCCACAGTGACAAAGCAAAGTGTTCTGCTTATAGACTGCCCCATAGCACTTCAAGTAAAACCAAAGCAAAGTGTTCTGCTTATATAATGCCCCATACCACTTCAAGTAGTCTCTGGGCGGTTTACAGTTTTAATTCGAGAATGCAGGCTACACATTGCCCACCCCTTCTCAGCAAGCTGGGTACTCATTTTACCAACCTCGGAAGGATGAAAGACTGAGTGAACCTTGAGCCTGCCACCTGGGATTGAACCCCAGGTCGTGAGCACAGTTTTACCTGCAGTACAGGCATTTAATCACTGCACCACGAGGCTCCTAATGAGCTTTCCATCATTAATTTATCCGATCTAAATATCCTCGTCGTATAATCAAGACGCTCAGAGCTCCCCAGTTTCTGAGGTGGTGCGTGTTGTCAACTCAAGTCTCCTGCCTGATTCGCAGCATCTTCCATGAAACTGCTTCTCACAATCTAATGAATCCATGGCTCAGCCAAGCAATCCCCTCACTAGCGTCGTTCCACCTGAGATCAGGAGAGAAGTAGCAGCAGACTCTGAGGGAACAAAGCACCATATCGACCCCCGACCTCCCTGCATGGGTACGTGCCCCCAACGCGTCATCGTAGAATTAGGATGAGCTTTATGGCAAGAATCACTATCCTTGAGAGCATAGAAGAGCAAGGTTGGATTGGTTGGTGGTGGAGGGAGACTACTGAACAAAGAATAACATGAAAGGAAGAAATCACCAAAGGATTTTGCTTCTTGGAGGACTTTGAATAGACTGAGGGTTGGAGTACATAAGAACATAAGAACAGCCTTGCTGGAACAAGTCACAACCCATCCAGTCCAGCAGTCTGTCTCACACAGTGGCTCGCCATTTGCTTCAGGGTATTCCCAAGCAGATGTCTTCACCTGCTTACGATTCCCTGCAAATGGCACTGAGAGATATCCTGCCTCTCTCTCCAACCCGGAGGTTGTCCTTAGGCATCCATCATGATAGCCATTGATACCCCTGTTCTCCATGAACTTGTCTAATCCTTTCTTTAAGCTGTCAAGGCTGAGCCAGGGCTGAGCTAGGTACAAGGCTTGTACTGAGTTGTACTTGGGGGGTTGCTGACAGACTATGAATGTGGAGAGATACCGACTTCGGGCCATCTATTGGTATGCTGACTGTTACCAGAAACATGCATATATAACAATCTAGTTTTGGCCAATAAACCGACCATTCATCCAACCAACATGATTTTTAGATGGATGGTTATGCTTGGTCTGAATTTGTTGTACTACCTATGTTTTTCCATTTTAGTTTTCCATCTCTCCGAGTGGCATCCCCCCCCTTTATATTTGTTTGCATGTGTTTTCTTCGCTTTAATATTTCCTATTTATTTATGTACAATGTCTTTTCACACTCGCTGTCCTTAGCTTTGAAGATTGTCTTTAATATTTCTTGTATACTCCTCATCTCCAACTTTGTATATTGCCTGTGAAGATTCTCAGTCATCCAGGTGAGGTTGTTCGGAAGCTGAGTCATGGCAACTGAACTGTTTTTGTGTGATTGAAACATTTCACTATATATCTCACTAGCTTCCTCAGTCTGCCATGGATGTCTAGCTGTTTCTACTGTTGTTGCATGTGGACTGCTGGATAGCTAAGTGGTTTAGGCATCTAGCTGCAGAGCCAAAGTTTGGGAGTTCGATTCCCCACTGAGCCTCCTTGACAAGGGTGGACTGGCAATCTATGCTCAGAATTCCAGGGGCTGTGTCCAAACTTCGGCCCTCCAGAAAACAACTCAGGTCCTTTGTCACTGGCAATCTAATATGGGGTTGTGCCTGGCTAGGGCACTCTGAAAGTGGTTTGCCTCTTCAAAATGTAGTGGAAAGTTCCAAGGCCCTTCATTGTTTTTCATTGCCATTGCCACTGTAAGGAGCCACGGTTTAAGGACTGACAAAGCTACTTGGATGACTAGTGAAATGTTTTGATCTCACAAGAACAGAAGTCCAGTCGCCATGACTCAAATCCTAGATTGTCCTTCAGTGTTGTAAGCCACCTTGGGTCCTTTCCAAAGAGAAAAACAAGGTAAGCCTCTTTTAAAAACAAATAAATCAACAGATGTCCATGTCATGCTCACAGCTGAGATGGGGGGGGATTACACATTTTCTCCCACCATTTTGGGAAGATAAGTACCTGTGGACTTTTCATACATCTAGCAACTTTTTTTGCAGTAATGATAAACTGGGGGGGGGGTCCTGTACAAAAAGCCCCTTAAATATTGTCTAACCTAGCCATCCACGTGGGCTACAAAACAGGACAATTGGGAGTGGTCTGAAGTGCACCACCCACCTGTAGGGTACATAACTACAGCATAAAAATCCAGGAGAACTCTAAAAAGGTGGTACTTTTTAAGGCATTGTTTGCTTCCAGTTCCAAAAGTCTCCCTCTAAGTCAAGACATGTTTGGCCATCATAATTTGATTTGAACCAAAGAACACTTATAACACTCCCACTAGTGAGATGTATTCCTGTTGGCATATCCTCATAATCTTGGCAGCAAAAGAGCTGTGGAAGGCAGCCCGTATCACCCATGCAGAGCCGATCTTAGCAAATTAATTGCATGCCAGAGTTTATCATGCAAAGCCAGAGTTACTTGCTTCTGAAACAATCACTCAGAACAAAGATTCCTTTAGGCAAAGGGATGAAGGACTTGCCGGGGAGGGGAGGGTGACTGACAAGCCCGCTTTTTCTGAATATCACGGGAGTTGAGAACGATTCCACTTGTGCCTGAGGGTACACAGAGGGTAAATGGATCCATGTACTCTGAGAAAGGAAGAGGGGTAGATTCTTAGTAGGGGAATTGGATGACAGCTGCAGGAAGAGGGGAAGCCTCTGTGGTCCTGTCTTTAAAGTGAAAAACAGACCAAGCTGGAGGACCAGTTGGGACAAACAATGAAACAGGTACCAATTTTGAATCTGTTCCCTTGGTCCAAACCTGGAGATGGATGCAGGAGGTTAGGCAAGAGGAGGCAGCGGTGACTGTGTGCAACTATCACATCCTCTGCACCATTTGACATTGACATCAAGCAGATGTACAGACAAAAGAAAATACTTTTTTTTTAACCCAGCATGTTGGTTAGCCTGTGGAACTCCCTGCCACAGGAGGTGGTGGTGGCATCTGGCCTGGATGCCTTCAAAAGCGGGACTGGGCAGATTCCTGGAAGAAAAGTCCATCACAGGTTACAAACCATGAGGGAGATGTGTGTCATCTCCAGGCTTAAAACCGGGGTCCTTCAAGGGCCAGATGCGAGGGGAGTGGTATCGGGAGACAGAGATCTAGTCTCGTGCGCTCCCAAACGCATCTGGTGGGGCCGCTGTGAGATAAAGGAAGCTGGATTAGATGGGCCTTTGGCCTGATCCAGCATGGCTCTTCTTATGCTCTTACATGTTCTTATGGGTGTAGATCTCCTCTCCTCTCCCAGGCATCATCCTTCACCTCAACTGCCTTCTTCCTTTTCTGGTGTGGTGTGGTAAACCTCCTTGGTTATCTCTCTCTCTCATACAGTACTTAGGCCAAATCTGCACTCCACAATTGCACCTAATAAAGACTCAGAACCATCCCACTGACCACCAAGCACCAGGTCACTTGGCCGTGGGGCAGTAGGGCAGTGGTTCATAATTTAGATTGTGCATCTTCACTTCTTTTGTTCCCAGTGTTGCATCATTCCAAACCTTTTCTCTCCACTGCTTAAGAGTCAAAACGTTTCCAGACCTTGTTCTGAACAAACAGCAGAAGGATTTGTTTGTGAGAAAACTTTGCATTTGGCATGACACCTCCTTTGCAAATTGCACAATATGCAAGAGACTTTGGGCGTTTATACACGACCCCTAAGCTCCGCTGCAAATGGCTCCCAGCTCCGGAGCTTAAAAATGTTTCCCCACCAGCTCGGGAGCTAACAGAAAATTAAGTGCGACCACGCCCACCTAAGCTCGACCCAGCGCACCTTTCAAGTACCTGCTCTGGGAGAGTGAAAAATTTTGATGCAGAGAGTGCCGGGCTCTCCTCGCTTCTTTTTGTTGTTGTTTTTTGCCTCCCGCCCTTTTAAGAGGAACCAGGAAGTGATGGGGGGTTGGAGCAACTTCCACCGGCACTCCGGAGGTAAGAGTGCATTCTTTTCTCCCTTTTTTTCTCCCTCCCCTCACGCAGACAAAACAAGGAATTGCGGAGGGGGTGGGAACGCAGGGAGAGCGACAAACCCTCAAGATCTCTGGTCCGAATTTAAGGGACCAGCGGATCTTAGGGGTCGTGTAAAAAGGCCCTTTAAAAGCAAAAGGCCAGTTTTTGTGTGCAAAGAAGCAACATTTTTTTGTTAATGCTGCTGATGAAGAAATGTCTTTCCACTGTTCTGAGGAGCAAAAATGGCCATCATGCACCAATTCTAGAATATTCTCCGTAAAGGGACTATAAATGCCTCCTTCCCCATAGATGGCTTTAGTCCTCATCCAAAACCAGAATTGAAAGATCAACTAGCCTTGGGATTTTAGAGCTTTAGGATTATGTAACCGACTCCTTTGAGTTTTCTAATTCCTTTGCTTAGTTTCGAGGTTAGGTTTTTAGATATGTACCAACCCAAGCTAAGAAACCTTATTCTTTCAACTAACTTTGATTATTGTCCTTCAGTGTTGTAAACAGCAAAGCAACCTGGATCCTTTTCAAGGAAAAAAAGTGGGGGAAATGTATTAAATAAATAAACAAACAATTAAAGCAGTCCTAAAGAAAATAAAGAGGTCATGGACATTATACTAATCTAGATAGGTTGACAGCCCTGATTCTGAACAAGGCAGCTTCAGAAGTTCATATTTCATCAGCTTCACTAGAACACGATTGCCTGCCTTTGAAATTCTAGCGATGTTTAGAGATGGGGGACGGGGTGAATGAGAAAAATAGTGACTCATTTTTATTCATGATTCATCGAGGTCAACAAATAAAAAAATGTTGATTCCCCCCCCCCCGATGAATCAATTCTTAAATTGTTTTTTTTTTAATTAAAAACCCTATAATATGACCTCTGAGACATTTTAGATTGTCTGAGACACAGAAACTTTCTACATTTTATAGCCCAACAAACAGACAAATCAAAAATCACTAAAAATTCAGAATTCATATTTGTTGAGAATATCAGTTCGTATGAGTAAGAATTAACAATTTAGCCATTTTTGAACAAAGTTTACAATTGCTCACCAGAAGACATGAAACAAGCAGACAGAAGGTGGCAAATGGCAGATTGGACCAAAAGAGGGTGGTTGACATGTCTCAAACCTCCACACACACACACACACACACACACACACACACACACACACACACACACACACACACACACACACACACACACACATTCCACACAGAACCCCCACACCCCTCTCTTTTTTGTGGAAGAAAATGCTTGATTTTTCACAGAGACTTGGGATTTAGGGCTCGGGACTTGGTACCAAGGATTCAGACTCAAATTTAGGCCTTGGACCCAAAGACGTTCCATCATCCTTGAGTTCTCTACAAGGGGCAGCAGCACACCAAATACAGTGGAAAGCTAGTGGATCCCATTCAGGGGCCAAGTGGCATGAGCATGTAGGAACGTTGGCAAATCACCTGCCCCACATGAGACCATGTCCTTAAGAACAAGAAAACATGACCGCTCTTTCATTCCCACATGCTGTGCTTCTACGCACCACTGCATGCTACAGGAACCACCGAGGTCAGCTCTCTGGGGAAAAGTAACAGAGACCATCTTAGAATCCCTGTTTGTTCCATGTTGTGAGGTTACCAATGCTCATTAAAACACACGTATGATTTAAGAATGTGTCTTTGTCTAGGAGTACAAGGAGACTCATAAGAAGATGGGAGTGGTGGGTCTACAAGTCATGGTCAGGACAGGGTGGCTACCCAATCCCCCTCCCCAATCATTTTAATCAACCTTATACCTAAACCCTTCCTGATGGCAGAGACTTAACAGCTGCCCTTTGAAATCATCCCCTTATCTCTCCAATAATTAACTCCAGAGAGTTATCTTCCTTTCCCTTCCTCATTTACATAATCAGTTCTTTCTTCTGCATCTGATATGGTCCTCCATACTCCATTTTCAGCTCTCTTGCATAATTCCGCCCCCCTTGGAATGTGATTAGGCTGAAGCAGAGAGAGAGAGAGAGAGAGATGTTCTGCACCCCTCCCTCCTTCCCAAATACTCTGATGAAATGCCCTCCAGGCTATACTTCCATCCGGCCCTATCATCCCTTCCCATAAATTATACTTAGTCCTTCTATCATTTCCTCTCACCGAATCAAGTTGCAACTTAAACTCTTGAGCAGAAGAAAATGGGCCTTCACTTCTACGTAAATGATTCGCTGGAAGCCACATTGTGAAGAGAGATAAAAAGAGAGAGAAGGGATGGAGGGGGAGATGGAACACAGGATTTTGTCTAGCCCATGGATGAGGAAGCTTGGGTTTTAGAGCTAAAACCTCTCCAGATGGCCCTTCAATGCCACCATCTTGTCCCATTCTCAAATCTTGACACACATCCCCTTAGCAAACTGCTGGATAGCTCAGAGGTTTAGGTGTCTGGCTGAGAGAGTAGGAGGTCAGGAGCTCAGTTTATCAATGTGCCTCCTTCAGAGGAGCTGGACTTGATGATCTTGGTGAACCTTCGGTGCTCTGGATGTTTTGGATGACAACTCTCAGAATTGTCTGTGAAGAGAAGATTCCCAGCCATCCAGGTGAGTTTATCTGGAAGTTGAGTCATGGCAACTGGACTTCTTATCTTGAGTGATTGAAAGGTTTCACTGTTCATTTAAACAACTTCATCAGCCTGAGGAAAGCTAGTTGCGAGTCCTCCATTTTGACCTCAACCCCCCCCCAAAAAAACCCATACATTTATGTCTCCACCACCAAGGCCATAGCTAACAACCCATACTTTATGGGTTTTAGCACCTTAGGCCATTGTTCACCTAATGGCCTATTGAGATTATCGTCCACCTAACAAGCCTATTCAGGCCATTGTTCATCTTATGAGCCTATTTCAGACTAGGGTGACATGAAGGCAAACTGAACTATAAAATGGAGGATTCTCAACTAGCTTTCCTCAGACTGACGAAGCTGTTTGGGTGAGCAGCTAAACGTTTCAATCTCTCAAGAAAAGAAGTCCAGTTGCCATGACTCCTCCCGATAAACTCTCAGAATTCCAACCCTGTATTGCCAATGACAAAGGACTGTGGGAGTTGTGGTCCAAAACATTCTGGAGTGCCAAAGGTTCGCCACCACTGAACAGGGTTCCTTGCAGCTCTGAAGTTCAAAGATGACGACCACAGAAGGCTCAGTGGTTGAGAGGTTGGGAGTTCAATTCCTCACTGTGCCTTCTTGACGTGGACTGAACTTAATGATCCATATGGCTCCTTCCAGCCACACAATTCTAAGATTTGTGAGAGGTAGATGTGTTAGTCTGTGCAAAAATGCCAAGCAAAAATCGAATCAGAACAAAATAAAAGACAAAAAATGTGGTACCTTAAAGACTAACTATCATATTTCAATGTAAGCTTTCGTGGACACACCCATGAAAGCTTACATTACAATATGATACTCTTGAAGGTGCCACATGTTTTTTGTCTTTCATTTCGCTTTGATTATTGCTTGGAACTCAGAAGAAGGTGTGTGTGATAGCAAGTAATGACTAGTCCAAGTTCACCAGGGACATTCTGTTCGAAAAGCAAAATCAAGCCCAAGAATGAAATGTGTTTGGAAACTGGCTTCTGTATATGTTTAACCAAAAGCTAGACTAAAGAGAATAAATTACAGGATTGCAGAATTAACCCCTTCACTTTCACCTGAGGGTGCCTTCAGTGGGGGTCTACAAGGAGAACAATCACATCATCAGCAGGGGAGGCATAATTAATATTATGCTGTATGAGGAAGTCACACAACATTCTGAGAGACTCGACTCATCCTGCTCATAATTTCCTCGAACTGTTGCCTTCTGGCAGAAGATACAGAACAATTAAAACTCGGGCCACACGTCTTCTGAACGGTTTTTATCCCAGAACTAGAGATGGGCACGACTTTAAAAAATTTTTTTTTTTCGAGTTGTCGTTAGTCGGGCCAGTCTCATTTCGGGTCGTTTCCGGTTTTCGCGAAAATTCGCAAAAAAATTAGTCGGTTTGTTTTTTCGTTTTTTCGTTGTTGTTAGTACTGGTTTTTTTGGGGGGGTAGCGGGCTCCTGGAGGCACCTCTGTGGGGTGGGTGCCTCCTCTGGCCCGCTATAAAGGGAAAGTGGGCTCCTGGAGGCACCCATGGGTGCCTCCTGCCACTAGGAAGGAAGCAGGCTCCAAGAGACACCCCTCTACATGGGGGTCTCCCTTCCTCACCTGCTGCTGCTGCAAAATGCTATGCAATAGCCATATGGATATTGCATAACATAATGTGCAGACAGTGAGACCAGTGTGAGAGTGATAGGGTCATACCCGCCCTTCACAAGGCTCTGGCACCACCATGTCTCACACAGAAGGGAATTGTACTTGCTGCGTGTAGTGCAATGCAAGCAAGTAGATCTGGCTTTAAGGTGCCTTAGTGCAAGAGCTAGGGTTAGGCTAGTGACGGGTAAGGTTACGGTGGGCTAGTGGGTTGCACCTCTGGGTGCCTCTCTGACCCACTAAGAAGACAGTCTGTGACGTATGGGTACGGAGTCAAGGGTTAGGGTTAGGGCTAGGGCAGGTTTTAGGGGGCTTTTTGGCACATCCCAGAAGTCTCCATGGCCAAGTGGCCATGCGACTGGTGGGATGGCTCCAGAAATTTGCATGGTTGTCCACTCCCACATGGCTGGCCACTTGGCCAGCCCATCATTGCGCACTGTGCAGGTGTAAATAAAATAAAATAAAATAAAATCAATGGAGGACAGAGGAGGAGAGGAGAGACATTTTGTTGCAAGAAAAAACCCACTGCTACTGTGAAAAATCTGGCAGTTTATAAATTTTCGCGTGTTTCTGTTGTGCTTGTGTGTTTTTGGACCACGATTTCAAAAACAATATTGCGTTCGCCGCCCCATTTTGGATCCCCCCCCGCCCGCACCGCATGGCATGGCGATGGCGACTCGCGAGTCCGGCTGCCCAGGACGGGGGGGGGAGGCGGGACCCCCCCTCCAGAAACCACCCCTCCGGTAGGTGCCCTGCGCCCTTAGTCAAGCAGGCATTTTTCCGCCTGCTTTTTTGGCCCGGGAATGGGTGGGGGGAGAGTTTAAAAGTTTTTTCCTGTGCCGTCCGTGCCGCTTGCTTGCGCTTTAATTGCGGCGGCCGGCGGCCGGGCGAGACTGGGCTTTTTGCTGGCTGCGAGCCTGCGGCGAGTCCCACCAGAGCAGCCGAGGACGGGGGATGAGGGGGGAGGCCGGGGACCTCCAGAAACAACCCCTCTGGTAGGTGCCCTGAGGCACGGCAGGCATTTTCCCACCTGCTTTTCGGCCGGGAACCGGGTTTTTTTAACTTTTAGAAACTTTTTTTCTGTGCCGCGTGTGGCATCGCGCGATCTCGCGATGCAAGTAACGAGCACGACAAATCAGACCAAAATTGTTCGTTCGTCGGTTCGAGCTCGAAGTCTGGGGGAGTAATTCCCGTTACCGTTTCCGTAGAGTAACGGAACCGAGTAACGGAAACGGAAACGGGAATACCGCTAAGTCGTGCCCATCTCTACCCAGAACTATAACTGGGATATAGAGATATCCAGTTTGGGCAGAGACTCCACCCCAGCCAGCTTTCTGCGCAAGGTCTTTGGAGAAGCATTGAACCTCCATCTGTGCAGGAAAGCCCCAGGATGATGGGGCAATGGATCCCATCCAGAAGCCAGCTTGCTCTTATCTCTCCCCCCCCCCCAAATTATCCAGCAAGGCCATGAGATGGTATGCAAGGAAATAACAAGCTGTCTGTTAATCATTCATCAAGACCCCTACTATGTGGCACTGCTACATCAGATAAGCCCTTCCAGGAATTCATCAGCCTACACCATCCTGACACGTAAGCCCTGTCTCCACCCTCACTGATGCTCTGCCATTATACCAATAAAGAGCCCGGGACTCATGCTTGCAGAGGAAGCTGTTGCATGAGGCCTGGGCTTCGTTGAACCCAACAATATGCATCTATGTGGAATCATTCCTACATTTTATCCCAGAACTATAACTGGGATAAAGTATAATAATGAACTTAGGAACCACCAGCAGTGAGCACTTGGACAGCATTACCCAGCCTATTGTGTAGATGTTGGTTTTTTGTGCGTGTTTTTTTGGGGGATGGGGGTTGTGGAAGGGGGAGTGTTTAGGGATTTTTTTATGTGTGTGTGTTGAGGTTTTTTTTTATGTGTGTGAGTATTCAGGGATTGTGTGTGTGTGTGTGTGTGTGTGTGTGTGTGTGTGTGTGTGTGTGTGTGTGTGTGTGTGTGTGTGTGTGTGTGTGTGTGTTGAATCTGGTCTCTGGGTGTCTGAATTTCGTTTTATGTGTATACTATGTATATAAACGCAATAACAATAAATTATTATTATTTATAATAACTATTTCCCACCGCCACCACCCCAACCGAAACAGTAAGAAGCTTGCCATGATGAGGCAATTAAAAGAAAGACATTAGGATTTCCCACTTCTTTGAAGCCATTAAGCGGCCTCGGTAAAAATGACAAGGACAAACTCTTGGGTTGCTCAAAGCCGGGTTTGTTTTTGAATGGCACAGTTTTTTTGTTCTCCACGACTTTCCTGCAATAACTAATGACTTGTAAAGTGTAAAGGAAAGGGTCTCAGCATTGTTTTCTGAACGCTTTAAATAAAGAATGCCATTGCCATGACTATTAATACATGGATTAGTGTCACCCCTGAAATAATTCAGGAGGAATTAAATGCCTTCTGAGGAGCTATTATTAGAGTCATGTGCCTTTCTAACCGGAGTCATAACCTTGCTTTTTTTTTTGCCGACTGCCACAGTGCACAGGTCCTTCGCTGCTTTGCCCATGTTTGCCTTGCAGTTCTGATTAAGGAAGAGCAAACATCGGTCAACAAAAGAATTTGGTTCTAAGGCTCACACCAAGGTGATTCCCTGCACAGCCAGCTCTCCGGAGCTCTGGGGTCTGGAAGTTCAGTAGCCTGCCCTCCCCATGATCCCCAAACACCTATAAACCTCCCTTGCAAACTACATACAGTGGTGCCTCGGATAACGACGGTAATTCGTTCTCCGAGGTTAGTTGTTATCCGAAACACGTCGTTATCCGAAACACAGTTTCCCATAGGAATGAATGGGAAACCGTTTAATCCGTTCTGGAGCCTAGGAAAAAGGCACAGACACCTGGTTTTCTGCTCAAAACTCTTTAAAAAGTGCACTTTAAAGGTACAGATGCAATGCCACCTGGGATAACTTTTTTACTGATGCATGCTGATAATTCATTATCTGAGGAAGTCCATAGGGAAAATTTGTTATCTGAGGCAGCCCATAGGAAGATTCGTTATCCAAGGCAGCCCATAGAGAAAATTTGTTCTCCAAGGCAGACCTATACCTAGGAATTGCGATTCGTTATCTGAGGGAGCCCATAGGGGAAATTCGTTATCAGAGGCAGTCCTATACCCGGAAATTTGCAGTTGTTATCCGAATTATTCGTTATCTGGGGCAGTTGTTATCCGAGGTGCCACTGTACTGTTTTCAGAGTTTTCCCATCGGAGGGGGGAACAACACCTAGCCATTCCTGTGTCTCACTTCCCTGCCATGCTCTTGGACACCCAGCTAGCTTCTGAAATGGAAGATGGAAACATCAGCCTTTTGCTCTGCAGACTTCCAAAGAAGCCCTTTGTCCACCAGAGGTCGTGGCTGCACAGCAAGGGGGTGCCGGCGAAGATGGCAGCCCCAGAACAAATATGGCCAGTTTTCATTATGTCTGATGGGATTATTTATTTGTTTGTTTGTTTGGTTTAGGAGCATATTACAAGAACAAATTATGTCTGTGAAGATTCTCAGTCATCCAGGTGAGTTTATCTGAAAGTTGAGTCATGGCTACTGGACTTCTTTTTTGAGAGATAGAAACGTTTCGCTGCTCATCCAAACAGCTTCATCAGTCTGAATACAGCTAGTGTGAAGCTGTTTGGATGAGCAGCGAAACGTTTGTATCTCTCAAAAAAGAAGTCCAGTAGCCATGACTCAACTTCCAGAAGAACAAATTATGGTTGCAAACCAAGGGACTACTGAACTAGCTTGGGTTGCCAGGTCTCGGGCTTCAGCAATGAGATTTAATGCTTTGTGAGCCCTCAGTTCCAAAATAGTTGCTATAAGACCATTCACACATGTAGCAACACAAACATATTCCCCACCCCACCCCACCCCCACCCCGAAAATATCTGCCACAAAAATAGTAGAAGCCTCTGGCTGAGTGAGAAATGATCCGGAGTCAGCATGCTTGCAGGGTAAATCACTTGCTATTGGCTGCGCATCATGTGACCCCAAAGTTATGCTATGAACTCAATGAGGGATCGGAAAGCAACGCTTGGCTGGTGTGACCACGGACACAATTGACCGAAACAACTATCCACATATCTGACTGTTCTGTCACGGTCAGAGAATTGGAAGCATCCTCGGTCACATCTCTTGATTTGCAGCTAGGCAAATATTGAAAGCAATAACCTCTTCTGTGGACTTGCTCCACAGCTTTTCATGCTGGGGCTGCCTTAATGGAGCATATTAGAGATGGCCAGGTGTCATGATTTCCAACATTTTAACCCATTTGCCTCCTTCTCCCAACCCATCCCTCTCCTCCTTTCTAGTTCTTTGCTTTGAGAGGAGATAGATGCAACACATACCACCTGCTGAGATGGCAAAGAACACAGAACAATCACTGTTGTAAAGGCATAGGGCATTGAGAATTATTTTTGGCTTACTGGTTATACTTCCATCGTACCTTTTATCCTCCAAATGGGACACATGGCTTAAAGTTTTACACCATGCCTTTAAGTGTTGTTTTTTTTTTTAAATGATTAGGAAGAAAACAAACTATTTGAAATACAGAGGTGGAAAAGAGTTTTGAGGATACCCAGAACGGACAGAACAACAAATCAAATCAAGGCTGACCTACGTCTGGAGACAAAGATGATGAAATGGTGGCTGCCCTACTTTGGGCACCTCATGAGATTGCAGGTTTCTCTGGAAAAAAACAGAAAGTCAGGGAAAGGTGGAAGGCACCAGGAGACGAGGAAGACCAAATAGGAGAGGGAGTGACTCCCTAAAAGAAACCACAAACTTCAGTCCACATGAATCGAGCAGGGAACCTGAGGACAGGACATTCTGGAGACTGCTCATTCTCCGAGTTGCCGTAGGTCGCACACTTAATGGCATGTAACAACAACAACAACAACAACAACAACAACAACAACAACAACAACAACAACAACAACAGGTGATGAAACAAAGCAAGCTATTTTGGAACCCTTCTTGTCTGTTCACCCAGCTTCCCTGCCTGCTGTGCTGCCCATCTGGAGTGGCTCCAGATGGCTCTACTAGATCATCATTGTCTATGCTTTCAGCCAGAATAGGGATGGCTTCTGTCCTTCCTAAGTAACCACCTCCTCTGATGTAGATTTTTATGGTTATGTTTCCCTTCCTCCTTTCTTTCCCTTGGAAACAAATCCCATTCCTCTTCCTGCTTTCTTTGATGGTTACTTCACGTCCATTCTCATCCCGGGAGCAAGTTTGTTGCATGTTGATGTCGGTCGTGGTCACGTGGTCCTCTTCCAGTTCTGTCCCTGTTCCCGTGTATGCACAGGCGTGATTGATGATACCAGCATGAATGTTAACGCACGTTCTCATTCCGTGATGAGATGTGAAATTCCATGCCTTCGTTCTCTGGGGTTTTTTTCAGCCAGACCTTCCATTTTTTGATGTTTCAATTCTCCGAAGCCTTGCCTTCAATGCGTGTTACAGAGCAAACTTCGATGCATTTGCCTTTTAAAAGCTATTCACTGCATGTCTAACTCCATTGGGAATTTACTGTTGAATGTCGCTTCGCGCTCCTGCCACTAGATGGGTTCTGCTCCTATCGTCACTTGTTCCGTGACGTGTGTGACTTCACGGGCTCTCACTCGGAACGAGAAGCGTGATGAGGAGATTCCTGAGTCCAGGGAGGGGAATCTCTCATCCCGCTTAAATTGCAGTTCAGGGGTCGTGGTCGGGGCGAACTCCCCTCGTCCTGCAATGGACGTGCGGTAAGATTACTTCGTACCAGTCCCAAGCGGGACCGTGAACAGTGATGAGATGGACGTGAAGTATAAGCCTTAAATTGAGACAGGAAGGGCACAGGCTGTCTCCTCCATCAACGTAGGCCTGTGCAGAAAAGGTGGCTCCAAAGGGCTAACAGTCCCTAATTGGGGCCGTTTTGCAAGCCCGAGCTGAACAAGCCATTGGAGGCAAGGGCCCATGTGAAGGCAGACTTTGAGTGGACTTACCGACATACTTAAGCGGTGCCCACCTCCAGATCATCCATCTTTGCCGCTTTCACACGCTATCCATCCTACCCATGGTAGTAATGAGAATAAGGTTATCTGGTCGCTTTGGGGCCGGATGGGAATCTTTGACCACCATTATGATTGGCCCGGGACCCGTGGTGAGTTTTCATTGCTTGAGAATGTGCAATTTGTTTGCAGGGTTGAGTTCATGGTATGGTCCCAGTAAGGAGAAGAGGGCAGCCTTTAATAGCAAATTAGTTAGATAGTAGTTAGGGTTAATACGTTCCAGTTCTTGTCAATTTGCAACTTGGCGACTCAGTTCCAGTATGGGATATAACTAAATTGGGAAATCTGCCGGTGTAAACTTATAGCAGGTTCCCAGATTGAACTCACCTAAGATTGAAGGGCCTGAGATTAAGAATACAGGCAAATGTTGAATTGCACTACGGTGGGCCCCCTTTTAATGATGGTCCGTTAATAATAATCGTTAATAAAGTTGTGGCCCAATTTTAAACCCCATCACTTGTCTGGCCTGTTTATTTCGGGTCTGGGGGTGCAAAGAACCAGCATTCGTGGCTTCTGGTGTCGCCAGCTCTTTCTCCTCCCACTATCTTTGCATGAGGCAATGACTGTACGTTGACTTCCTTTTTGTTTTATCCTAATGTCAAATTTTAAATTTCTGCAGTCACCTGGCATTAGCTGTCATCCGGCCACGTCCCCCACAATCTATCTGATCACTAAGTAACTTCCCCAAGTTGATCGCCATGAACTTTACGGGCGAGAACATGGGTAGATCTGTGGAGGGGATCAAAAGAAAAAGCCCTGGCATCCATTTTCAAGACAATCCATGTTATCTTTGCTCCTCCTCTCTGCATTTATTAACTCCTGTTCAGCTGCAATGAGCTCAGATTTGGGCCCCCATGAATACCTACTAATTCCATGCTATCGACATAAAGTGTGCCAATCCTGAGACACACAGAAACAAGACGTGACTTTCAATATCCTCAGAGTTTCTGAGTTTTTGTGCATCCTGCTTCCTCCTTTATTTGTCCTGTTTCCATCCTGCTCTGGTTATTAGACTAAATTTACCTGTTCTAAACCGAAATACGAATTATAACCAATCCCTTTCCTTCCTTCCTTCCTTCCTTCCTTCCTTCCTTCCTTCCTTCCTTCCTTCCTGGCTGGCTGGCTGGCTGGTTTCCTTCCTTCCTTCCTTCCTTCCTTCCTTCCTTCCTTCCTTCCTTCCTTCCTTCCTTCCTTCCTTCCTTCCTTCCTTCCTTCCTTCCCAGGTGTTATTCCCTAGAAACCACTTTCTGTCATGGACTCACACAACTGTAGTAATAAAAAAAGACCAACATAATGTTTCACAAAAAACCTGTGAGAGTGTGTGTCTAAAATATTTTTACCCTACCTTTCTCCATAAAAATGACCCAAGGCAGCATATATACAGTGGGACCTTGTATAAAGGAATGAATTCGTTCCAAATGAAATTCTGTTCAGCAAATTTTCCTTTATACAAATTTCCCATAGGAACGCATTGAAAACAGAGTAACCCCTAATTGAAACCATTTTTATGTTGTACGGATTCGCCCCATAGACAATTCTGTTAAGCAAATTTCCCCTATCTCCGGAATTTTTTATGTTGTACAAATTTTATGTTATACAAACCAAGGGTCCACTGTAATTAAAATGTAATTTACTAATGAGGTTGCCACATTACAAATGCCACATTACAACATAGTAGCCAAAACCAACACAAAAACATATTCAAAGCAATAAGGCAGAACCATCCATTGAACGACCTCACGCAGCCTGCCAGGCACGGAGGGGCAGGTTGCCGGAAGAGGGAGGTCTTTGCCTCTTGGTGGAGCGACAGGAAAGAGGCTCCCTGTGGGAGGGAGGTCCCAAAGTCAGGGAGGGGTGAAAGAGAAGGCCCACTCCCACCCTCACCATGGGCAGCTGTGAAGATGGTGGGACAAGAGATAAAAGTATCTCCTCATGATCTCAGCATGCACTCATAAAGGGAGACATAATACTTGACAGAGCTTGGACCCGAGCATAAGAACATAAGAAGAGCCCTGCTGGATCAGGCCAAAGGCCCATCTAGTCCCGCTTCCTGAATCTCACAGTGGCCCCACCAGATGCATTTGGGAGCACATGAGACTAGATATCTGTCTCCTGATACCACTCCCCTGCATCTGGCCCTTGAAATACCCCGGTTTTAAGCCTGGACATTACACATCTCCCTCATGGGTTGTAACCTGGGATGGACTTTTCTTCAAGGAATCTGTCCAATGCCCTTTTGAAGGCATCCAGGCCAGATGTCATCACCACATCCTGTGGCAGGGAGTTCCACAGACTAATAACACACTGGTGTTTTTTTGTCTGTTCTCACTCGCCCAGCCCTCAGTTTGAGTGCATGTCCCCCAGTTCTGGTATTTTGTGAGAGGGAGAAGAGCTTCCCTCTATCTAGTTTGGAGGTTTACAGATCTATATGGTTTTGCACAAAGAACTCTGTGTGTCTCCCACACAAATCCACGGGCATAGGTGGGTGAAATGAGCCTAGAATCCATCAACAAGCATAGCCAGGAACAACACTAGCCCAAGAATAATGCTTCCTTCTTTGCATCCTCCTTTATAGGAAAGAATACAGAGATTCGTTGACAGGTTCCGTATTCTTCCCAGACCTCCAGCCCCACCTGAGAAGAGAGAAGAACATTCCTACCTCCCCTCCTGAAAACCACAGGGGACACACTGTCAGTCAAACTCGGCTTCCGACAGACCAACAATCATGATCCCACTATAAGGCGACTTCCTAGGTGCTTTGAATGTTCTCCTTTTCCCCCTCCGGAGCTCTTCTAAACTCACGTACTGGATGCAAAGAGAATGTATATGAAAAGAAGAGGAGGGGAAGTGGGGATTATTGAACACAGGGTTATAAGGCTCTGATACGGTTTTACTTCTTTGCCACAAGGCTCGATTAGGAAGCCAAGAAGCAAGAGCGTGAAAGGAGTCCGCCAGGAGCATCCTCCGGTTCATTAAACTAAGTACGGCTCAGCGGAAAGATTATGACTAAAACATTATGCTCCTGCCAGGCCAGAAACACACAGGCCGCCACAGGTGGCCAAGGCAACCTGCTTCTCCCTTTAACTCCCTCCTGGCATGTACCTTCTTCCGAAACATCCGCCACTGATGACTCTCTACTTTATCTCGTATGTGTCTTCTTCCCTTAGACCAGGGGTCCTCAAAGTTTTCAAACAGCGGGCCGGTCCACCACCACCCAGACACCACTGGGGGCCAGATCACAGTCCAAAAGCAGCTGCAGAGGTTGGCTTGCTCACAAAACAGGGGGGGGGTGCAATTGGTCCCAGGGGCCGGATTCAGGACCTTGGGGGGCCGCATCCGGCCCTGGGGCCTTAGGTTGAGGACCCCTGCCTTAGACAGTTACTTCATGTCCATTCTCATCCCGGGAGGAAGTTTGTTGCATGTTGATGTCGGTTGCAGTCACGTGGTCTTCTTTCGGTTCTGTCCCTGTTCCCGTGTACGCATGGGCGTGATGCATGACACCGGCATGACTGTTACTGCACATCCTCATTCCGTGATGAGATGTGAAATCCCATGCCTTTATTCACCATGTTTTTTTTTCCGGCCCGACCTTCCGTTTTTCGATGTTTCGATTCTCCGAAGCCTTGCCTTCAATGTGTTACAGAGCTAAGTTTGAGGCATTTGTCTTTTAATCTCTCTGCACTGCGTTGCTGACTCCATAGGGAATGTACTGGCGAATGGCACTTCACACTCCTGCCACTAGATGGAGAATGGCACTTTGCGTGACGAGCCTTACCTCATGGTCACTCGTCTCGGAACGAGAAGCGTGACGAGCAGACTCCCGAGGCCAGGGACGGGAATCTCTCATCCCGCTTAAATCGCAGTTCAGGGGGCGTGGTCGGGATAAACTCCCCTCGTCCCGCAATGGACGTGCAGTTAGATTACTTGGTACCGGTCCCAAGTGGGACTGCGAACAGCAATGAGGTGAATGTGAAGTATTTCTCTTAGTCTCTAAAGCACATGGAGAGAAAGAAGGCTTGGGAAATTTTGCCTTCTTATCCATTTAGGCTACCTTGCCTTGACAAACTCCTGGACAGTAACTTTTATGGGCTTTTAAGAAGTGTTCTGCTTATATAAAAGTGTTCTGCTTATATACCGCCCCATACCACTACAAGTAGTCTCTGGGCGGTTTACAATTTTTAATTACAGTGTGCAGGCTACACATTGCCCCCCCAGCAAGCTGGGTACTCATTTTACTGACCTTGGAAGGATGGAAGGCTGAGTGAACCTTGAGCCTGCTACCAGGGATTGAACCCAGGTTGGGAGCACAGTTTTACCTGCAGTACAGGCATTTAACCACTGCGCCACGAGGCTTGCCTCTGGCCAAGAGTGTGTGTTCTTCTCCATCTACAGGACTCTCTGATTTACCCCAAGTGCCACTAGTGTTGTTTGCCGTTGAGAAGCAAAGCCCACTTAGATGTAGCAAATGAGTGAAAAGATATGGCTGAATGTTCCGAGATGCAAACAATCCATCAACAGCTTCAGATTCCAAAAACAGGAAAATGCTGGGGCATTTGAGGCTCTTTGGTCTGGAAAAAAGGTGCCTGAGGGCAGATATGATTGAGATGGACAAAATTATCCAGGGCTTGAGTAAAGTGGGTAGAGGAACACTATTCTCCCTCTCACAAAATACCAGAACTAGAATCATAGAATCAGAAGAGACCTCAAGGGACATCCAGTCCAATCCCCTGCCATGCAGGAACCCCCATCACAGTATTTCAGACATATGGCCATCCAGTCTCTGCTTAAAAACCTCCAAAGAAGGAGAATCCACCACCCTGTGGTGGATTCTGTGTTAGCATATTCCACTGCCAAACAGCTTTAACCATCATGAAGTTCTTCCTAATGTTCAAATGAAATCTCTTTTCCTATCGTTTGAAACCATTGCCCCAAGTCCTAATCTCTGAAACCATGGAAAACAAACTAAGGGGCATCTACTCAAAATGAGGGGTGGGAGAGTAAGAACAGACAATAGAAAATATTTTTTCACCCAGCGCGTTGTTAGTCTGTGGAACTCCCTGCCACAGGATGTGGAGATGGCATCTGGCCTGGATGCCTTCAAAAGGGGATTGGACAGATTCCTGGAGGAAAAGTCCATCACAGGTTACGAAACCATGATGGAGATCTGTAACCTCCAGGCTTAAAACCGGGGTACTTCAAGGGCCAGATGCAAGGGAGAGGTATCAGGAGACAGATATCTAGTCTCGTGGGCTCCCAGAGGCATCTGGTGGGGCCACTGTGAGATACAGGAAGCTGGACTAGATGGGCCTTTGGCCTGATCCAGCATGGCTCTTCTTATGTTCTTATGTTCTTATGCTTTTCTATCTCTCCTCAGTATTCTTTTCTCAAGGCTAAACAGGACGACTTATTTCAAACTTTCCTCACAGAGCTTGGTTTTCAGTCCCCCGTTCATCAATTATTCACTTCAAATATGAGTTGTTGGAAGAAATCAGAAGAGAAATTACTTCCCCACACCTGAGTACTATTTCCCACAAGGACCAGGTTTCTTCATACTGTTAACAAATTGCGCTGCTCTTGAGATTTTTCTTAAATCTGCTCATCTCCGTAGATCAAGACTGCATTGCAAGTAGTTGCTAACTATCTTGGAAGCTTCTGGCATTCACATGGGACTGTAATGTTACAGTGAAGCTTTTTCTCTTTCCCAACTGTATATTTGCAAAATCTATATGCTGTGTGAACATAATTTGCACAAACCTCTCGTTTTTTTAAGGCATTAGTGTTAATGCTAATTAGGCATTCTTTTTTCTATTGCAAGATCCAAAGACAAAAATTATTTTTAAAAAAATAATACATCCAATGCCATCTTATGCATGCAGGCCGCAGTTAAATTACTGAACATTCCAGCAATGAATGTTTTATGAATCTTATATATTTAATATAATATGAATATTTTATTTTTAATAAAGACCAAGAAATGATGAAAAGACACACAATACAAAAAGTGGAAACATTTTGCTTATGTAAAGGGAAACAAAAGCTACAGATTGTTACAGCAGATCATGTGAGGTGAAACAAAGGGGAACAATAGCTCTGGCTCAAGTATCCCATATCAGCTTTAGAATCCGGGTTTGAATCCATAATTTCTACATCTGCATCGCCCACAGTCAAGCTAACCGTGAAGCTCTCCAGCCACTGGTAAAATAGAAAGAAGAAAAACTTCTCCCAACTTCTGTTGTATAAAAGAGTGTTGAATTCTGGAACTAGAGGGGACTTTTGAGAGATGTTTAAGGCTTTCAGATTGCCTGACGAAGTGGCATTTTGATCCACGAAAGCTTGCCTATTGTACAATGATTTTTAAGTGGACTATTGACAATGATTTTTAAGTACTATGCGTCTTGCATTTGTATTTTGTGTGGATCACAGAAATCTCTTTTTAGTTCAATGGAATTATGAGAACACCAAGAAAAAAATCCTCTCCTCAATAGAGGAGAAGAAAAACTTCTCACATCTTCTGTTGTATAAAAGAGTGTTGAATTCTAGAACTAGAGGGGACTTTTGAGAGATGTTTAAGGCTTTGAGATTGCCTGATGAAGTGGCATTTCGATCCACGAAAGCTTGCCTATTGTACAATGATTTTTAAGTGGCCTGTACTGCGTCTTGCATTTGTATTTTGTGTGGATCACACAATTCCCTCTTTAGTTCAATGGAATTACGAGAACACCAAGAAAAAAAATCCTCTCCTCAGTACTGACAAAGAGACCTCTCAGTGGAGCAGGGCTGCAACTACTAGGTAATATTAGTTTAATTTTAATTTGACCTCCCATGGTAAAACATAGTGAGTATACTAGATTACCACTTATAAGAGCCTTGTGGTGCAGTGGTTAAAGTGCTGTACTGCAGCTTAACTGTGCTCATGACCTGGGGTTCAATTCCAAGTAGCATTCTCAAGGTTTGCTCAGCCTTACATCCTTCCAAGGTGGGTAAAATGAATACCCAGCTTGTTGGTGTATGTATGTGTATGTGTGTGTGTGTGTGTGCGCGCGCAATGTGTAGCCTGTATAAATAAACTGTAACCCCCTCCCAGAGAGTGCTTTAAGCACTATGGGGGGTATATAAGCAGAACACTTTGCTTTGCTCCAATTCCTAGTATTTTGTGTCATCTCCACCTCCCGGGCCAAGCAGAAACATGTCAGTTTCAAAGAAAGATCAGATGAGGAGAGGTACATATGTGCAGGTAACTTGTACTTCTTTCTTTGAAAACCTGGGGTGTGACATCCAATCCACAGCCACAACCCTACATTAGCAATCACTGCTTCCGGCACCTCTCCTGATTTCCATCTAAGAAAGACACACTTGTCGAAAACCATCTTTCCAAGGTGCATTTAAGAGTAGCATTCCTTGAGAAATTCATCATCCCACCAACCTTTGAACTTCAATTTCTTCACTCTGGGACAGCCTGATGAAGTCGTTTTTTGATCCGCAAAGGCCCGTGTATTGTATGATGATTTTTTAAAGGGCTCTATAAAGGCGTTGCCTGTTGCATTTATATTGTGCATTTCATTTCCCTGTTGAAGCTTCTCACATGCAGCAGAAGAAAATTCTCTCACTCAGCATGTGATTCCATCATTTGGACAGCTCCATGAAGGTGTCTCCCCAGTGTGTGGCAGCGGTGAAGAAGGCCAATTCCATGCTAGGGATTATCAAAAAGGGGATTGAAAATAAAACAGCCAACATTATAATGTCGTTATACAAAACCTGGAGTATTGTGTACAATTCGGGTCACTGCATCTCGAAAAAGACATAGTAGAATTGGAAAAGGTGCAGAAGAGAGCGACTAAAATGATTACTGGGCTGGGGCACCTCCCTTATGAGGAAAGGCTAAAACATTTGGGGCTCTTTAGTCTGGAAAAAAGGCACCTGAGGGGAGATATGATTGAGACGTAAAAAATAATGCAGGGCATGAGTCAAGTGGATAGAGGGATGCTCTTCTCCCTCTCACAAAATACCCGAACTAGGGGACATACACTCAAATTGAGGGCTTGGAGAGTAAGAACAGTCAAAAGAAATATTTTTTCACCCAGCGTGTTGTTAGTCTGAGGAACTCCCTGCCACAGGAGGTGGTGATGGCATCTGGCCTTGGATGCCTTCAAAAGGGGATTGGACAGATTCCTGGAGGAAAAGTCCATCACAGGTGACAAACTATGATGGAGATGTGTAATCTCCAGGCTTAAAAAAACAGGGTACTTCATGGGCCAGATGCAGGGGAGTGGTGTCAGGAGACAGATATCTAGTCTCATGCGCTCCCAGATGCATTTGGTGGGGCCTCTGTGAGATACAGGAAGCTGGACTAGATGGGCCTTTGGCCTGACCCAGCAGGGCTCTTCTTATGTTCTTATGTTCTTATCCCTGCACGGAGCAGTGTGTTCAATATTTGTTTTTTATTTACTGCCATTGTTAACCACCCAGAGTTCCTTTGGGAAGACGGGCGGTATAAAAATATATTAAAGAAATAAAGAAATAATTAAATATAGGCCCCTTCCAGCTTTATGGTTCAATGATTCTATGAAAAGGACACAGAGTGCCCCCCCCCCTCTTGATATCCCTACAACTGGTGGGAAAGTGTCTCAACACAAAACAAGTGATTTCTCATGAATTGACATGTCGGCAGACAAATCAAGCATGGGAGAAATGGATGATTAAACAAAAAAGATGCAAATAACCCAACTAGGGCATCTGACATGAAACTGCACATGTAAGAAAGCAGCAATGGAACCAGTGACCACAGTAGGTGGCAAGCCGCTCTTAACACTGGAGGTATTCAAGAGAAAACTAGACAACTGTCTGCCAGATCTACTTTGATTTGGTTTCCTACCCTGAGCAAAGTGTTATACATGCCTTTCAAACCCATTATTATGTGATTCCACAGAATGACCACAAGGAGCAGATTAGGGAGCTGGGAATGTTTAGCCTGTCAAAAAGAAGGCTGAAAGGAGATATGGCAGCTATGTTTAAATATATGAAAGGATGTCACGTGGAAAAAGCAACTGGTTTGTTATCCATGGCTTCAGAGACTAGGATGCGGGACAATGGTCTCAAACTACAGGAAAAGAGATTCCATTTGAACACTAGGGAGAACTTCATGATGGTTAGAGCTGTTCAGCAGTGGAATATGCTGCCCCAAAGGAGGGTGGTGGAGTCTCCTTCTTTGGAGGTTTTTAAGCAGAAGCTGGATGGCCATCTGTCAGAAATACTGTGATGGGGTTCCTGCATAGCTGGCGGTTGGACTGGATGGCCCTTGAGGTCTCTTCCAACTCTAGGATTCTATGACCAGCCAACCAACCAAAATGTAATTAGAGCTCTCACTCAATATTTTTACATCTCAACAGTTTTATACCTATGATAACAAGCATTCCAGTTTATCTGGAAGATGTCTTCCTTGACGCCTTATTATATTCTTTATCCTCTTGCATTTATTCCATTTATCTGCCTCAATTGTTTCTAATATGGATTATTCACGATTGATTATCTGTTGTGTTTTGGCTTCCCATTTTAGTTTAATTATGATTGCGATTTCTTCCTCTTTGGATTTTGTTCAATTTATGTGATTTATGCTTGTTTTTATTGCTTAATGCTTATGCTATCATTCATTAGCCTGTGTACCACCCAGAATAGCAATTAAACTAGATGGGTGGTATAAAAGCTCAATAAATCAATAAATAAGAGAAAAAAAGCTTAACCTCTACCTGGAACTTCCAGCTGCATTTCTAAGTTTTAAAAGGCACTTGGAGCCTATAATGGTTAAAAGTCTGTTCTCCCACTGCAGGTTTCCCCCAGGCACAAGCTCAGCGGGAGATTTTAAGTGTAAAGGTTCAATGACCCAGGAAAGTGACTTGCAAGGAGCCAACCAAGCTGATCTTATATATAACACTGTCATTTGAGGGAAGTGAAGGGGAGCATGCTGAGACCAAGGGAAAATAGCTGCACTGTGGTGAGGTTCCCTGCCCTTTTGCCTTTATGGACTGGCTGGTGGTGTGGCACTGGAGGGCAGGGGAAATGGTGGATGTGACACAAGCACTGGGCTGCATTAGACATTCTCCAAAACAGGCATCGGGGGGGGGGGGGGAGGAATAAGGGTTCAAAGCAAAGCATGCTCCTAACATACTGGCACCGTAGCACTTACAGCACTCTTTGGGCAATTTACAATTCAATTATAAATACAGTAATGTCTTGGTTCAAGAGCGTTTTGCAAGACAAGCAAATATTTATTCTGATTTTTGCATTGATCAACACACAACGTCTTGATATACAAGCACTGGAGCAAGTCACATGATCATAAGTGAGCCAAAGGGAGCTCCCCCTCCCTCCCCCTGCTGGATTGAAGGTGATTGTTTGGAACATTCTGTCTCAGACAACCCTCAAAAGCATAGAGGAACAGAGGTCTCCCTTGCACCAGCCAGGAATGTTTTGGAAGAGAGGAACGGAGGTTTCCCTTGCATCAGCTAGGAAAGTTTTCAAAAGAGAGTGTAGGTTTGGGTTTTATTTTTCTTTATATTTATATATATTTTATTTCATTTTCAACATCATTTCTTATTTTTCAAACCATTTCTAGTCATGGGGCAGCTAGTCAAGTGTGCATTTGGCTAAAAATTGCACTTTATTATTGTCACATTAAAAACACAGAGTAAAATCCAGTTGTTAGTCCCAAGCAGAGCAAATTCCACAGCTAGGTACCTACATCATGGTGTGGACGTGGACTTCTAGCCAACTTCTTTTCTTAGTTTTGGCATTTTGGGTGTACAGTATGTGGTCTATGGGACCACAGAATGAATCATCTGAGTTTCCATTATTTCTTATGGGAAACTTTGCTTTGATATAAGAGTGTTTGGGTTTACAAGCATATTTCCTGAATGGATTGTGCTTGTAAACCAAGGTATTACTGTACTACACCTTGCCCAACTCTCCAGCAAGCTGGGTATCTAGTCCACTTTCAAGTACTTTTATCAAACTGCATGGCCATGAATGGACCAGAAGCAAACATTTAGCAATGATTGGAGGACACCCGCATCATACGATGCATATTCCCAAACTAGGGTAGCCACAACTGGTGCAAACAGAGATCCATCATGCCAGGAATAGCCATGGATTTCAAACGGTTGTTGAAATCCATTTCCAGTTAGACTTAGTGCTCTTTGCTCTTTGACACGCAAAGCACAAAAACACACTGCAAGCACAGAAGAGCTAGTTGATTGTAAAGAATGACACAAACAACCCATCGACTGCTTCAGATTCTTGAACAAAGCCACACTCAGACCTGTTTTGTGCAATTCACACCACAACCTGGGTTGTGCGTTTTTTTTTGTCAAAGTGGTGTGAGTTGTACAAGGCTAGGGTGCCTCTTGCTGATGGAGGATCTCCGCTGAGAGCCCAATAAATGCTTCACCATCCTTTCCAAAGAGATGTATGTTGCAGCTCTTCATCTGCTGGTGATGAGCAAAGAATTATAGATAAAGCATAATAGCTCATCAAAGCATGGTTGGGAATGACATGAAGTTATCCCAGGTTCACCCAGACTTAGCTCATGATCATGCCAAGTGGAAGACAAGAATAGCAGACCCCAGCACTAAGTGGGACAAATTCTAAGAAAAAGAAGAAGTTAACCAAAGCATGCATGGCAGGGTTCCGCAGGTCTCCAGGATTAGATCAATATGTGTCATCATGGAGAACCTTCTCCTTTGCAGATCTATTTTTACACATAAGTCCATGTTCCTCCCACACATTATCCATGTCCTTGTTGAGACAACCTTCTGAATGCTTCAAAACTTTAGCTGCCAAAGTGGACGAACAGAATCAGATCTCTTGCTTTCAGGCTGGCCACATAAAGCTTTTCATCCAAACTCTCCACTGTTGGTTAATTTATCCAGAAGCCCCTGTTGCCTCCTCCTCTCCAGGAAGGAAAATGTTCAGAAACAGCCAAGGGCCATCCTTCCTTCCTTCGTGATAACCTTGAGTTTTGTCAAGGAGGAAGCTGGAGGCAGGCCAACGTGAAACCAATGTCCTTGGTTGAAGTTGGGTCCATCCCCTCGTTAAGACAGTTGGATACAGATTTCTGATATACACCCAAGCCATAGATGCTTTCCTCCTAGCGATTACACAGACAATTAGTAGTTAGAAATAAATAGACACTACAATCTGGAATCCCTCCACCTTATATTGCAAGAGATATTTAATGTACCTTGTACTTCCCAGATTTCAAAAATAATTTGGAACCACTCCATTTCACCAATAACTACACAATGAAGCACTAGTTCTCTGACACTTCTATGCTAACCAACACTTGGATGCTTTTCCACTTGGATGGTGGAGGAGATGCAGTGTTTTTATAGAATAAAAACATGGAATTGCGATTTGGAGTTTCATGGAAAAGAAATTACATTTATTCCCACCAATATCACAACATCTCTCCCCCCCTCCCCAAGAAAAATATTACCTTCGCATCTGTGATTTGACTGTAATCAACATTTATGCTCAATTATATGCTTGCAAGTTTGGAATACTATCAGAGTGTAAATATATCCCTGTCCAGCTAACAGGTTTCCCAGAAGTTTCTGCCCAGAAACTGCTCCATCTGGGACCAGAGAAGGCATGAGTTGGCTTTGATCTACTCTAGTTCTTCTCATGCTTTTAGGAGAACGGTCAGGACTACCGTCACCAGAACCTGAAAGCTTCCAGTATTATAACAAATGCAAATGTGATTTCATAAATACTATGAGCTTCCTTTCTGAATCAAATGTTCTCAACAGAGTCAACAATGAGGAAGAAAAACTCTTCTTCTTGTAGAATCGATTTAACCAGGCTTGAAAGCCAAGTGAGGCATACAAAGTTTGAAGAATACGAATTTTAAGGATAAAAGATTATGCACTTAACAGAGGCCAACCTCTCCACCACCCACGACCAGCTGAGAAGCTTGTGGTAGCTGCTTCTCCTGCTGCTGAGCTTTTAGAAACTCCTTTGTTCCTTGCTCAGAAGAATCATGGTCATGCTGCCTCTCTCTGTTTCATTCAACTCCCCAACTTGCTTTGACTCAAAAATCACCTGAGTTGACTTGGGTTGACCCAGCTTCGGGTTCCCAGATGTTCTTGGCCCAAAACTCCCAGAAGCCTTCACTCCTGGTTCTGATGGCCAGGATTTCTGGGAGTTGTAGTCCAAGAGGACACCAATGTTGAGAATTGCTGGACAAAAGCGATGCCGAGATGCTAGGGGTCAAAGCAAATCTACGCACATGGTTCTTTGCCTCTGTGTGACAGTCCTATGTATATCTCTGTACATAGAGTTTAATCATGAACAATATTGCTTGGCACAAGATGGGGAAATTGAGTCCCAGGGTTGAATCCAATCCCTCCCCAGGCTCTTCTTATAGACACTGTAATTTTGTGGTTCTTTATGCTGTGTACAGTATTTTTGCCTATTCAAAAAATACAAAATGCTAAGGCTTAGTTACAGGGGAAAAAGATTTCTAGGAAAGTGGGGTGGATGACGGCTCCAACATTTTGTCTAGGGCAGGCATATCCAAAGTCCGGCCCAGGGGCCAAATGCAGCCTGTTTTAAAACTTTGAGCAGCCCCTTGCTTCTTCTCCCTGCTGGCTCAGCCTGTCACTCATCCCCACCAGCCGTCTCCTCCCCATGTTGGCTGGAGACGTCAGCTTGCAGTTTTATGATCTGCCTGCCCTCCCTGCCTCTGTCCATCCCCTCAGACACTTGCCCTGCCTACCCTCCCCTGGCTCCGTGGCTGCAGAGTCCTCCCCGCCTCCTTGCGAGAGAAGACAGCACATTCGAGCAGTGGTGCATCTTGGGTGCACGTGAGCCAATCCCAAGCCGTCCAACGCTCCTGGGCCCTTGGACACCTTGAAACCTGAGCCACACCCTTTCTCCCCCCCCTTCAGGCTGAATGGTCAGCCCCCACACCTTTTCACCTCACCAAATCTGGCCCTCCTTTCAAATAGTTTGGACACCCCTGGTCTAGGGCCTTATCAGACACTGAAATTGCTTCTCAAGATTTTCCCTCTGATTCATTTGTGCTCTTGGATATTTAAAAAAAAGTCCTCTACTGTTAATTTATACATGCATGTTCTCTCTCTCTTTCACACACACACTACTACCATTAGGCCACCCTGTATTTGTTGTTATGTGCCATCAAGTCCCTTTCAAACTTACATTGACTCTATGAAGAAGTGAATTCCAGTATGTCCTGTAACTCACAGCCCTACATATCTCTCTCATACTCAACACTGTTTGTCTATATGAAGTCAATGCATTGCATATTCATCCATCAATCCATTGATCCATCAATCTACTGATCCACCGAACCATCCCTCCCTCCCTCCCTCCCTCCATTCATTTCTTCCTTTCCCCATTCACACCTTCACCAGCAAGGCCAGGGCTAACAACTTATACTTTATAGGTGTTGGGAAGGTTGTAAAGGTCAGACTTTCAAGCACCTTAGGCCACCGGCCACCTAATGAGCCTATTCAGGCCATTGTCCATCTTATGAGCCTATTTCAGACCAGGGTGGCATGACGTCAAAGTGAACTATAAAATGGAGGGCTAGCAACTAGCTTTCCTCAGAATGACAAAGCTGTTTGGATGAGCAGCAAAGTGTTGCAATCTCTCAAGAAAAGAAGTCCAGTTGACATGACTCAATTTCCAGATATGAATCAAAATCTTCACAGACATGTCCCACAATGCCACCTCAGTTTTTGCTCATATGATGATTTCTTTGCTAATAGTCTTAGAAGCTGAAATACCTATGAACATTCTATACCATGCCAGCAACCAAACCTGTAATTCCAAGCAGCTACACCCAGAGTTCTTATAGTCCAGTAATGCACATTATTTTTATTTGTTTATTTTCTGTCTTTAACCTTCATTTCTGCTTCTTTCCTGTTTGTTTGGCCGATTTTATCTCATTTTTGTGAGGATGAATAATAATAATAATAATAATAATAATAATAATAATAATAATAATAATAACAACAACAACAACAACAACAATAATAATAATAATAATAATAATAATAATAATAATAATAATAATAATAATAATAATAATAATAATAATAAACAACTTTATTTTTATATCGCCTTTCTCCCCAAAACCCCTCTCTTCCTGCAAATTCTTGAATTGCATGCTTTAATTTTGTTCTCGGAAACTATCCTAAGTGCCCTAAAGGTGATTCAAATCTGGTTTTGGCTTCTCAAAAAGAAAATATAGCAGTAGAGATTACTGGTATTTTGTATCTCTCCCCCCCCCCTGCTGCCTTTCTTTACAGGCAGGGGGGGGGGAATAATCTCCCAGGAGTCTTGTTTTTATTACTGCCTTTGGCAAAGCCCTGGGCTTTTTTTGTCTAAGATGAAAACAAGAGTGTCTGGTAAAATAGCCAATCGCTAGGGGAAGGCAGACAGAGAGATTTCAGAGTTGAAATAAGCATGGCTTTATTGACCTGCAAAGACAGCCAAGAAGGCCAGAAAAACTTCCAAAGCCTTGAACACCAGAGCTCCCAAAGATGGCTTTTTAATGACGACAACGTCGTCTTCCTTTTGCCTTCAATCTTTGCCAACATAAGGAACTTTTCCAAGGAGTCCTCTCTCCTCATGAGGTGGCGAAAGTACTGGCACCTCAGCTTCAAAATCTGTCCTTCCAGTAAACATTCGGGGTTGATTTCTTTCAGGATGGATAGGTTTGATCTCCTTGCAGTCCAGGGGACTCTCAAGACTCTCCTCCAGCAGCACAGCTCAAAAGCATCAATTCTGCGGCGATCAGCCTTCTTTATAGTCCAGCTTTCACTTCCATACATCACTACTGGAAAAACCATAGCTTTGACTATCCGTATGTTCCTTGAACCTCTGCCACTTCACTGTTCTTTCCTTCCTCCCCATTATCCTCATACCCTGAGACATTTCAGAAAGCAAGAGGCTATATATTTCGCTTTGATGCCACAATCAGAGAATTAGCCTCTTGTTTAGCTTCCCTTGATAAAGCCATGATATCATGCAGTCATAAGAACATTGGCCATGCTGGATCAGGCCAACGGCCCATCTAGTCCAGCTTCCTGTATCTCACAGTGGCCCCACCAGATGCGTTTGGGAGCGCATGAGACTAGATATCTGACTCCTGATACCACTCCCCTGCATCTGGCCCTTGAAGTACCCTGGTTTTAAGACTGGAGGTAACACATCCCCATCATGGTTTGTAACCTGGGATGGACTTTTCCTCCAGGAATCTGTCCAATCCCCTTTTGAAGGCATCCAGGCCAGATGCCACCACCACATCCTGTGGCAGGGAGTTTCATAGACTTACAACGCGCTGGGTGAAAAAATATTTTCTTTTGTCAGTTCTTACTCTCCCAGCCCTCAATTTGAGTGTATGTCCCCTAGTTCTGGTATTTTGGGAGAGGGAGAAGAGCTTCCCTCTATCCACTTTACTCATGCCCTGCATTATTTTGTACGTCTCAATCATATCCCCCCTCAGGCGCCTTTTTTCCACACTAAAGTGCCCCAAATGTTTTAGCCTTTCCTCATAAGGGAGGTGCCCCAGCCCAGTAATCATTTTAATCACTCTCTTTTGCACCTTTTCCCAGTACAGGAAAGTACTGTTGTAGGGAAGCTGTGCTTGGGGTGAGAAATTAATATTAAGAACTGCCTATTTCTTGACTTTGAAATGCTTTTTTTTCCAGACTGGCAGAATTTAGCATTTTAGTAGGAATGCTAGAAATGAATGGCTATTAAAAACGAATAAAGAACAAAAAAGATTGGGGAAAATAAAGCATATATGTTTCAGAGGTACAACGAGGCTACCTGACCCTTTTTAATTCTTGCATATTATCTGTCAAAAAGGGAATTCAGCATATATCACTGTGAAGGTACCTGCATTCTAAACATCCTTTCGTCCTTGACGTCTGGGAGAAGAGAGATACCAAAGGCCCTGAATGCTACCTAGTGGTGCACTAGGATCAAATGCTTCTTTGAAGAGATGGTACTTTCCTGACTTATCAGGTTGGAAATTTTAATTGTCCTCCTTTTGGCTGCTGCTGCTTTGCACACGGCACAGCATTCCATGCTGGCTAACACATTCTGGGGGTTGCATTTCAAACTTTGCTACTCTTGACTGGTCATGTTTATAGTATGTGGGTAGTAGGTATGAGATTCACAATGAAACGTTTAGGGAGGGAAGGATTTGCTAACTACACACCATTCCCTGGTGTGTGTGTGTGGGGGGAATACCCCAATGGTTTCTCAATGCTATTCTGCTCTTCAGGGAGGTGCCTTCGGTGTCTCCTACTGGGCCATCTGGAAATCACTTAAGAGACTTCGAAGGAAAGTAGAAATATCAAAGAACAGTCAAGTAAGAACTGCATGAGAGCTCAGTGGTTTGGATATACCTGGCTGGAAAATAGTACCTGTGAAAGGGATCTGGGAGTCTTGGTGGACCACAAATTGAACACGAGTGGCCAGGAAAGCCAATGCGATTCTTGGTTGCATCAACAGAACCATAGTGTCTAGATCAGGCATGCCCAAACTTCGGCCCTCCAGATGTTTTGGACCACAACTCCCATAGTCCTTTGCCATTGGAAATACAGGCATAGGATTCTGGGAGTTGTGGTCCAAAACATCAGGAGGGCCGGAGTTTGGGTATGCCTGGTCTAGATCAAGGGAAGGGATAGTATCACTGTATTCTGCTCTGGTCAGACCCCACCTGGAGTACTGTGTCCAGTTTTGTGCACCTCAATTTTAAAAAGTCAAATTGAAGAGAGAACAGGTTGTTTTGGATGGTTTCAAACTACAGGAAAAGAGATTCCATTTGAACATTAAGAAGAACTTCATGATGGTTAGAGCTGCTCGGCAGTGGAATAATATGCTGCCCCAAAGGAGGGTGGTGGAGTCTCCTTCTTTGGAGGTTTTAAAGCAGAGGCTGGATGGCCATCTGTCGGAAATGCTGTGATGGGGGTTCCTGCATGGCAGGGGGTTGGACTGGATGGCCCTTGAGGTCTCTTCTAAATTGATGATTTTATGATTCTATGACTTTGATGCCCCAATGTGTCTTTTGAAAGGAGCGTTTCAGTTCTATGATGATGTTAATAAAAATGGGGCTTCTTGGATCCATGACATATTTTCTGTGACTGTGAAGAAATGCAACCCTTGAAAATGTAATGTGCATATAATTCCTGTCACCCCATCACCTATACAACAAAAGAAGATCTAGGAAATGGCTAGTAATGTTGCAGTAACCATTTCTGGTCAAAAACAGCCTAATAATCTCAACTTTTTAAATTTTAAGTTTGTCTATATTTCATTTGTCCATATTTTAAGTTGTGCAACACTCAGGAAGGGAGGAAGGGAGGAAGGAAGGAAGGAAGGAAGGAAGGAAGGAAGGAAGGAAGGAAGGAAGGAAGGAAGGAAGGAAGGAAGGAAGGAAGGAAGGAGGGAGGGAGGGAGGGAGGCAGCAGGCAGGCAGGCAGGCAGGCAGGCAGATGATTCTCCACTCCAAGAGTTCTACTTGTCAAGCAGACACCACATAGGCACCTTCTGTATGTAATGTTCTTGTTGTTTTTCTTGTGACATCTCAAAAGGTACATGGATGTGTAGCGTAAAACTGAAGAAGACTGCTGAGAAGCAATGGCAACCTTGTACGTGTGTGAAGTTTGCTGACCATAACCAATGTAGGAAACAGTGGGTTTTTTTAATCTCATCACCGAAATATTTTTCAACCCCAGATCTTTCAATTTTTGCAACAGAAAAGGAGGGCGACCAAGATGATTGAGGGTCTGGAAGAAACGTCTTACGAGGAGCGGCTTAGGGAGCTGGGAATGTTTAACCTTACAAAAAGAAGTCTGAGAGGGGATATGATAGGTATGTTTAAACATTTGAACGGATGTCACATTGAAGAAGGGACTGGTTTTGTTTTCCATGGCTTTAGAGACTAGGACACGAGGAAATGGTTTCAAACTACAGGAAAAAGAGATTCCATCTGAACATTCGGAAGAACTTCATGATGGTTAGAGCTGTTCGGCAGTGGAATATGCTGCCACAAAGGAGGGTGGTGGAGTCTCCTTCTTTGGAGTTTTTAAAGCAGAGGCTTGTTGGCTATCTGTTGGGAGCACCATGATGGGGGTTCCTTTATAGCAGGGGGTTGGACTAGATGGCCCTTGAGGTCTCTTCCAACTCTATGATTCTATGACATCTGCTCTTCCAGAGCAGGGGGGTTGGGGGTGTCCACTGGCAGCAAGACCTGCCATTGGCCTCTGGAAACATGTTAGATCTGTGGTTCCCAACATTCGGGTCCCCAGATATTCTTCGGCCAACACCCACAAACAATTGATGCAGGAGGGTGGGAGAAAAGTGACCTCATTGTTCCACTTGCTGCCTATACTTGCCCCTAGACCGGCCTAAGTTTAGATGCTACAGTGCCCTCTGTTCTCCAGCCACTGAGGCAGAAGATCAGTTTGTAGGTCCATCGGTTTCAGAAACAACCTGACAAAACAGACGGATGGGTTGGTTCTGGTTCTGATGGAACTTTTCCCATCGGTACAACTTTCCTGATCTCTGTAGAAATTAAGGAGGAGGAAATCCCTTGCTCCCACAGGGAAAAGTGCAAGAACTCCCATTTTGGCCATAACCTTGCTTCAACGGAGCCTTGCAGAAGCATGCTGAATGCAACTAGCTATTGAAGCCAATGCCTATGCATGAAGACATTTACGCGAGTAGTCAAGCGCTTTCGTTGCCAACTCCGACACGCAGCTCATGAGAATGGCAGAGGAGGGCAGGTCTCTCCTTGACTTCCAAATATAGGCTGGGATTAGATTCCGTGAATCCAATTTTCTCAATCTCGGGGGGGGGGGGGGAGAAGGCTATTATATCTAGTGGTTATTAGAAACCAGTCAAAATGACCTCAACTCGATTTCCCCATGCAATCATTCCACAGTTAGGCCTTGAGCTCTTTCTTCTCTGGCTCGGCGTTAAATATTGCATGTAAAGAAATTCCAACCACCATAGTTTATTATTCTGAGAAAATTCTCTGCGTGAGAGACAGATGGAATCATTTCGTTTCTCTCCCGCTTCCCTTTGTTTGCAAAGTTGATTATGCCAACACTATGTCTCTAATACGAAGAAGAACTGGGACAGTGCATTGTTGTGAGACAGTTTTTTTTGCAAAAGAATAAAATAAAATAAAGGCAATAACTTTTCCAGAGTTGCTATTTAGAGAGTGCTTTAACTGGGCCACTTCCTTCGCCTCTCAGGGCACAAGGAGACCAAAGGCCCACGCGTAGTGGAAGGACATTTCACCTCGCCGATAATTGCTGCTCAGGCTGAATGACCCACCCTTTGGCTCATAAAGAATATTTGCTTTATTATATATTCTAAATTGGATTGGGTTGTCTTCTGAATAGTTCGGAGCGTTGGCTAGTTGCCTACGGAGCTGGAGACTGAGCGTTTGATTGCCCACTGTGTCTCTTGGAAGACGAGCCAGCCGTTATAGCCTTGGCGCAGGGGTTCAATGCCTGTCCTGCAGGTAAAACTGTGCTCACGACCTGGGGTTCGATCCCAGGTAGCAGGTTCATGGTGGACTCAGCCTTCCATCCTTCCCAGGTTGGTAAAATGAGTACCCAGCTTGCTGGGGGGGGGAGGCAATGTGTAGCCTGCATACTGTTATTAAAAACTGTAAACCACCCAGAGACAGCTTGAAGTGGTATGGGGCGGTATATAAGCAGAACACTTTTTTTGGACAAAGTGAGTCAGGGGAGGAGGAGTTGGAGGAGGAGGAGGAGGAGGAGGGGGAGGAGGAGGGGGAGAAGAAGAAGAAGAAGAAGAAGAAGAAGAAGAAGAAGAAGAAGAAGAAGAAGAAGAAGAAGAAGAACAACAACAACAACAACAACAACAACAACAACAACAACCCCATCACTCCAGAGGCTGGCTGGCTGGTGGTGGTGAGGTTGGCCAGCCTTGTCAGCAAGGAGAAAACAATAAATAAATAAAAAAAATTCCCTTCTCACTGCCAAAACTGCACTACCCAGTGTTTAGGGAGAATCGTGGGTGAAAGCTTTTGCCCTAGCTCTCCATCACCCCTGTCATTTGATGTCTCATCTGCTGAGCTATCCAACAGTTCTCTAGTTTCTCCTTTTAAGGCAATGGTACCCAAACGTGGGTCCTCAGCTGGTGGTAAAGGTCTTCTGAGAGTTTTAGACCATGAATGTCTGAAGGACCTAAGGTTGGGAACCACTGAGTTAAAGGTATGGGAGTTGAGTCATGACTTCGTTTCTTGTGAGACTGAAACATTTCGCTATCTTATCGTAGTAGCTTCATCAGTCTGAGAAAAGTTAATATGATGCTTCCAATTTATAGTTACCCTTGTTTTCATGCCACCATGGTCTGAATAGGCTTCTTAGGTGGAAACATGAAGAAGAAGAAGAAGAAGAAGAAGAAGAAGAAGAAGAAGAAGAAGAAGAAGAAGAAGAACAACAACAACAACAACAACAACAACAACAACAACAACAACAACAACAACAACAACAACAACAACAACAACAACAACAACAACAACAACGGAATGGGAAGCCATCTCTTAATACTCTGTGTCAGAGAGGACAGCAGGGATGATCAACAGACTGGAAACCAATCCCTATGAGGAAAGACTGAAAGAATTGGGTATGCTTAGCCTGGAGAAAAGTAGGCTGAGGAGAGATCAGATAGAACTTTTCAAATACAGTACTTGAAAGGTTGTCATACAGAGGAGGGGGAGGATCTGTTCTTGAATTTCCCAGAAACTGAAAACATGAAACATTACAGGGGCAAGTCTCATCTGTCAACACAATCATAGATTGCTCCAAGAAACGAAGCAAGTGCCCCAGCTTTGCGACACTAGAGTAGTGCTGTCAATGAAAGGACATTTTGAAGGTCAATAACTACAGCAGGCATGTCCAAACTTCGGCCCTCCAGATGTTTTGGACCACAACTCCCACAGTTCTTTGCCATTGGCAATCTAAGCTTAGAATCCTGGGAGTTGTGGTCCAAAATATCACGAGGGCTGAAGTTTGGAAATGCCTGAACTACAGGCTTCTAAGCTGTGGTGCTGGAGAAGACTCTTGAGGGTCCCCTGGACTGAATGTTGAAGCTTGATTCACAGTGTGGGGTAGTGGGTCGAGTAGCAGACTAGGACTCTGCAGAATTGGGTTTCTATTTATGCTCACCCATGGAGTTGCAAAGGCTGGATGACCATCTCTCAGGAGCACTGCAATGGGGGCTGGGGGTCCTGGATGGTTGGAATGGATGGCCCTTTAGGTCTTTTCCAACTCTATGAGTGTATAAAAGGCACTGGAGGAGCAGAATTGTTAAAACTATTCCTTAAATATCTCTCTTACCTTGAAAGCCCTATCGGGGTCGCTGTAAATCAGTTGATAGCACATAACACACACTAGTCTCCTTTATTTGGGCATAGAAACATAGAATAATTGAGTTGAAAGGGGCAACTGAACCCAACCTGCAGCTCAAGGCAGGACTCCAACTCAAAGCAGATCTGACAGAGGGTTTGTCCAATTTTCTATTGAATGTCTCCAGCACCGCAGCACACACCACCCATTGAGGCCACTGGCTCCATTGTCGCACTAATCTAACAGTTAAGAAGTCCCCACCCCACCCCCGATATTCAGCCAAAATCTGGCTTCCTGTAGCTTCAGCCTATTGTTATGAGTCCTACACTCTAGGATGATTGAGAACAAATCCTTGTCTGTAGGGCTACCTTTCAAGTATCTGAAAGACTGAATGATGTAGGACTTCCTGGGGAATCATGCATGGGCTTGCCTTGGAGCTAATTGTGTGTTATACGCACATTCAAATACACTATAATGGTTCTCGATGCAGAGAAAAACAACCCCATAAAACCTGCTTGATTAATATTGTACCGTGTGGATCCCCAGGGGAAGAAATGTGGTTGATCTTCTCTCCAAATCAGGCCTAGTTTTCATCTCTGCATTCCCTCTGGTTTTCTTCCCTGCTCAGAACTGGCTAACAACAGGCTGCTCTTCAGGCATTACATTCTCCTGTCTGTGCCGATATCATCACATTTCTTGCTGCCCTAATAATATTCCCACATCCATCGCAAAACAATTAGCTTAATCCAATTAGAGACTCAAGACTACATTTCTTAATCCAATCTTGTGCTTTATTGCACTACCCAGACTGCAGGGCTCACACTTGGTTTAAGCTCCACATGGAAACGGATATGCACAGTCAAATTTTCTCCCTCCTTTCCTGACTGCACTCAAGACTAGGGCAGGAGGAAATGAGGGAGGAATACCACATTTGCCCATCTGTAAGATGCTCCCATCTATAAGACGACCCCCACTTTTCCAATCATAAATTACAATTTTGCATCTGCATATAAGATGACCCTTGATTTTTCTCTGAACGAGGAGTTGATGGCCTCCAGGACCCAGGTGCAAACCCCTTGGCAGATTTCTTTATTAACCATGATGGACAAGAGTCAGGTTGTGTAGTGGCTGCACAGACAGATCCAAGCACCCTGTCCACATCCTCAGGTCACAACAACTGAAAGCTCCATCCTGATGATGCATGTCCTTGCACAGCTCCTGATTGGCCAGCACCAGGGAGAGGGAAGGATGATGCATCGAAGGCTTATTCCTGATTGGAATTTTGCCTGGCGTGAGATAGGTACAGCAAGGTAACGCAGTGGTTGATTTCGTTCCGGAGAGTGCGACTGCATTCCGAGCGCCAGCTGTGCTGGCGTGTTTCATTTCGGAACCAGCCCCCTCCCGAAACAAAACACCCATCTCTAGTGGCAAGTGAATGGAAAACATGTGATTTACCACTGGATGACGGACACTGCCCCCTTCATGAACATTCTCATCTAGAGACTTTTGAGCTGGTCAAAACAGGCAGGTTGAGCCACGATGGGCAGACGCAAATCGCAACCACATTGAAGGTTCTGCTTTGGTTCTGTGTTTGGGATCCACCCAGAAGAGAGTGCATGACTTCACTAGACACCCAAGATCCCACACTGAGGTTCCCCGTTGACTACTGACCTCAATCTTTTGGATGGTTTCTTCTCGCTCGCGGATGGCTTCGAGGTCCTCCTCGGTGATTTCGGAGAGCAGAGCGGGCTCCTGGTTCTCTTCAGACCACGATTGGTCCCCACCGTTGAATATCTTCTCATCGTCAGCCAGATTCGAAAAAGGAGTCTTTGGACTCGACTGAAACAGAGAAATGAGGCCAAACTTTAAAGTCACAGCGGGTTTTCTCAAAGAGGACCTGGCAATATAGGGGTGGGGGTATCAAAAAACCTAAAGATGGCCATGCGGATATGCTCTGCATAAATACAAGCCTGTTTTTCTTCTAAATTTGGGGAAAATTGTTGTTTTGCTTACAAGGTCTATTATGTCCTCCGAAGCATGTCCGGATTTGGGAAATTTTAGCTCATCAACATTTTCTACACCCTGATTTTAATTTCATCATCATCATCATCATCATCATCATCATCATCATGACCATAGGATATGCAAGAACTTAAATAAAAGAACAAGGCAGAGAGAAACATTAACATACGAGACAAAACTCTAAAGGACACTAGCAGTTTGGGCCTCAATTTGTTCAGCAGATCTACAATAATACCTTGGTGTATGAGCATAATTCATTACGGAGACATGCTTTCAAACCAAAATACTCTTACATCAAAGCAAATTTCCCCATAAGAAATACTCGAAACACAGATGATGCGTTCTGTGGCCCCACAGACTATATACTATACACACGCAATGCCAAAACTCACAAAAGAAGTTGGCTAGAAATCTACTTGCACACCATGGTTTAGGTACCTGGCTGCAGAATCTGCTCTTCTTGAGACTAGCAAGTGGGTTTTACTCTATGTTTTTAGTGTGACAATTAGAGATGGGCACGAAACAGAAAAAAATCAGTTTCGTTTTGTTTCGTTAATTGTTTAGGGAGGGGGTTTTATTTTGTACAAAATGTTTTTTTTTAAATAAAATTTGTTTTGTTTTTCATTTTTCGGTTTTGTGAAACTTTTGTTTTTGCTACCCCCAAGCAATGAGGATTTTATTCTATTCTATTCTTTTATTTTTATTTTATTCCTTTTATTTTATTCTTTTATTTTATTCTATTTTTTGCCACCCAAAGCCCCGCATGGCAGCTGATTGGCACTTGGGGCAGCAAAAAAAAAAAAAAAAAAAAAAAAATTAAACAGCCTGCGGTTTCTCCATCTGATCTGGCACGGAAAACTGAGGCTTTTTAAACAATTTTTTTATTTTGAAAATGGTCAGGTGGGCAGTTCAGTGCAAGAGCCCGAAACTGCCCAACCAACAATTTTCAGAGGGCTCCTGCTGAGCTGTCATTAGCTGGGCATCTTTAAAAATGCCCCAGTCAGCATTGGGGGGGGGATCCTCTTTCCTCCCTCCGCTTCGGAGGCCGCCTGAGATGGAACATTTCAGACAATCCCCACAATCCAAAAGGGAGGGAGAGAGAGACACAGCCATCATTGGATCACTTGTGGTCATGTGACCTTCTCCAGTGCTTGTGTTGCAAGACACTGCTTCTTGGTCAAGGCAAAATTTAGAAGAAATGTTTGCATGTCTTGCAAAACACTCTTAAACCCAGACACTTTTAAACCAAGGCATTTCTGTACCGAGATTCAAGCAAAGGATTTTAAAATTCCTTCTGACAACAACAGTAGCAACTGTATTCCCTCTGCCACATGTCATGTTCTAAAACATTCGGAAAAGCAGACAAAAGTTCATTCAAAATAAACAAATGTTTGGAAGACAGTGAACAGTTTAACGTTTTCAAATAGCGGAAGAAATTGATTAATCTTCTGCAGTTTAGACTTTACGGCTGAAAACTGGAATACTGATTAGAGCCATCTATCTGATATATGTTTGCTCTTCAAGTACAGCGGACCCTTGTATAACAAAAGGTTTGTATAACATAAAATCTGTACAATGTAAAAGATTCCAGAGATAGGGGAAATTTGCTTAACAGAATTGTCTTTGGGGTGAATCCGTACAACATAATTAGGGATTAGTCCGTTTCCAATGCATTCCTATGGGAAATTTGTATAAAGGAAAATTTGTTTAACATAATTTCATTTGGAACGAATTAATTACTTTATACAAGGTACCACTGTATATGGAAATAATGTAAGTCAAGATTGGAGATGGACATGAACAGCCACACTGGTGGTTTGTGCCAGTTTGGTTTTTAGCCAAACAGGTATTTGGTGCTTTGTAGACCTCTTTGTAGATCTCCTCTGGCAGGTACCCGCTCAGAGGCTTCCCTACCCAGCCTCGTCCAGGTACTGCTGCTAAGTGGGTGCCTGCTGGAGATGGCGGTCCTGGAAAGACCCCAACACCTGTTCAGCCAAAAAAAAAAAAAAAAGGAACAGGCTTTTAAGGCACATGAAAAAAACAGAATAGCCTGTTTCTACCTTGACCTCACGTTGGAGAAATAGAATCAGAACAAGACCAGGAAAGCCAATGCAATTCTTGGTTGCATCAACAGAACCATAGTGTCTAGATCAAGGGAAGTGATAGTACCACTCTATTCTGCTCTGGTCAGACCCCACCTGGAGTACTGTGTCCAGTTCTGTGCGCCTCAATTTAAAAAGGATGTTGACAACCTCGAGCGGGTGCAGAGGAGGGCGACCAGGGTGGTTGAAGGTCTGGAGGAAATGTCTTATGAGGAACGGCTTAGGGAACTGGGAATGTTTAGCCTCTCTAAAAGAAGGCTGAAGGAGGATATGATAGCTATGTTTAAATATTTGAAAGGATGTCATATTGAAGAGGGAACAGGTTTGTTTTCCATGGCTTCAGAGACTAGGACTCGGGGCAATGGTTTCAAACTACAGGAAAAGAGATTCCATTTGAACATTAGGAAGAACTTCATGATAGAGCTGTTCGGCAATGGAATAAGCTGCCATGGAGGGTGGTGGAGTCTCCTTCTTTGGAGGTTTTTAAGCAGACCCTGGATGGCCATCTGTCAGAAATACTGTGATGGGGGTTCCTGCATGGCAGGGGGTTGGACTAGATGGCCCTTGAGGTCGCTCTTCCAACTCTATGATTCTATGATTCTATGAAAGTGCTGTCAAAATCTAGAGGGTGATCAGTAGGCAAATAATTGGGGGAAACACCTGGCTTGATTCACTTTCTTTTGAGACAAGATTTTGGAGGAACACCCAGCGCTAGCAGACGAAACACTGAGCTGGACTGCAGTGTTGCTGGCCCAACATTACAGTGTAGTCAAGGCTACCAAAATATTTTTATTAAATATTTTTTATCCCCTTTCCTGGCGGCTTCTCAAATTTGGTAGTACATCTTACTGCCCAAACTGAGCAGCGGCTTTTGGGTTTGGCAGGGAGGGGGGACTCTGGAGGCTTTCCAAGCAGCCTTGCCCCCCCCAATAGTTCAAGTTGATCCTTAAACCCTCAAGTAGATGGAACCATGGCTGAACTGAGAATAATCCCGATTTACAGTGGCAGCTGTTGTTTCACCAGCTCCGCTCGGTGAGTGACAAGTGGAGCTCGGCGATGCTACAAAACCGCCTGCGTTCTCAGCTACCACACACCCGTCCTTCTCCTTCACGACACCCGAACATGACAAAGCTGTCAGCGTACATCAAACAGAAGGACAACACTTCTCACAGGCTGAGATGTGAAGCCTGATTCGAGCGCAGGAGACAGGCGCCACAATGAGTTCTTAGATCATACCGGTACATATTCCTGGCACAGCTGCCTGGGCAAAGGACCTCCTCCCAGTAAGATAAAATAGCAGATTTTAGCAGGCTGTTTCCCTCCAGGGACTGAATTAACTCTTCTTTCCCCACTCATCACCCAATAGTGGATAATTAATAATAATAATAATAATAATAATAATAATAATAATAATAATAATAATAATAATAATAATAATAATAATAATAATAATAATAATAATAATACATTGGTACCTTGTATAAAGGAATTAATTTGTTCCAAATGAAATTATGTTCAGCAAATTTTCCTTTATACAAAATTCCCATAGGAATGCATTGAAAATGGAGTAATCCCATTTTTGATGTTGTACGGATTCTCCCCATAGGCAATTATGTGAAGCAAATTTCCCCTATCTCCGGATGTTTTTTATGCTCTACAGATTTTATGTTTTATACAAACTTTTTGTTACACAAGGGCCCACTGTAGTAGTAGTAGTAGTAGTAGTAGTAGTAGTAGTAGTAGTAGTAGTAGTAGTAGTAGTAGTAGTAGTAATAATAATAATAATAATAATAATAATAATAATAATAATAATAATAATAATAATAATAATAATAATGTGTCATGGCAGGGGGCTTAACTGCTCCAGTAGGTCCAACCTTACCAGAGAGGTCTCAACTGAGGAACAGAACTAAGCACACCCAACAACCCATGAATCATGGTGAAATATAATATAAAGAAGCCTATACTGGCTCGGTCATCACCCGGGTTAACAAGGACCGCGATGGATGTTGATGAACCTGGACATCCGTCAATAAATAGGCTACGGATCACAGGTCCCATTGCTGAGCAACCAGGGCATGGGCCTGTAGAATTACTGGGAGTTGAACAATCTCAGAAGCGGCAGAAATATACTTTACCAGAGAATCGGACAATCATGAAATGCTATTATAGAGCAGAACCTGAAAAACGAGGCTACCAAAAAAGGGATGCATTAATTATCGAAACAAGAATATCTGAACTCCAAGATAACTGAATCATGATTAGCTGACCAGCAAAGATATATTATCAGAAACAAGGTGTTTAGTATGTTGAACTAGAAGAAATACAGAGTTGTTCTGAAATTGGGGGTCAACAGATTATACAAATAAGAGGAGAAAATAGATTAATAACATCTGGGGACACCAAACAGTCTGAAGTTGAATAAAATGTGGATGTTGTGCAAAACTTTGAACCACAGGAATGTTGAATTAGGATTGGCCCACCAGCAGAGCTCACTATTAGGTAGCAAGAATTGAAGAATAAAATACTGACACATGCTGCATTAAATGAAGAGAGGGGAAGGCTCCCGATTTTGTAGATTTTGCAGGATGTCCTTGAATACTTCTTGAAAAAGTGTCATTTTTAACATCCTTCAAGAGGATGGGACGGGGCCATGACAAAGAAGGCATGTATTCAAGTAAATATTTACTTTTCCTCTCTCATTTTAGCAATGGAAAGAACTGAGAAGCAAAGGGCTACTGTCACTTTGTAGTAGCATTTGGCCTTGTGGGAGACTTTATGCTGCCTTTGCTGACAATTTTTTTTTTACCCAGCGTGTTGTCAGTCTGTGGAACTCTCTGCCACAGGAGGTGGTGATGGCATCTGGCCTGGATGCCTTCAAAAGGGGATTGGACAGATTCCTGGAGGAAAAGTCCATCCCAGGTTACAAACCATGAGGGAGATGTGTAATCTCCTGGCTTAAAACCGGGGTACTTCAAGGGCCAGATGCAGGGGAGTGGTATCAGGAGAAAGATATTTAGTCTTGTGCGCTTCCAGAGGCATTTGGTGGGGCCACTGTGAGATGCAGGAAGCTGGACTAGATGGGCCTTTGGCCTGATCCAGCAGGGCTCTTCTTATGTTCTTATGTTCTTATGACTTTCAGAGCCTGCTCACAACATGTATTTGGTTTAATCTGGCTGGTGCTCATGAGGTCCTTCTCTTCAGTGCAATCTATTTTAACTCTTATTCCTTGACAATAGAAGACAGAACAAAGGTCTATTTTGCATCTCAAAAAAGATTGCATGCCCTTGCCCTGTGCCAGAAAGACATGGGCCAGCTCTTAAAGGGGAAGGATGGTCCATTTTCATGTAGAAACACAAGTGGGTGAAGTCTTCCACCTCCGTTTTGCTGAACAGTGCTATCAAGGAACCATTAACCATCATCAAATGCCAGTGTGGACAGGCTCTCAGTAAGCATTGGATAGCATCCCTCGGGACTGCTTATGGGCCAAACTAAAAGCTTCCTCTATAGACCAGGAAATAAAAAGGGATTCCACAGGAGCCCTGGGATCTTTCGCAGGAGAGGGGAATTGAAAATGGTATATTTAAAAAATATACCATGCCTGATGACAGCATCAGACTTTTGCAGAAGAACTTACAGGTACAGATTGTGGGTAGAGCAGGCAGGGTGTCCTATCACCAAAGGTTGGGTAAGTCTATGGTTCAAGTCAGAATCCCAGGGAAGTTCACTGAAAACCACTCGGTGGCCTACCAGCAGGTCCTAAATTCTTCTTGCCCTGCTTACGATATTTCATCTCCCACTGTTCCTAAGCTTGAGACGGTTATTCAGGACTTGAAATGGGCACGGACCGCTGGTTCTAAAGGAGGCAGGGTAGGGAAGCCAGCTCGCAGCTTCTCTGAATGTGTACCCACCAGAGGAGGCAAGGCAGAGAAATTCATGTTTGGCCAAAAAAAAAAAACAACAACCAAAAAACAACAACAACTGAACTACACAAACCACCAGACTAGCTGTTGTGTTCAAGTATTTTCTAAACTATTTCGGTTCACTTGAATTCAAAGTAAAGGGTTTCTTATAGCACCAAAAGCATGCCAGAAAAAGACACAGTGAACAGTTCCCTGGAAAATATTGTCAAGGCATCTTGTCTATTGTTAAGGTGGTCGACAGCAAATAGTCTGCTGCGGAAAACAAAAACAAAAACACAAAATGAAACACCAAAACCCATTAACAGTATCCTTGGAATTTCTCAGCTTCTAGGAAAAGGGGAACATATTAATACCATCACAGCCAGAGATGATCTGAATGTGTTGTTCGCAAGACTGAGCCAACGATGCCAGAATAACTGTGTCCTGACAATATTTTCTTCACAGCTTTGCATATCACACTTCCTTGTCGATCATCGCCCTCACCCTCTGCAGAATTTCCCCCAGCAGAAACTCAGTGGGGCTTAACGACGAATGAGAATGGAAAGAGGGAACAACATGCATCGGACAGCTGTCGGCAGCGCGATGGCTTGTTGACGGCCCAAGTGTGGTTGCTGCTGAGGCTGCCTTATAAAGCGGACCCCGGTAAACAAGGTGTGGTCCTTGTTGACTCCTTTTTAATTTAAGAAGATGTTGACTTGAAAAACTACTAAGCTTCACCTCCCGAGCTGTGAGACAGCCGAAAGAGCTGCTGCCTGGTTTCATTAGCTGGGATAATCCCACTCCAAGCAGGCTTTCTGGAAAAAAGAACGCACTCAGCCGTCGCCGGGAGATTCCAAGTTACAACTCGCCGAACAGAAGCCCAAAGCAATTATGGTTGGAACATGCAGCCTGGGACCCTGAATGCTTTTCGGGATGTGAGAGACACAGTGTGATTACCATTTTGCATTACCTTTCACGCAGAAAAGGGGTGGTTGATAATTGCAACTTGTTGATATGTGGCTTCTGAGAAGAGTAGCCAGTTATGCCTGCCTCAGCGTTTCCACCTCTGCCATGACCCAAGTTGATGCATTGAGATGGAACAGCAAGATAAGAACATAAGAACATAAGAACATAAGAAGAGCCATGCTGGATCAGGCCAAAGTCCCATCTAGTCCAGCTTCCTTTATCTCACAGTGGCCCCACCAGATGCGTTTGGGAGCGCATGAGACTAGATATCTGTCTCCTGATACCACTCCCCTGCATCTGGCCCTTGAAGTACCCTGGTTTAAAGCCTGGAGATTACACATCTCCATCATGGTTTGTAACCTGTGATGGACGTTTCCTCCAGGAATCTGTCCAATCCCCTTTTGAAGGCATCCAGGCCAGATGCCATCACCACCTCCTGTGGCAGGGAGTTCCATAGACTAACAACGCGCTGGGTGAAAAAATATTTTCTTTTGTCTGTTCTTACTCTCCCAGCCCTCAATTTGAGTGTATGTCCCCTAGTTCTGGTATTTTGTGAGAGGGAGAAGAGCTTCCCTCTATCCACTTTACTCATGCCCTGCATTATTTTGTACGTCTCAATCATATCCCCCCTCAGGCGCCTTTTTTGCAAGATCACCTTGCAATTTATTGTACGGCCTTACAGAAGAATAACCAAATTCAATGTATTCTCGAAGGCTTTCATGGCCCGGATCTGATAGTTGTTGTGAGTTTTTCAGGCTGTTTGGCTGTGCTCTGGAAACACGGCCAAACAGCCCGAAAAACTCACAACAAATATAATAATCACATTCTTTTGTCTCAAGCCAATGCCCTAGCAAGAACCCAATGCCGTAGCAAAAGGGTTTTGAAAGCCTGCAAGATTGTTTTAGCAAGGGAACAAAATAAGGGGCCCTCCCACATGTGAAGTCAGCATAAAAATGGCTGAAATCCTGTTGCCATAGCTACACCTGAGGAAGAGTGATGACATTAGTAGCAAGAGAGATTATTTTTATAACGAAAGGCCTTTCTCTTGAGGTTTTTCTGATTTGAGGGTAACACCTTTCATGGTGTGTAAGCCACTGGAGCTGTGGGACTGGAGAAAGAAGTCATTCATTACCAAAAACTGCTGTCATTGGATTACATGTCCAGCAGGAGAGATTTTGGGTAATGAAAGAATTCCTGCTCCCATCCCAATGCTTTCACAGATTCCATCCAACGGAAGCAATTATTTGCAAGGCAGGAAAGCTGAAGAAGAGAAGGGAGAAATATCTCCTTGCAATAAATAAATAAATAAATAAATAAATAAATAAATAAATAAATAAATAAATATTCCCCTGCTGGTGATTTCATCACTTTCCCTAAGCATAGCTATGCCAACAGGATTTCAGTTGAATTACGGTATTTTTCCTTAACGCCGATCCACAGCAAGTCTAGAAGGATTAGGTGATTGCTCAAAGAGATGTCAACAACCCAGGCCAGTGCTCCCAATTCTTAAAAGCAGTAGCTATCACAATGTTGTGCAGTTTTGTACTGTTTGCAGAGCTCTTGCTTGAGAGGGACAGAATGGTCTCAGCCACTTAGAAAGAAAGAAAGAAAGAAAGAAAGAAAGAAAGAAAGAAAGAAAGAAAGAAAGAAAGAAAGAAAGAAAGAAAGAAAGAAAGAAAGATACTAATATAAGAAATATACTCATATATTGCTTCATAGCACTTAAAACACTCTCTGGGCAGTTGACAAGTTGATTATTCAGGCTACACACTGCCCCCACCCCCAGCAAATTGTGTACTCATTTTACCGACCTCAGAAGGATGGAAGGCTGAGTCAACCTTGAGCCAGCTACTTGGGATTGAACGCCAGGTTGTGAGCACCATTGTGAACACCAGTTTAACCACTATGCCACGAGGCTCCTGCACATGATGATGGTATTTTTAACACCCAGCATCTGAGGCTTGGAAGGGGGGGGGGGGAAACACCTAGCATTCTAAAACCAGGGAATCCACTTGCCCACCCAAAAAGGAGGATAAGATGTGATTAAATCTAAGTCAAGATCCAACAACTGGTTCACTCCTCCACTTCCTTCCTTGCTGCTTCTTTTTTTCCACAAGAGTGTAAGGCAGCTTCCGTGTACTTCTGGAAGCTGCCTTCCACTTTTGCTTGTTAACTTCACAGCCGAGATGGTGACTTTCACTTTTCTTTGACTCCCCTCTTGCCGCTGCCTGCATGTCTTCGGTCACTAGCACTGGCCATTCATGGCTCACAGATCTAACTGCCTTATTAAGTACCAAGTACCAGAGGAGAGGAGACAGAACTTGCTAATGGCAAATATGGTGAAGTCCTGAGATAAGAAGAGAGGTTTTTATAGTGCCCGTTCCCTTTGATAACCAAGTCATGCTACAGTATATCTCCAGTCAATCTAAAGCTACTAGGGAACACTCAAGTTTGCTGTCTGCCAAACCAGTCTCCATGTAATTAGTCCTAAGTGGGATCAGCATCAGTCCACAATGCAAACAACAACAACAACAACAACAACAACAATGACGATGATGATGATGATGATGATGATGTAAGGCATTTGCCAATGCTTGCCAGCAATAAACATTTCTGATCTTCTGGAAGGATGTAAATGCAAATAAGCCCATATATTCATTTATTTATTTATAATATTTTTACCCCACTTTTCCCAAAAGGACCTAAGGCAGCTTGCGTTATTAAGAAGACAAGATTCCGCAGCTAAAAACAGCAAGTATACAAATGTTTTAAAAAAAGAATAAAGCAAGTTAAACATGGTAAATAAAATCAATACTAAAAACGCACTTAACAACAGAGCACAAGAATCCATTTTTAAAAAATCATCTGAGACCCACCAGTTATTCAGAGAAACCCTGCCTGAAGAGGAGAGTATTTGCCTGCTTGCGGAAGGGTAGCAAAGATGGGGCCAGCCAGGTTTCCAGTGGGAGGGAGTTCCAGAGACTAGAACCATTGTTAAAATATGGGAACTAATGTATGCACGCTGGTTTCAAAACCACTGCACCTTATTTTAGATACTCTGACAGAAGGTCATAATTTTAAAAAAAAATCTGGAAAAGCTACTTGTGTGCCTTGCCTATCTGAATTCTCTTCAGAGGAGGAAGGTGATCTGCCTGGGTCAAAGGAACCTGGGGCAGAAGGGAGCAGAACCTTCTCAAAAGCTCAAAAGAGAACATAAGAACACAAGAACATAAGAACAGTCCTGCTGGAACAGGCCACAGCCCATCCAGCCCAGCATTCTGTCTCACACAGCGACTCACCATTTGCTTCAGGGTATTCCCAAGCAGTTGTCTTCACCTGCTTATGATTCCCCACAAATGGCACTGAGAGATATGCTGCCTATCTTTCCAACCCAGAGGTTGTCCTTAGGCATCCAGAATGATAGGCATGGATACCCTCATTTTCTTAAAACTGTCAAGGCTGACAGCTGTCACCACTTCTTCTGGCAGGGAGTTCCACAGACCAGTAATCCTCAACTAGGTGAAAAAGTACTTTTTCTTATTTGTTTGAGGTTTAGCACCCAACAGTTTCATGGAGTGCCCCCTAGTTCTAGTTTTGTGCGATAGGGAAAACAGTGCTTCCTTATCTACTCTGTGCACACCATGTATGATTTTATAAATTTCAATCAGGTCACCTCTAAGGCGCCATTGTTCAAGAGTGAAGAGGCCCAGGCGTTGCAGCCTCAGATGGTAAAGAAGGTATTCCAGTCCCCGAATCATTCTGGTTACCCTCCTCTGCACATTTTCCATGTCCATCATATCCTTCTGGATGTGTGGTGGCCAGAACTGTACTCAACACTCCAGATCGGGCCTCATCATAAATTTATAAAGTGGACCATCACGTCAGGAGATGCATGGATTCCAGCAGAGGTATGGGCTATTTGTTTTTACAGCAGAAATACAAACAGTGCTTTCAAGGCAAACAAGCACCTAGAAACTAATTGAAAAGAGCTGAATGCCTGAGACAGGTGCATGAATGTTGTTTTCATATCTAGCCTGAGCGCTGGAGACAACAGCCTTCACTAATCCGTGACTGATGCTGTTTCTGTCTCCCTCGATTCGTTTTGGCCTCCCGGCACCCTGGCACTGACTGACAACTGCGCTTCTGCCGCCTGCCTGTTTGACAGTGCGAACAGTTTCCTGGTCAAGGTTTGATACCTCATATGTTTAAGAGCATTAGAACTAGAGAAGGGCATGGAGCAGAATAGTGGTGGGTTTTTTTTTAATTTGTAATTTCTCAAGATTGACGAAGCACAAAAAACATAATTTGCATTTTTTTTCCTGATGCGTCAATTTGTTGATTCATTTCCCCCCTTAAAATGATACAAACCACCACCACCCCAGCATCACCTAGAGCAGTGATGGTGAACCTTTTAGAGACCGAGTGCCCAAGCTGCAATTCAAAACCCACTAAATTTTTTTTTTGCAATGTGCCAATACAGCCATTTAACCTGAATACAGGTGGCTGTGAAGGGGCGATGTCGGGTGCCCACAGAAAGGGCTCCGAGTGCCACCTTTGGAACCCGTGCCATAGGTTTGCCATCACTGACCTAGAGAGACGACTACTGCAGGGCGGTTTTCCCAGACTCTCCTCTACAAGACCTACAAGTTTAGTTAAGTTTGGGTTCACAATGGCCCCGGGCACACAACTGTTTTGGTGGTGTGTTTGCTGAAAATGACTGTGCAGCAAAAGATCGTGCCTCCACTCCAAGGTGCAGCATTTTGGCACCCCAGTCGACCCTGTCCCCTGAAGCGTTCTTTAATCTCATCATCCTGTACCACCACTTGGGGTCCGATCAAATTACTCCTCTTAGTGATGAACAGTTTTTACTACAGCAATTGCAGTGTGACCAATAAAAATTTTGCACCATTTCAGCCCCCCCTTCTGCTGTCCTATTTTAATAATCAATTGCTGGCATTTCAGTAACTGAGCACTTCTACAAGCTGCAAATTACCTGGTACAGTGACCAATGGGAAGGGCGCGTTGCCGAGGAAGTGAGAGGCCGCGCCGAGCATCTTCAGTTTGGAAGCCGAAAGGGTCGTGAGAGTTTGGAAAAAAAATATAAAATAAAAAAAAAAAAAACCCGAGTCAAAGGAGTTACTATAAAGGGCGCTCTGGTACTAGGGATACACTGCCACGTTCTGAAACGATCAAACTTTCGCATGAACTTTTTACTACAGCAATTGCAGTAAATAAAAAATTTGCAAAGCCGACATGCCGGTATTTCGACAAGCAAATTACCACTGACCAATGGGAGAAGAGAGAGAGAGAGGAGAGAGAGGTACTAGGGAGAGAGCAGAGAGAGAGAGAGAGAGAGAGAGAGAGAGAGAGAGAGAGACAGACAGACAGACAGACAGACAGACAGATAGATAGATAGATAGATAGATAGATAGATAGATAGATATGTGATCATTACCGAGAAAAGCAGATCAATAAACAGGGGAAAAGATGCGCATTTGGCACAGAAAGAAGTAGAATACACCCCTGCCGTCGGGGTGTTAACTGCGCACCAAACATAACGTGATCGCCCGCGATTTTAGTACGCATCAAAATATGATGCGCAGTTAATAGCCGTGTGACCAAGATGTTTGCTTCGCAAAGAGCACCCCCCCAGACACCTAGAGACACCAAAATTGCAGAGATTCTTCTCCCAAATTTCTTCTACAATCCCTGCAAGTCTAGTGATGATTGGATGTCAGACATCAGAGTTATACACCCACTCTGGTTCTAGAAAAGTGGCTTTTAGCAACTGGCTTAGGGAAACCCATTCTCAAAACTTGGAGGGACTGTAAAAGAGAATCTGAGGAAACTTCTCTGGAAGTTTGGTGTTTCCTGGTGCCTGGGGTGAATTTTCTGATGGGGGGTTGTTTCAGGCTGCATAGCTTAGACATCAAAAACCCAGTCTTCCCAAAACATGGAGGGTCTTTAGACAAGAGTCAGTGGAAGCCTTCCTGCCATTTTTGTGTCTCTAAGTGCCTGGGGGGGGGGGTTGCCCATTTTATAGCCTAACATATTGATGAATCAAAAATTGCTAAGGTCACATTTTCCAGGGTTTATTGATTCATACAAATACAAATGAGTTTTTAAAATGAAATTTAAAATTTGTTTTAAAATGCATGTCCATTCCTTCCTTCCCCTACTCCTTCCAGCCTGGCAGGTCTTTTTGTTCCTTCCTTCCTTTTTTTTTAAAAAAGAGAGCAACTTTAGTTAACCAGAAGATACCCTGATTAAAACAAGGACACCTGTCAAGAACAAGAGAAATTGTGCCACCTGAGGTTAACTTTGTAAAGCATGCAACCTAAAAATGTCCCCCTGGTGAATATTTCACCATATCTTAAGCAATTACAAGTACTGAGTCCTATGTTGTTTTATCACACCCCAGTCCCATTTAGGGGATTGCTCCTGTCCTTTCAGAGAATTATGCCCTCATAATTCTGAAAGCTCCACCATGTTCCACCCACCAGCAAATTACAAGGAACATTCTACCTCTCTTTGCTACATGGTGGAAAATGAGTCCACTTGGAAGCTTTATGGCTCTATCTCTGGAAACCAACAAAGCAATCACAGCTTCACAGACCTGGGATTCAGAACATAAGAATACAAGAAGAGCCCTGCTGCATAAGGCCAAAGGCCCATCTAGTCCAGCTTCCTGTATCTCACAGTAGCCCCACCAAATGCCTCTGGAAGCAGACGAGACTAGATCTCTGTCTCTTGATCCCACTCCCCTGCATCTGGCCCTTGAAGTACCCCGGTTTTAAGCCTGGAGATTACATATCTCCATCATGGTTTGTAACCTGGGATGGACTTTTCCTCCAGGAATCTGTCCAATCCCCTTTTGAAGGCATCCAGGCCAGATGCCATCACCACATCCTGTGGCAGGGAGTTCCATAGACTAACAACGCGCTGGGTGAAAAAATATTTTCTTTTGTCAGTTCTTACTCTCCCAGCCCTCAATTTGAGTGTATGTCCCCTAGTTCTGGTATTTTCGGAGAGGGAGAAGAGCTTCCCTCTATCCACTTGACTCATGTCCTGTATTATTTTGTACGTCTCAATCATATCCCCCCTCAGGCGCCTTTTTTCCAGACTAAAGAGCCCCAAATGTTTTAGCCTTTCCTCATAAGGGAGGTTCCCCAGCCCAGTAATCATTTTAGTTGCTTTCTTCTGCACCTTTTCCAGTTGTAATGTAATGCCCTTCCCTGTTTCATTAAGAAACAGATATGCTGTCTCGCTCTCACACACCTAACACAGCAGCCTTCAAAAAGTTGAACAGGTTTATCTCTGGATTCTCAGTCCTCCAGGTGAGTTCATCCAGAAATTTAATGATGGCAACTGGACTTCTTTTCTTGTTAGATCAAAATGTTTTGCTACTCATCCACGTTTCCATCAGTCTGAGGAAAGTTTGATAGGAGACCTCCCGTTTATCTCCCACCCTTCACCCTGGTCTGAATAGGCTTGCTAGATGGACCACGGCCCAGGGTCTGTGGAAGTCACACCTCTGCAGCCCTTCCCACACCAATTAACTAAGAGCCCTTAGCAGTGGCTTTCCCGGTTGAGGTGTCAATAGTTCTGATTTGTCTGGGGAATCGATGAAAGGGCAGCATGATAAATGGGAGACAGATTGTATCTAAATCCTCCAGCCATACATAGAATAGGAGGGCGGACCAGCACAAGAGGGGCAACACCTCTAAAACATCAGTGTACTTCCATTTGAAGGACAAAGGACACTCCTTCAAAGATGAGCATGCATACATATTGGACAGAGAAAATAGGGGTTTCCAGAGAGGGGTCAGGGAATTCATTCAAGTATGTATAGAAAATCCCTCTCTCAACAAGTGTGGAAAAATAACATTAGTCCTATGTTGAAGGGATCAAACTGCAGTTGACATTGCTCGCAACCTGAGCTCAACCCTCACACTAGATAGGTACCCAACTCAAGGTGGACTCAGCCTTCCATATTTCCAAGGTTGGTAAAACGAATAAATATTTTACCAGTGCAAGGTTGTTGTATAAGTGTTCCTTGCCTTTGAGAATACATTGTTCCTTGTGTAATTGAATGGTAAACCGTCCAGAGAGTGCTTTAGCACTATGGGATGATGTATAGGTCAAAATGCAAGCAACAATATTACCTATCCCATAATCTCTTCTGCTGGCCTGTATCTTCCTTAGATAGTGTGTGTGTGTTGTGTCGTTACAGTCGTGACCAACTCTTTGTGACTCCATGTCCATGGAGTTTTCTTGGCAGGAGTACTGGAGTAGCTTGCCAGTTCCTACTCCAGGCGCCTACAGCACCTGGTATTTCCTGGTGGTCTCCCATCCAAGTACTAACCAGGGCCGACCCTGCTTACCTTCCGAAATCAAGCGGGATCGGATGTGCTTAGGGCATCTAGGCAGCACTTCCTTAGATAGTAGCTCAGTCTAATTCCCTACTGGAGCAGGAAACCCACAGTTAAAGTCTCCGTGCTAAACGGCTGAATAACTTCCGTTCATAAACGTCCAATGAGGAGACCTCATCAGTCTCAAAAGCAGAATATTTCACTGTTCAAGCAGCAGTTATTACCAGATCCTCCTTCCTCCACCATTTTTAAAGAGAGTCAGCAGCTGCACAAACATCTCATTGCAACCGTTCCCCCTCTCCCTTTCAGATTCCAAATCAGGAAAATGCCATTTCCTTGGGATTAGGGTTAGATCTGGCAACCGGGGCGTGTGTCTTTGTGATGTTGTGGGGGGTAGAGCTTTGTGATGTCACAGAAAATGGGCAGGTAAGGCTCAAATGGGACCAATGGCTGGCGGAGAAGAGGATGACAGGAGCTCAGGGTTAAGACGTGTTGTATAGTTTTGATTTTCTGACATAATTCCTTTTGGCAATGCAGTAGACGTACAGGGGACAATAACTTCAGGTTCCATAAATAGCCCCCCTTTTCCCGCATTAACTGGCACTTAAAGTCTCAACAACTGACTCTAAAACGTTTGTCGGAGAAAGAATAAAGACATTTCTTTTTTGCCTGAAATTACAGATTTTTCAAAAATAATTTTACTATTTTCAAAGCATGTTCAGAGCAAGTAAATCAGCAGACGCCAGTGGTCTCCATTATATCTCACATATTTTTATGTTATATTTCTATACTGCACATTTACATAGCAATCAACTGAACAGATCAACAGAAAACAAACAACTGACACCAACCCAGGAAAGAGAGGGGGGGAGTGCTGAGCAGAGAGGCAGGGCTGTTTCTGAAAGCAAATGCTAGAAGGAACTATTGGTTATGGCTGGAATTTTAAATATTTTCTTTTAGTGATGAAGGCTGCCTTGTGTCCTTTTTAAGGAGAAAAATGGTATAAACTGCTTTGAATAATTAAATAAATTTGAGGACTTGATCTGGATAATTTATTATTATACCAGAATAAATATTTTGATAAACAACTCCTTTGGCAGAGGGTGCGAATTCTCAACTAAAATTAATTCTGTAGCCATCCTTTGTCCCCTTCTCAGCAAATCTATTACAGCTGTCAGGAGCCACGGTGCAACACTGAGATGCACTTTCTGACTTTGAAAAATGTGCCCTGCGTTTAATTCATATTGATTATCCTGCTTAGAAGTTGCCCAGCAGTCGAGCTGCCTGCAATCTAAGCGCTCTCCAGAGGAACATTGAAATGAGGACTTTATTTGTTGGCATTAGGGGCTCTGAGGATAATTTAAAACCATAATTGCCGTATATTTCATAGACACAACATTATTAAAGTGACCTTATTCCCCACCTGGGCGGTCTTTGCTCTGAACCTCGGCCGGGATGGCGTTTCTTACGTGTGTCCTGCGAGAGATAAACTTTGAAGACCAGTTGTCTCTAAAAGCAAAACACTGTCTGGCTATCGACGCTTAAACATTTCTGTCCTTTGCTTTTGGACATCTCGACTGATATCATGGCACCAACAGTGCAAATAAATTACCCATTCTTCATGTCTATTGTCACCTTGAAGGTATTTATCGAGTGCAATCTTCCCCCCCCCCCGCCCAACCCTCTTTCCTAAGGCTAAGTAATTTTAGCACTTCATCTCAGCGTCTCGTGTCCCCAATCTCTGCCTTTAGTGTTGTTGTTGTTTTGCTCCTCCATTTTGAGCATCCATTATTTTTATGTCCTTCCTGAACTGACAGTCAGGTATTTAAGAACCATATTACGCCATGGCACCAGGAAGGAAGAATACGTACGGACGACTCTTCCTTTCCTAATTATCTTAACCGATGATCGTCCCTTCAGGTTGCTGGAAGGTAATCTTGGTTTTCACTCCAGGTAGCCTCCAACGCACCCACAGTGCCAATAAATAAGTTATGAAACGTGGTTCTATGAAGACCCTGGATAGCAAATGGAACAGGGTTTTTTTTGTGTGTGTTTTGTGTTTTGAAGGAAAGGGATGAGAGGATGGAATGGAAATCAGATGTAATCAGACACAGAGGAAAACAGAATCAGTGTTCGTGTTCCAAAGAAGACAGGTTATTAGACTGAAGGTCTTCTTAAAAATCAGAACAAAATAAAAGCTTTGGAAATTTGAACAATTAAAACTACATTTTTTTAATCAAAAGCCAAAGAGAAGGTGTCAGTGAAAACTCTCTAGGGAGGTATCCACAAATGTAGTTTTTAAAGACCCATTTGGCATGGACAATGATAACATAGAATACAGTATTACGCATTGTGCTGGAAATTCATATCCAATGTACAAGGACTTAACAAGTCTTCCAAGGTAATGTGAGATACGCTAGGGACCACTTATCCATGGGATCTTCTGATTTACTTGTCCATGTCCTTAAAACATTTAAAATACTGTATTATAAGAATAAGCCTAGAAAGTCAAATTTCTAACGATGACGTTACCAGAACTGGCCACATGGAAGATCATGATATGCATAGCACTAGCTATGATCTGCAGAGTGGGTTTGAAATTGATTCTCCGCAGATATGGTGGTCCTACTGTATTTCAGGAGGGTTTAATCATTACTATGCAAATATCCATGAATTTTCTGAGTCTCTCTTGCTAAATTGTGAGTGGCACCATAAAGACTGACAGGTATAATCCAGTGTGAGCTTTCATGGATTATCAACCATGACTCCCACAACTGGGAGCCCTGTATGATGATCTTTGCTGGGAGAGAGACAGGGGGAGTGTGACCATGTTGATACTCCTGGACCTCTCGGCAGCTTTCAACACCATTGACCGTGGTGTCCTTCTGGATAGGCTGGCCAGGTTGGGAGTTGGAGGCACTGTCTTGCAGTGGTTCCACTACTTCCTGGCTGACCGTGGCCAGAAGGTGATGCTGGGTTTAGTAGCTCTGCCCCATGGCGTTTATGTCATGGGGTTCCACAGGGCTCAATACTATCTCCCATGCTGTTTAACATCTATATGGAACCTCTGGGAGAGGTCATCAGGAGGTTTGGGCTGAGGAGTCAGCAATACGCTGACGATACTCATCTCTACCTCTCATTTTCCACCAATCCAGGTGAGGCAGTTTCTGTTTTGAACTCGTGTCTAGACCAGATAATGGACTCTGGATGAGGGTTAATAAAATGAAACTCAATCCAGAAAAGACGGAAGTGCTGTTATTGGGTGCTTCGTCAGACAGGCTAGAGGGCCACTTCCCTGTCCTGAATGGGGTTGCACTCCCCTAAGAGACAGGGTCCGCAGCTTGGGGGTGCTCCTGGACCCCGGTCTAACTCTGGAAGCCCAGGTGGACTCGGTGGCCAGGGGCGCCTTTCTCCAGCTGCGGAATATATATCAGCTGCGCCCCTACCTGGATGAACGGAGCCTCATGACAGTTACGCATGCACTGGTAACATCCCGTATTGATTACTGCAATGTGCTTTACGTGAGGCTGCCTTTGAAGATGGTCTGGAGATTGCAACTGGTTCAGAATCGTGCTGTGTGCCTGATGAGTGGTAGGGCCGCCAACGAACACATCACACCGATTCTGTATAACCTTCATTGGTTACCAGTTGCTGCCCGAGCCCAATTCAAAGTGCTTGTTTTGACATATAAAGCCCTAAACGGCTTAGGACCTAGATACCTGAAGGACCGCCTCCTTCCATATGAACCTAACCAGCAATTAAGATCTAGTCAGGGAGCCCTCCTGAAAGAGCCCTCCTTCAAGGAGGTGAAAGGGATGGCTTGCAGGTATAGGGCCTTTTCAGCAACTGCCCCCAGACTATGGAACACCCTCCCAAGTGAGACCCGCCTGGCGCCAACGTTGATAACATTTTGGAGCCAGGTAAAAACCTTCCTGTTCCAGAAGTTTTTTAACTGATGATTGTGGTTCCTGATGGCAATTTTAGTGTTGTGTTTTTAATGTATTGTATTTATTGTATTTACGTGTTATTATTGCTCTAATTTGATTGTAATTTTGATGTTTTGATTGTCTATTTTGATTGATTGTGAGCCACCCAGAGACCTTTGGGTAGTGGGTGGCATACAAGCTAAACAAACAAACAAACAAACAAATAAATAAATAAATAAATAAATAAATATGATGGACAATGGCCTGAGTAGGCTCGTTAGGTGGACAATAGTCTCAATAGGCTCATTAGGTGGACAATGCCCCACCTTTACAACCCTCCCAACACCCATAAAGTACTAGTCGTGAGCCATGGCCTTGTTGGTAGAGATGTGAATTATTCTTGATTTCTCTGAGGATTGTTGAAATGGCTGCTTGATAATTAGCAGACAGCCTGAGCGCCCCCTCCCCACCAGTTGAGATAGGGGATTTCAAATAAAATGGAGGACTCACAACTAGCTTTCCTCAGACTGACAAAGCTGTTTGGATGAGCAGCGAAACTTTTCAATCTCTCAAGAAAAGAAGTCCAATTGCCATGACTCAACTTCCAGATAAACTTGCCTGGGTGACTGAGAATCTTCACAGACATCCAGAAACAAAACGGAAACCAGTGCAGATGGACAAGAACTGGATACATCCTGGAAACCAGTCGGTTGAGACCACTTGGCCAAGCTTGATTGCTACATCGTGCACCATCTAGAATATATGTTTAATAGAGATATGATCTAGAGATATGTTTAATAGTATGATCCATACAGTGACCAACAAAGGGTGTTTATACACGACCCCTAAGCTGCGCTGCAAATGGCTCCCAGCTCCGGAGCTTAAAAATGTTTACCCACCAGCTCCGGAGTTTGCAGACAATTAAGTGCGACCCTGCCCACTTTAGCGTGACCCAGCACACTTTTCTTGTACCTTCTCTCTGGAGGTGAAAAATATTTGATGCGGATAAGAGTGCCAGGCTCTCCTGGCTTGTCTGTTGTTTTTTTGCCTCCCGCCCCTTTAAGAGCCCCTTGAGAAGGAACCAGGAAGTAACGGGGCTCGTGGCAACTTCGACCGGCACCGGCAGGTTAGTAGACACTTCTTTTGTCCTTTTTTTCCCTCCCTCCCCTCACGCCGACAGGAGCAGGAAGTGCTGAGGGGTGGGGACGCAAGAACAGAAACGAACCCCCAAGATCTCTGGTCCGAATTTAAGGGACCAGCGGATCTTAGGGGTCGTGTGAAAAGGCCCAAAGAAGATAACACTCTTCTGAAATACCAGATAGCTATAGTTATGCAGGGAAGCACAATTCCAAGTGCTGGTTCTAACCAATGAAGCTTGGGCTCCAGCTATCACAAAGACTGTGGATCCCATGATGAGACAGCCTGGGTGTTAACATCATCAGTGGAGGACTTTTTCTCCATCCCATCACTTTCTGTGTCTGAGGAGGACATGGGAGAGGGCTTCCTTTGTAGCTGCTCCTAGGCTTTGGAACGCCTTCCCACAGCAGGCCAGGCTGGCCCTGTTTTTGCTGCCCTTCCATGAGCAGTTAGTCCTCTCAAGGACTGGCTGCCTGAATGTAGTTTTCAACGTGGATGATTGTTAGGCCTTTTGTACACGACCCCTAAACTCCGTCGCAAATGGCTCCCAGCTCCGGAGCTTAAAATTGTTTCCCCACCAGCTCCGGAGTTTATAGATAATTAAGTGCGACCATGCCCACTTAAGCGTGTCCCAGCGCACGTTTCAGGTACCTGCTCTCTGGAGGTGAAAATTCCTGATGCGGATATAACGTAGTGACCGCCCGGCTCTCCTTGCTTCTGTTTGTTCTTTTTTTGCCCCCCGCCCCTTTAAGAGATCTGAATGCAGTGCCGGGAGCAAAGCGAGATGGCAGAATGGAGGTGAGCGGCATTCTTTTCTTCCTTTTTTTCTCCCTCCCCTCACGCAGCCAGCAGCCAGGGGTGCGGAGGGAGTGGGAACGCAGGAACAGCGACAAACCCCTAAGATCTCTGGTCCGAATTTAAGTGGCCAGCGGATCTTAGGGGTCGTGTGAAAAGGCCCTAAGATGCTGCCAAATTGAGAAAAGGAGACTGAGGGGCAACCTGACAGCACTTTTCAAATATATGAAGGGCTGTCCTAGAGAGGAGAGGCAGGATCTGTTCTCGAACATCCCAGAGTGTAGCACATGCAACAATGGGAACAAGTTATGAGAAGCCAGCTTTCAGTTGACTATCAGGAGAAAACTTCCTAACTGTTAGAGCAGCATGACAATGGCACCAATTACCTGAAGAGGTGGTGAGTGCTCCAAAACTGGAGGCATTCTCGAGATATTTGGACAACCGTCTGGCAGATATTTTTTTGTTATGTATTCCTACATGGAGCGGAGGGTTGGACCTGATGGTCTTGAAGGCCCCTTCCAACTTCCATATTCTATATTTTTATGTTACTGTTTTCAATGTGTTTCAGTGTTGCTTATGTTTCTTTGTATGGTATTTGCCTGATCTTTTAAAAAAGTATTTGATACTCAATTTTATTTTGCTTTAATGTTGCATTTTAAAGATACAACTGCCCTTCCTGCCTCTGACAAGACTTCTGCCATGGTTGCAACCCCATTTACAGTAGCCATGAATCTTAAGAACATCTAAAAGTTACATCTTGGTAAAGCACATATTTTACCATTTTGGGACCTGCTTTGAAGAGTTATTTAAAATTGAAAACTTGCAATGTTCCTTGCTTTTTATTTTTAATAGTGGCCTATAAAGGTATCGCCTATAACATATTTTTGCAATTGTGCTTTGTGATGGCCACGTGGCTCAACCAGATGTACACCAGCTTGGGTCCTTTTTGAGAAGAAAGAAAGAAAGAAAGAAAGAAAGAAAGAAAGAAAGAAAGAAAGAAAGAAAGAAAGAAAGAAAGAAAGAAAGAAAGAAAGAAAGAAAGAAAGAAAGAAAGAAAGAAAGAAAGAAAGAAAGAAAGTGCAAATATGTTTTGTTGCATTTCTGCTCCATATTTCCTCCACTGGACGCAACTTGGTGTACAGGGTACTTTTCCACACACCTTATCATTGCAGCTACCCTAAGAGGCAGGACAGATGGAGTGCGACTGGCCTGAGGAGAACCGGAGGGTTCCAGGTTTCACGAAGAATCTGTATCTGTATCTTCAGAATCCTTGTTCAATACTCTTAATTATTCCACCACACAAGAGTCTCTGGTGTGGTATGACTGCACTGAAGGAGAAGGCCACGAGGTATGACCACTTACTCAAGATAAAATATACCAATATTTTAAGTACCACAGGATCCTTTGCAGCTTGCCCTATGCTGATACAGAGGGTGTAGTGACAAGCTCACTCCGTTCTTTCTTTCTTTCTTTCTTTCTTTCTTTCTTTCTTTCTTTTTCTTTCTTTCTTTCTTTCGTTCTTTCTTTCATTCATAGAATCATAGAGTTGGAAGACACCTCAAGGGCCATCCAGTCCAACCCCCTGCCATGCAGGAACCCTCATCACAATATTTCTGACAGGTGGCCATTCAGCCTCTGCTTAAAAACCTCCAAAGGAGGAGACTCCACCACCCTTTGGGGCACCATATTCCACTGCCGAAGAGCTCTAACCGTCATGAAGTTCTTCCTCATGTTCAAATGGAATCTCTTTTCCTGTAGTTTGAAACCATTGCCCCGAGTTCTAGTCCCTGAAGCCATGGAAAACAAACCTGTCCCCTCTTCAATATGACATCCTTTCAAATATTTAAACATAGCTATCATATCGCCCCTCAGCCTTCTTTTTGAAAGGCTAAACATTCCCAGTTACCTAAGCTGTTCCTCATAAGACATTTCCTCCAGACCTTCAACCATCCTGGTCACTCTCCTCCGGACCCATTAAGGTTTTAACATCCTTTTTAAATTGTGGTGCACAGAACTGGACACAGTACTCCAGATGGCAGAATAGAGTGGTACTATCACTTCCCTTCATCTAGACACTATGCTTTATCTGATGCAACCAAGAATCACATTGGCTTTCCTGGCCGCCACATCACACTGCTGACTCATGTTCAATTTGTGGTCCACCAAGACTCCCAGATCCCTTTCACAGGTACTATCTTCCAGCCAAGTATCCCCCATCTTATATTTGTGCAATTCATTCTTTTTACCTAGATGCAGCACCCTACATTTCCCCTGTTGAAATCCATTCCGTTAGCTTTGGCTCAGCACTCTAATCTGTCAAGGTCCTTTTGGATTTTCATCCTATCCTCTAGGGAATTAGCAACCCCCCCCCCCCCCAAAATTCGGTATCATCTGCAAATTTAATTAGCATACTCTCTATTCCTTCCTCCAAGTCATTAATAAAGATATTGAACAGCACTGGACCCAGAACAGAACCCCGGGGCACCCCACTGGTCACGTCTCTCCAAGCTGAAGAGAGGCCATTTATGATCGCCCTTTGGGTGCGATCAGTCAACCGATTACAAATCCACCCAACAGTAGCACTATCTATCCCACTTTCTACATCTATCCCAGTTTCTGTTGAAACCCATTCCGTTATCTTTGGCTCAGCACTCTAATCTGTCAAGGTCTTTTTATATATTCATCCTATCCTCTGGGGAATTAGCAACCCCTCCCAACCCCTCCCCCTTTCTTTCTTTCTTTCTTTCTTTCTTTCTTTCTTTCTTTCTTTCTTTCTTTCTTTCTTTCTTTCTTTCTTTCTTTCTTTCTTTCTTTCTTTCCAATAATGTTTCCCAGCTATCATCGCCAACTCAGAAAATGGAACCACAGCCCACGGATCTGCCTTTCCAGAGGGTCATCCTGACGTGAGAACCCTCCCAAGATGTCACTTAGACATGGCTGTTTAACAAAAACACTGCAGTTGTAAGGGAGCAAGGGGCGAGTGACAGTTGGCCAGCTTTTAAAATCCCAGGGCATCAAAACCTTTGATGGATTCCTCCTGTCTCTGCTCATCATTTCCGGGTGGTGACCTGGACATCAGAGTGCCTGGCCAATTCCTCTAATGTGCAGTTAAAGGCTACTAATGGAAGTGGTAATTGATTATTTGATGGATGGCCAAGAGGCTCCTCTTTAAGCCAAGAGGAAAGCTATTTTATTCTCCAGTTAACCCAGGGCAGACTGCGTGTGTGAATTATCTCTCTCGGTGAATGGAGATATTATCCTTCTAATAAACATTTCATTCCTAAACAGATTTGGTAGGAGGAGAGAAGAAAAATGTCACCCAGAATGCCACAGCCTCCAAGCCGACTTTAATTGCTTTTTAAATGCTCGTTTGATGGCCCTGACTTCTCAGTAAAGTGGCACAGAGCTATGATATGAGATCCAGATTCATTCATAAACTTAAAATATTTTTTGTAAATACATGTTTTATTGCACCCATCAACTCCAGGAGTAGCATGCTGAGATCCGTGGCAGAGTTTTGAAACTCTAGTGAATTGCTCTACCTGCGCAGCAGAAATGCAGGGATTCGTAGAAGAGAACTAGATTCAAGTACCCCAGTTAAGTCCACTCCTTTTTATTTGTTTATTTGTTTATGGAGCTCTTATACTGCCCATCTAGCAAGACTGCTTTTCCTATCAGCTGGCATTTGCAGTTTCAACAGCTGACTGCGAAGTAAACAGGATTAAGAACAAAAGATTTCACTTACAACTGAACAGATCTATAGCAGGCTGAATGAAAATGGAGGACTGAGTTTCAGCAACCTGCCTCAACTAATGGCCAGCCAGCAGGTTGAAGAGAGAGAAAGGGCCAAGCCGAGAGGTGGGGCACTTGAAAGACATAGTGTGACTGGAAAAGGTGCAAAAGAGAACGACTGGGCTGGGGGACCTCTCTTATGAGGAAAGGCTAAAAAAATTGGCGCTCTTTAGTCTGGAAAAAAAGGTGCCTGAGAGAGAACATGATTGAGATGTACAAAACAATGCAGGGCATGAGTCAAGTGGATAGAGGGACACTCTTCTCCCTCTCACAAAATACCAGAACTAGGGGACATGCACTCAAACTGAGGGCTGGGAGAGTGAGAAAAGACAAAAGAAAATGTTTTTTTCACCCAGCGTGTTGTTAGTCTGTGGAACTTCCTGCCACAGGATGTGGTGATAGCATCTGGCCTGGATGCCTTCAAAAGGGGATTGGACAGATTCCTGGAGGGAAAGTCAATCGCAGGTTACAAACCATGAGGGAGATGTGTAATCTCCAGGCTTAAGACCAGGTTACTTCAAAAGCCAGATGCGGGGGAGTGGTATCAGGAGGCATCTGGTGGGGCCACTGTGAGATACAGGAAGCTGGACTAGATGGGCTTTTGGCCTGATCCAGCATGGCTCTTCTTATGTTCTTATGTTAAACCGGGGCAGGAGGGAATAATGGTTGAGTGCTGGGTAGGTTGACCACTACCCCAGCCCAGAGAGATCCCCTCCCACCAAAACTCACTAGAGGCGGAATGCGAAGTTGCAGTAACTCCAACGAGAGCTCCGAAGATCAGATATTGCTCCTTTCTCATCAGAGCTTGTCAAAGCTCCTAATGTACCCGCATGCACCCATAGGCCTGACATCTTTCTTGGAGAAGCTGTTTAGACGGTTACTTCACGTCCATTCTTGTCCCGGGAGGAAGTTTGTTCCGTGTTGATGTTGTTCACGGTCATGTGGTCTTCTTGCAGTTCTGTCCCTGGTCCTGTGTACGCACAGGCATGATGGATGATACCGGCATGACTCTTACCGCACGTCCTTGTTCTGTGATGAGATGTGAAATTCCATGCCTTTGTTCTCCGTTTTTTCCCCCGTCCGACCTTCCGTTTTTCGATGTTTTGATTCTCCGAAGCCTTGCCTTCAATGCGTTACAGAGCTAAGTTTAAGGCATTCATCTTTTAATCTCTCTGCACTGCGTTGCTGACTCCATAGGGAATGTACTGGCGAATGGCACTTCGCACTCCTGCCACAAGATGGTGAATGGCATGTTGCGTGACGAGCCTTACCTCACGGCCACTCGTCTCGGAACGAGAAGTGTGACAAACATATTCCCGAGGCCAGGGAGGGGAATCTCTCATCCCGCTTAAATCGCAGTTCAGGGGGCATGGTTGGGACGAACTCCCCTCGTCCCGCAATGGACGTGCGGTTAAATTACTTTGTACCGGTCCCAAGCGGGACCACAAACAGCAATGAGATGGATGTGAAGTTATCAGCCTTAGAGTGTAAGGCTCCCTTCTCACAGCATCTCCCTCTTCTCTAATCAACTTGCATCGAGCTGATGGCTACCAAAATCATCACTAATAATGAATCACCAAGGATCGCCTGCCTGCTATTTCCAATTCGTGTCTCGGCTTCAGGTTTAATATGCTGAAAGCTCCTCTAATTTTTCTTTTCTCCGTCTTCTTCTTCTTCTCTCCAACACCACCCCCACACTTTTTCGTTAAAATAAATGATAATGAACAAAATACATAATGCTCTTCTATTATTCCTGATCTTGTACGCATCCCCTTGGGCATCCCAATATCCTTATCTCTGTTCCCTGGCTGTTCAGCCAGCATATTTACATTATTAAGCTTTTGCACAGAGCAAGGGGGAGGGGGAGAGAGAGGCATCATTATGTCAGCAAGAGGAATTGAAACATTAATAGTTTGGTTATGGGCAGAAACGCACGAGATTGCTTTGTAAGCGGTTAGAAGAAAAAGAGAGGGAACATATGTCACAGAAATGCTTTAATTGTTCTTGGTCTTGGAATCTTATCTCGAGCAGAGCCCCGTGCAGAAGACGCGGCAGGAGTTTAAGAAATTAGGGAGGAAAAAGGAGGAGGGATCTGAAAATAGAGCTGTAATGAAGAACGGGGGTGGGGGGAGGAATGCAAACCATGGAGTGATTCAGAAAATTATTTATAGTGAGTCGTTTCTTAGGAGGCACCTGCAGCTGAAGTTATGTTGAAACCCATATGGATATTTTTTTACACCCCCGTCCATGTTGGGTTGGGTGTCCTTTGACGCTTGATCCGCAGCCTAACCCTCAAACCTTGAGAGTTCCCCATCCACTTTCCAGATATTGTATAGTAGCATCGCTGTATGATTATTTTTATTATTAATTATTATTAATTTCTCCGATGGCAACATCTGCTCGCACAAGGCATACGTTATTAAACGTAATGAAAGTTAATGAATAAATGCTAAGTTCTTAAACTTAATGAAAACAAATTCTACCAAACATTGAGACACTCTGTATTTTAGAAAGAGAGGGCAAATACCACAGTTGTTGTTGTTGTTGTTGTTGTTGTTGTTGTTGTTGTTGTTGTTGCTGCTGCTGCTGCTGATGATGATGATGATGATGTTTGTTTGTTTTCATTTGATTTGATTTGTTTTTTTTGTACCAACAAACACACAAAGGCTATTCGTTTTGCATTTGCAACAGTGTTTGGAAAAGCAGTTGTTTTTGAGTAAACCTCTTATATTTTGCATTACAAATCTCATAATTTGTGTAACATTTTGCTTTACAATTCTCATTATTTGCATAAAAATTAGCATTACAAAACTGGACATTTGCAAAATGCAACCTGACCAGCAGGAAACCAATAACTTTTCTTTGCCACACCAGGATTTTTTTTTGCCTATACTCAAGCACACATATCCACAGATGCCTTCATTACTTTCCAGGCAAAACCATGACTAAGTGTTTTAAAAATGGACAGAAATTCTTGTTGTCTTTCCCTACGGGATTTTTTTAATACTTCCCTCTTGGCTACAAGAACAAAGGAAACCAAAACCAGAACCGTACTGATCAAGTATGCTGCCTTAATTGAAATCATGCAAATAGCCAAGCTGAAGGGCCACTAGATTTAAAAAAATAACCACTTTTATCCCTCCTTGAAGATCAGTGGCATGAGATGAATCGTATCCAGGGGTGATCCAGGAAATTACCAACCAGTCAATTTGACATGTGTCCCAGGTAAAGTGATGGAAACCATCCTAAAAGATAAAATTAATAGGCATATAGAAGAGAAGGCGCTGCTGAAGGAGAGCCAGCATGGCTTTGGCAAGGGCAAATATGTTGGAATTCTTTGAGAGTGTCAACAAGCATGCGGATAAGGGAGATCCAGTTGACATTGTTTATCTGGACTTTCAGAAGACTTTTGACAAGGTCACACACCAAAGGCTCTTGAATAAACATGCCAGTCATGGAATCAAGGAACAGGTCTTGTCCTGTATCAGAAACTGGCTAAAGGAAAGGAAACAGAGGGTAGCACTAAAGGGACACTTCTCCAAGTGGAGAGTGGTAAAGAGTAGAATTCCCCAAGGTTCACTACTGGGACCCCTGCTTTTCAACCTCTTCATGAATGATCTAGGAGTCAATAGCAAGTTAGCCAAATTTGCCAACAACACTAAATTATACAGGGTAGTAAAAACTGAGAGAGATTTTGAGGAGCTCCAGAGGGATCCCTTGACTCTGGAGGAGAGGGCAAAGCACTGGCAAATGAGCTTCAACATTAGCATGAGCAGAGTGATGCACATTGGGACAAAAAATACCCTAATACATTTATAAACTGATGGGGTCTGAAATCTCTGCAACAAACCAGGAAAGTGACCCTGGTGTCCTGGTGGATAGCTCAATGAAGGTGTCAACCCAGTGTGCTGCCGCAGTGAAAAGCAAACTCAATGCTACGGATCATTAGGAAGGGTATGGAAAATAAGTTAGCAAGTGTCATTTTGCCTCTTTATAAATCTATGATGAGGCCCCATCTGGAGTATTGTGTACAGTTCTGGTCACCATACCTCCAGAAAGATATTATGGAAATGGAAAAAGTGCAGAGGAGGGCAACCAGAATGATTAGGGTACTCTAATACCTTCCTTACCATCTGCAGCTGTAGTTACCTGTAACACTTGTGCCATGTTTGTCATCTTGACAAAGCGTACAGAGAACTACACTTGCTGCAAATGCAAGCTGGTTGCACTATTAGAAGAGAAGGTCCAGCAGCTAGAGGCTGAAAAAAGTGGTGTAATATGTCCGCAAATTCAACCAAATTGCTTTAAAAGGAGGTGCAGGAACCAATGTAAAAAACCCACCCACCCCCCAGTGGTCGTCCCAAGAAAAAACGACACAGCAGCCAAAAATGGGTGTGGCAAGGGGGCTGTTCAAAACAGCGACTGGGAAAGTGGGCAGTGATTTTTAAGGCGGTTTGTCTTTAAGGAAAAGGCGTTTCAAATCTAAAGCGCAGTAGGGGTCTAACATAAAGGGCCCATCTTATGTGTGATTTCTGCCTTGTGACAATCACAACTCGGCAACATTTCAGAAATCAAATGGCAAGACCATCAAGTTGGAAGGAACTCAGGGGGTCCCTTAGTCGTGGCAATGCTTCCCATGTAAAAACAAAATGTTAACTGAACACACATACATACGAAAATAGAGAGAGAAGGAGTTTAAAACCAACATTTTTATCCTCTTTATCCTTCCCTTGGCTGCAATTAATTGGAATGCAAAGGCTGTCAGGGAAGTTCCCAGGAGAACAGAGAACTTTACCCCTGGTGAGACTGTAGATTAATAAGTTAAATGGTGATTAAAGCAGTATCTATGTAGATTTAAATCTGTGTGGTGAATGTTTCCCAAGGGGAGATGCTTTGAGAGTTTGAAAGGAAGCAGTGAAGCATGAGAAAGGAATAGTAAGAAGAAGGTGTCCTGAGCAACCTTTTAAAAAAATTATAATCCACTTGAAGATCTTTAAAAGCAAATGGAGTTGGGTATCTCAGCACACTGGTGGTACCAGAGCACAACATTCTGGACAGCCACTTTTATGCGTCCCATATGTAAGTAGAGGGAATCCCAGATCCCTGAGACACTCCACTGGCTAATGGTCCTCCAGTACCACTACCATTCATTTAGGCAGTTACTTCACGTCCTTCTTTGTTCCATGACTAGTTTTGTACCATGACAGCGTTGGTCACGATCACGTGGTTTTGCCCCCGTTTCAGTGTTCCCATGGTCGTGATAACTTGTCTAGTGACAAGTGTTACCTCACGGTCTTGTACTGTGAGAAACAATGAATTTGTCTATCTTCCTTTTTCCTTTTCTTGCGCGGGCGCGGGGGGGGGGGTTAAAAATTATTTCTCAATATTTCATTTCCGAAAAGTCAAAATAATAATAAAATCTGGACCCAGTTTTCTGAGAGAAATGGATGTTTTGTTCCGTGACAGTCATTACTACATGGTGTCTTCTCTCAGAACAGAAAGCAGGAACAAAGAGTGACAAGGGAAAAACCCTACCCCAGCACCAGGTACAGGATTGTCTTGCTTAGCACCCCTTCCGGGGGTGTGGTCGAGACAAATTTCAGTAGTTTGTACCGCTCCTAAGCGCAACACTAACAGAGACAAAACGGACGTGAAGTAACCACCCTAAGTGACCTCACACAAGGGAAGATCATAGAAGCTGATTCCTTTTCTCATCAGTTCACCGGTTCTCACTTAAACACACAGGAATGGTCAGGGCTGTTTTTCCAAGGAGTGAAAATGGTGGTGAGCAGAAGAGGGTATCTGGTAGACCATCTTGGCTGCTGCCATTAGTGTTGTCAACATTCGGGCTGCCCTCCGCTACGTAAAGGTTGGAATCCTTTTTCCTGCTGGCGACACAGGCACAATATTGTGCACCAATACTGGGCCAATGCCTGGCTTCTTGAACTGAGTACAGAAGTGCATATCCCACATTCATAAACCAGATGGTTTTTGATGAAATGGATTCTCATCGGAGCCATCCACCAAGTTTGAGCTCTCGCTATCAAGTCACATTTACCTCCCTGGATTAAGATTACCAGTTCTTAATTCCCACACTTCTTGGCATTCTTATCTAAACACTGTTAGATTGTATGATTTGTGGCCCACTTACATTTTTATAAAGGTTAGCTGCTCTCTATATCCCTCTTATTGTGCATAAGCCACCATCTGTTTTTATCTTTGAGTTTGTGTCTCCTTTTTTCATCTTGAGATAGATACATAGATTAGACAGGAAGGAAGGAAGGAAGGAAGGAAGGAAGGAAGGAAGGAAGGAAGGAAGGAAGGAAGGAAGGAAGGAAGGAAGATAGATAGATAGATAGATAGATAGATAGATAGATAGATAGATAGATAGATAGATAGATAGATAGATAGATAGATAGATAGATAGCAGTCACTAGAGAAATGGTTAGGCATTTAACCCTGTGAAAACTCCACAATAAAGGTATTTGACAGCTGTGGCTCCAGTACCATTCCCGCCCTTTTTCTGAGAGCCCACACACTTCTTCCCATAGCCAAAGGTTAATCCACACTTCAAATGATGCTCCTGGTCTCCAGGATGGGCTAGAGGAAGAGAGAAAAAGTGGCAGCCACCGGTGGCATCTCCCCCTTCAATAATGTCATAAATGCTGCCTGCAAAGAGGGTTTTAGAAGAATAGAGTTTCCCTCTCTGCCAATAATCCATCTCTGCAGGTATTCAAATAAGGAATTTCACCTCAAAATGAGATGACAAGCTGGATGAAACTTTCCATTTATTTTGCTGGGAACCGTATGACCTTTCAGATGGGGACGAGAGTGGATTTAAAGCCATTGCAAAGGCAGTTGGGGTAGTGGTGGGGGCGGCGGGGGGGGGGCAAAGAAGGAAATTGGGATGCTGAGCAACGATCCAGCTGTTGATCCTCTCCCCTCCACCAAATGTCCATCTTCCCACATGTTCCCTCCAGGAAAACACCTTGAGTGCCCAGCCCCTCAAGGGAAAGGTGTTGGGCCCTCAGCATTTACTCCTGGAACCAAGTCAGCCACCAGCACCGGTACTGTGAACTGTCAAGTCGATTCTGACTTATGGCAACCCTTTTCAAGAGTATTTCCCCCCCCCCCCAGGTCTAGAAGACTCAGAAGTGGTTTCATGTTCTTTTCTTCTGGAGATGTCCTGGGAGCTTGCCTGAAGGGATGCACTAGCTAAATCCATGCCGTACAGCTCCATGTCAGTAGAGGTTTCAAATCGCCACTGGTCAAAGGTTTAAAGTAGTACAGCCGAGAGGTGAAATTCAAGAAAGTAAGGATAATGTGAACATGCAAGTTGCCAATCTCGCCTCTTAAAGGCTGCTTTCACATGACGGCTAAAATCTGCAGTAAACTTTGACCGGATCACACACACACACACACACACACACACACACACACACACACACACACACACACACACACACACACACACACACACACACACACACACACACACATGAGCAGTTACATGGTTGATGTCGTGGATCGGATGTTCTCATGGTCGCATTTTGAAAATCCACAACTGTTCTGATTAGGGATGGGCATTTATTTTGCAAACCAGTAGGTCACGAAACAAACCACGCGAGCCCAGGTGGTCCTCGGAACCGACTGATACACGCAGATCCAATTGCTTTACCTTTCTCTGTCTCGTGCAGGGTTAAAATCCAACGAGGAAGCACGCTGCAACATCATCGGTGCTAGATCTGTGAGGCTGGCCAATGAGGAGCTGTGCAGGGACAGGCATAATCCAGCCTCCCTCTCTGATTGGCCAGCAGCACGGAGCAGGAAAGATGACATTGCAGTGTGCTTCCTCATTGGATTTTAATTCTGTGCAAGACAGAGAAAAGTAAAGTAATTGTATCTGCATGTATCAGCTGGTTCCGAGGGCCACCTGGGCTTGCGTGTTTCGTTTCGTAACCTACTGAAACAAAATGCCCTTCCCTAGTTCTGATCTCACAACTGAGATCCACAGCAGAGATACCATAACGGGGGCAAAAAGGTTTTTGGTGCAGATTTTCCGTGTTCCCACAGACTCGTGTAATGGTTTAAAATCCACATCAGAACAGCGACAAGGATTTTACCATCTCGATTCATTATGGTAGGAATGGACCACATTGTGTCTAGGATGTAAAAGCAATCTATTTTTAATCACTTCCAATATCTTAGACATTCAGGCATCAGGTCTCAAAGGAAGTCCAAGTCCTCTCCCACTTCTAAATATACATGGATTTCTCTGTTGTTATATAGAGTGTTAAGTTTACTACATCAATAGATGCACAATGCACTCAAATTACCTGTGTTAAGGGAGCCGGGCTATGTGAATTCCTTGTGCAAAAATAAAATCAACAGCAATGCTGCATTAACAGTGGGGACTAGCTTTATGCCTTCCATTTCCTCGTTTTATTTTGCCTTAGAGAGGGACACAATATATTCAAAAGACAAGCTGAGAAGCCATCATAGATGCAGATGGGCATATGGGTCAGATTACTAATGATCTGGCTCTTTTGTTGTTGTTTTTTTGTTTACATGTATGCATTCCCGAACTGTAATGTTCAAGATCACTGATCCTATCAGTAGAGCTGGATATTCAACAGGAGT